>OZ010611.1:31156183-31163683 GCA_963932145.1 Acanthosepion lycidas
TTTTGATCCTATATATCTCTCTATCATTCTCTATCTATCTATCTATCTATCTATCTATCTCTATATATGTATCTATATATGTATCTATCTCTTCATATCTATCTGTCTATCTTTATCTATCTAGCTAGCTATCTCAATCTCTTTGTACCTATCTATCTATCTATCTATCTATCTATCTATCTATCTCAGTCTCTTCATATCTATCTATCACAGTCCATCTATCTCATTTTGATCCTATATATCTCTCTATCATTCTCTATCTATCCATCTATCTATCTATCTCTCTCTATATATGTATCTATATATGTATCTATCTCTTCATATCTATCTGTCTATCTTTATCTATCTAGCTAGCTATCTCAATCTCTTTGTACCTATCTATCTATCTATCTATCTATCTATCTATCTATCTATCTATCTATCTATCTCAGTCTCTTCATATCTATCTATCACAGTCCATCTATCTCATTTTGATCCTATATATCTCTCTATCATTCTCTATCTATCTATCTATCTATCTATCTATCTCTCTATATATATGTATCTATATATGTATCTATCTCTTCATATCTATCTGTCTATCTTTATCTATCTAGCTAGCTATCTCAATCTCTTTGTACCTATCTATCTATCTATCTATCTATCTATCTATCTATCTATCTATCTATCTATCTATCTCAGTCTCTTCATATCTATCTATCTATCTCAATCTATCTATCTCAATCTCTTCATATCTATCTATCAATCTCTCTGTGAGTAATATTTGCATACAGACAAAAATGATAAATCCTTCAATTATGCCTAGTTTCAGATGACAAATCAAAAAGAACATAAGATTTAAAAACCTAAAAATTCCCCTTACAAATACTCACCCTCTTTCTCTGAAAATTGAAAGCGAACCTTTCCCCCCTTGTAAAGTGTCCATCTGATTTTAGGAGCCATGTGTAAAGATTCTATTTGCTGTCCAAGTATCCTTGGACATTAAGACATTAACTCTGGCTGCTTGAAGAACTGTTTTGGTTCACTAGAGCTAAGTCAAAGATGTTTAGCATAGCATTTAATCATGATACCGACTGGGAATTCTTTAGTTTGCTGGTTGAATGGCTGGTTAGATGACTGGACTAGCCCCATACATGGGAGGCCAGGAATACCATTGGCTCATTGCTTTGTAGGACATAAAAAAATGGTCAGAGGATGTTGTTGGTGGGGTAGATTAATGTATTATTAAAGTTTCAGAGTTTGTTGAAATAAAAGAAGGAGAGAAAGAAAAAGTGTAGAAGAAGGAAAATAACAAAAGAAGGAGAGAAAAAGATAAGGAAAAAAGAATACTAGAATGAAGAAGATGTGATGAAGAAATTGAGGTGAAGAGGAAGGAGAGAATAACAACACAAAGAAAGAAAGAAATATAATGACATGAAAAACTCACAATGGAAAAGGAAGAAAATCATTAAAAAAAAAAGAAGGAAATGTGTACAAAAAGGAAAAGAACAAAAAAAAAGAGAGGAAAAGATGAAGAAATAGATATGATGAAGAAATTGGGATAAAATAAAGAAAAGAAAAAACAAAGAAAAGAAGATAATGAACAAAAACAGCTACTACATGAAGAAGAAGAAGAAGGAGGAGGAGGGGGAGGAGAAAAAGAAGGAGGAGAAGAGGAGGAGAAGAATAAGAAGGAGGAGGAGGAGAAGAAGAATAAGAAGGAGGAGAGGGAGGAGGAGGAGAAGAATAAAATAAGAAGAGGAGGGAAATCAATGAAAAAGAATCACAGAAACAAAGAAGAGATGATTTTGAAGAAAATACAAAGAAAAGGAGATGAAAAGAAAAGAAAGAATGACAATAAAAGGAAAAAAGAAAAAATATGCAGGACCGCAACCCCAAGAAAATATAGATGAAAAATAGAAACAGCAAATACTTGAAGAAGAAAGTGATGTCAAAGAAGAATCACAATGAAAAAGGTGAAGAAGAATGAGGAATAACTTGAAAAACAACTAAAAGATTTGGTTATTATAGTTTAGTGGCCTGTAAACCTCTATGGGTTATTTAATGCCAACATCAAAAAGGAGGTGGAAAACACAATTAACAAGACAAGAACAAGATAAATAAGAATTAAAAACAAGAAAAAAGAGAAAATGAAGAAGTAGAAAAACAATGGCAAGTGAAAGAAAAGGAAAATGGAATAAAAACAACGACAAAAGGAGAAAATAAAAGAAAGAAAAACAAAAACGAAAAAAAGTACGCTACAAAATGAAGGAAAAGAAAAAGAAACACAACCACCATAACAGAAGGAAATGCAAGAAAAAAAAAATAGAAAAAGTAAAATGAAAAAGAAAAATGCATTTACAAAAAAAGGGAAAAAAAAATGAAAATCCACCACATTTAACACAAAAGAAGAAAAAGAAAAAAAAGAAAGAAGAAAAAATGAAAAAATAAACACATCTACAGAAAAAAGAAAAAGAAAATGAAAAACAACCACAGAATCAACAAAAGAAGAAAATAAAAAAAAAGACAAAGAAAAAACAAAAAAGAAAAATATATCTACAAAAAAAAAGGAAGAGAAAATAAATAGCAACCACAAATGAAGAAAATGAAGGCAAGAAAAAGAAAAACGAAAAAGAAAAATACATCTGCAAAAAAAGAGATGACAATGATAAACAACCAACACAGAAAGACACAAGAAGAAGATGGCAGAAATAAATCTGAATGAAGAGAATATCCTTAAAAAAAGGATAAAGAGCAATCAGAAGGAAATGAAGAAAAAGAAGAAGAAGCTTGAGTAAATGGATGGTAGATCAGGATTTAGGAGAAATGGCAGAAAGACAAAATTTATTAAGAGCTACAAATGACAGGAACTTATGGAAATATACTTCAGGAAGATAAAGATCAAGAAAAAACATCAATCACTGGGGAAGAAGAAAAAATGAAGAAAGTCAAGAAGCGCAACAACAACAAATGCCTGAAGAAGAAGAATAAGAACAAGAAGAAGAAGAAGAAGAAGAACAACAACAACAACAGCCACCACTGCCACCATCACCACCACCACCACCACCACTCCCAGAGAAGATAGTTTAGAATATCATGAATAACACCAATGACTACAATCCCAAGAAAAAGAAGATGAAAAGTCACAACATTCTCCACAAAATGAAGAGAAAATATAATATAATCAACACATGAAAAAGATGAAACACAACATCCAGTCCAAGAAGAATATGCTGATCAACAAAAACACTAGAAGATCAAAAAGAAGGAGGACAAGAACAATGAAACTGCAAGAGAAAGAAGACAATGAAAAAGAAAAAGAATAAAAATGGTCAGCAAAGACACTATAAAAAATAGAAGAAGAAGAGCAAGTACACTCATCATAAAAGCATGAAAATGAAGAACAAAAACAATAACAGCTGTACAAATAGTAGAAAAAGAACAGAAACAAAAACCCTAATTATTTTGATGAAGAAGAAAATGAAGAAGAAAAAGATACATGACTGATGAGGCAGATTTTTTCCTGCAGTAAGTTGCCATTTCTTTCTGCGGTAGACCAGTTGCCATCCAAAGCTATAGAACCTGGTCTGTCATGCTATTTACCCATAGATGGGGGGAAAAGGATTCATAACTTTTTCAAGGGTATTAGAGTATAAGAGAATGTAATTGATTCTACTAGAATTCGAACTTGGCTCTCTAATCCTCAATCTGAGCTGATATCCATTACTCAACTGTGCCTTCACAAGTACTCCAAGAAGAAAAAGAAAAAGAAGAAGAGATGAATAAAAGAGAGAAGAACATTGAGGAACATATAGAGTAAAGATGGAATGAGATAAAAAAAAAAAACAAAGGAAATAAAAGAAAAAACTAAAAGAGCGAAAAGATTTAGGAAAGAAAAGTGAAAGAAAATGAAAATCAAAGAGAAAAAAGAAAAAATGAAAAAGGAAAAGAAAGGAAGTTAAAAACAGTGCATGATAAGAAAAACGAGCAAAGGAAGTAGACAAGAAATAAAAGGTGAAGAAAAAGTTAAGAAAAGAGATTTGTGAGAAGGAAAGGAGAATGAAAAATACAGAGAAAAAGAAAGAGAGAAAAAGAAAGAAAGGAAATTTGAGGACATGAAAGAAGAACAAAGGGTAAGAATCATTGTATATTTCATTTTAATTACCATTAATCATTCTTTGTAAACATATCATAATACAAATTCTAATAAAAGTAATTGACCAAACAATGACTTAACATTAAATACAGACTGCCAAAGATGGAAATCATGGAAGCTGATAATAAATATAATAAATTCCTCCAACAAAAGTGGGATCTTTAGAATGGTTTGGCAACCAGTCTAGTAGAAGGACAATTCTGATTTCAAAACTGAATGGGTGTGGAGATAGCAACTCCACTTCAGAGAAATCTACTTGCAACAGAATATACAGCAGCAATATTTAGTGTGACTAGGCTTTTGCCCTATACACCACAGAAGATTCTACAGAATTAATTACAACCTCCTACAGAATGACTCTTTAGCTTTGTTTGTCAACCAGTCTAGGAGAAGGAAAAATAGATAAAGAGACTTCAAAACAGGATGCGTGCAGGGATAGTAACTCCACTTCATAGAAATGTACTTGCTATGAAAACATAACCAGCAATATTTGTTCTGATTAGGTTTTGAAGACAAGAGAATTTATAAAATTAATACAAATCTCCTACAGAATGAAACTCTAACTTTGATTGGTAATCAGTCTAGGAGAAGGAAAACTAGACAAAGAGACTTCAAAACAGGCTCATTTCAGGTACAGCAACTCTACCTCATAGAAATCTACTTGCTAAAGGGAAAATGCTTAAGAAATGCCAGTGATGGTACACTCATATTCAATTGGGGAATCTTCTCAAAGATTCCATTTGTTCTGGGTGACTGACTTCAAATGACATTCAAAGTTTCCTAATTAAAGACAATCCAAAACTGATGCCATGAGAAATGGCCCAGCAGTTCAATACAATCCATAGAGCAACCATAACTCATAAGTGTCAAAACTTGACCAATTGGTTTCACATGATCTGACCAGATTGTAATCAGAGAGTTTGCATTTGTCCATCATTAAAGACAAAAGGTGATTTCTGGGAAGGGTTGCCATCAGGATTGAAATGTGACTTCCTTTATCAACATATTCAGTAAAAAAGACATTGGTTCCAATACAAAAATAAAAACCTGTGCTTGTACCAAAACAAGGATTTTACCCTGATAAGATAGTGTTCTATGTTCGTGTGGCAACAAAGGAGTAAACAAATTCTTACCTCAAAAAAGAATTTGTCATATCTTTGCTATTTGTTGAAAAAGAAAATCAAAACCAAGATTGGGTTTACTTTAGTTGGCCTCAAAATATACTACTTTTACACTTGGCTACCAATCTGGACCAATTTGGACCTTTCTTATTCCAATAAAAGAATGCTACTTTGGATGACATGGGGATTCTCTGTTCTTCATGGGTGAAGAAAGCAGGTGGATGTTGTTGAGTTGTGAGTTGTGGATTTTTTTACCCCTTTTAATTTACACCCCTAGTATTTTTGACTTTAGACTTGCAAAACTGATTTATGACCTTTGCAATTATGACCCTGAATTTTTGATTATGCTATTTTCCCACCATTTCATGAGATAAGAAATACATCATCTACCATAAAATGCTGAATTAGAATGAAACAATCAAATCTGAGATATATTGTATATGCTGGCATACAAGGCCAATGGTTGTATAAGACAACACCCAAATTTTCAAGTTTAAAAAGTTAAAATGCCATACAAGATGACCCCCTCACCCTAAATCGTATTTTAAAATGTACTGAATTTAGTAAATAAATTTGGTAAGCATATACTTTCTTTTCACTCAAATTGTAATAAAAATTGATGGGAAGATATAGTCAATTAACTGCCACAATCTGTGCTGTGTTTTTTGTAGGTTATTACAGTAACTTGAATGACTTATTCCCACTAACCATTCACTTGTTCCACTGTTCTCTAATATGATCTTTAAATGGCTTGTTGAGACATACATCCAGTTGTGTTTTTGTTCAACATCATTGCAAAAGGAAGTGAGATATTGTCAATTAACTACCACAATCTACAATACCTCATGTGTTTGTGCTGTGTTTTCAGTAGGCTATTATGGTAGCCTGAATGACTTTTCCCTACTAACCATCCACTCCTTCTGCTCTTCTCAAGATATTGTCAATTATTTGCCTTTACCCAGACCATAAGAATGCAAATTGTTTCAGTAGAAAAGATTTGTGTCAATAGCTACCAATGCAGGGGCAAGACTACCATCAAAAATCTCCAATACTAACAACTTCACATAAACCACAGGATTTAAGGTTCACATTTTATATCTGGACTATAAGACCTATTTGGACGGGGGAATTTTTTAGGTTAAAGTTTGCCTTGTATGCTAACATATACAGTAATATCATCAACTGGAAGCAATATACCAGTTTTCATTCGAAAAATGAGTTTCATTCATCATCTGTAATCTTGTATTACTCTTGCATAACATTGCAAGAGTAGACATTGCAAAATACTGACAGAAAAAAAAAACATTTTTTTTCTGAATATGGAAGTTTTTACGTCATCTGCACAATTCTTTCATCATTGCTATTTCAGATTTTAAAATTCCAATTTCCAGATATTTATAACATTTTATGTCTGGCAAACTGTACATCAATTATGAAGAGGTTAAAACAGATGAGGGTTTTTTTTTTTCACCTGAAAACTCAAATAACTGTTCATTAGGATTTTATTGATGAAAATGAAGGAAACTATTACTTTAACATAATTTACAAATGATCATCAAATATGAGTCAATTGTATCTCAAAAAAAACTTTCTTTCCAATCTATTTGACTAATAAGCTTTCAACATCTTTACTAAATGAGAAAACTCGATAAAAGTATGATATCTCTTTGCTTACATCAAGTCTCAATACATTTTCCTATATAAACTGCTTATTGCTTTGTTAAAATGGCCTTCATCAGAATTCAAATGAGTCAATGCTCAAATTTTACCATTCAGCAAATAAATATTTCTTTTTATTGTTGCTTTTTCTTTTCTGATAAACCCAGATAACGTTTTTGGTTTATCTCAGTCCATCTTTTCATAATTAATTTCAACTGAAATTAATAAACATCCTTATCGTCGGCTATTTTTATTGCCTTTTAAGGAATCTTAAAGTAAATTAAAACAATAACACTGAACACAACTCAGAATTGAACAATGTAACATAATATTAGGTTGGTGCAAAAATAATATCGTTTTTTGACGTATTTTTTAACGTCAAAAAACGATATTATTTTTGCACCAACCTAATATAATAAATTACTATATTTATATATATGTACAAAATGTACACATATATATAAGATATTCATATAAATAAATATTATATATAAATGATATCTATATATATAAATAAAAACTAATAACTAAAAATAAATATATTTCTAAAATATTTAAATCAAATAAACAACTAATGTAGCTTCC
>OZ010611.1:31166183-31191183 GCA_963932145.1 Acanthosepion lycidas
AAAGCAATGAGATGCAGATTAATGTGATGTTGTGTCTGGCTATTTCCTGTTGGTTAGATGCATGTCACATGTAATGGAGTAACAAATAATATTCAAATATGTGTGACAAACATTCTTGACGCAAAAGTATGTAAAAGTGAGATGAAGTAGGATGTTTTCATTGTTAAATTAAGATCTGTTACCTACTTGTTCTTTATCCTATCATTTTGTTGTATTCCTATCCATGCTTTATATATATATATATATATATATATATACTGGCTGCATGTTTTCATTAAGACATGTCTGATTAATAAATTAAACAAGTTTTATCTATTTTTAATATGATCCTCTTATATACACAGACAAGCTTCTTAGTATCCTTATAAAAGGAAGAAAGAAAGTTACCATATTGATGCATCTTAATCTATTCTAAGTACTTTCGACATTAACAAAATGTCATCTTCAGGGTTTTCAACATCATCACTTGATAAGACACCAGAGTTGTTGAAACAAAATGGCTATTTTTGTAATGATTTTATCACATATTTATGTCATAATTTTTAAATAAATAATTACATATATATATATATATATATATATATATATATATATATATATATATTAATATATTAGGAAAATCAATGACAAAGTGGTAAGAGTTTTTGCATGACAAATATAGTCCTTTAGGTCTTCATTTGATATAATTGATGTTTACGTTGATTTGATTATGTACATTCATGAAGGAGAGGGGCGCTGAAATTTTAAATCTAAATTTTTAAATTAAAATTTAAAAAAAACTATGTGTTTGGGTAATGAGAGTAGGAACTATTAGAACAGAATTTACATTTACATCCATCTATTTCAACAGTAAAAGAATGAAACCTAACTGCCAATCTAGTACTAGACTTAAATTCATTAAGTTTAGGTACCAAATAGGAAAGCTCATCATAACAATCACTAGAAATATACTTATAGAAAAGGTACAGGGAAGATATGTTATGGCAGTGGGTAGGGATCTGAAGCTGAGATGCTAGCTCAGGACTGATAACATTGCAGATTCATTTTTGGATTTTGTCAAAAAAGTTCAAGTAAAAGAATAAAGATAAGTTAATTTTTTTACCTAAAACCAAGATATATTTACCCTTTTGTTTGTGATAGATTTTGAAAAAATTAAATATTTATCTAGAGAAGTGTATAAGCTGAAGGGGAATTTTCCAAGATAAGAATTTGATTTGGGAGTGTTGAAAGGAAGACAATGTGACATTTGATAGCAAGGGTCAAGATCTGTGGTCATCAAAAAGCCTAAAAAATCAGATGTCAATCATTTGAGATTAAACATTTTTTTTTATATCTCATACATGCCTGTAGTCACAAATACTCTTTTATTTATCTAATTTATATATCCATATATATATATATATATATATATATATATATATATATATGTGTGTGTGTAAAAATTTCGGATAGAGTATATCTGTAAAAGACAATATGAAAAAGAACAAAAAGGAAACTTATCTTATTCATCTTTTGAGAGACTTGCTTTGATAAAGTCCCCCAGAGGATGAAACAGCTGAGATAAGTTTTTCTTTATATATATATATAAATATATATATATATATATGTAACTGATATGACTGTGTAGTTGGTAGTTGGGCAGCAATCCCTCTTTTATACAGGTTTCATTAAATACATCTGACATGGTACTGTGGCTAAGTTTGATAGACTTGATAATTTACTGTACATACTTGCATATCAGCTGACTTTTGAAGACCTAATTTTAAGGCTAATTTTAAAGGGGTTGCACCATACACATGATATAAAATCAGCATATGTACTGCTGGCCCTAGCTATGCTCTTTACCAAACTCTATATCCATTTACTGTAGTTAAAAGAGTTTCAAAATTAGGTCTTCAAAGGTCACATGATACACAAGTATATATGGTAGGTCCAGAAAAGAAGAAAATTTTAAGAACACAAGAAAAATTTTGAAAAAATAAACCACAGTACATTTTCAGTCATATTTAATGGAACTCGTATAAAGGAGGGATTGCTGCCCAAATTCACAATTATATATATATATATATATATATATATATATATATATATATATGCACATAAATGAAAGACGTTATAAAACAACTGGAAGAATTTAGTTAAAAGTATGAAAATAGCAGTTCTCTAAATTCTTCCAGTTGCTAAGGACATTTTGTTTTGTTATTATTAGTTACTTTGTTTTAATAAATTCATTTCGTTTTTGCCTTGAAAAAGTCCACATTGGACAAAATGCATCAACTACCATTACAGTTTTCCTATTGTCTTTTACAATTATATATATATATATATATATATATATATATATATATATATATAAATCAATTAGCTATTTTTGGTGTCATTGTCATAAAGTTTACTTAAAAAAAAAAAAAAATTGTTACCTAAGAATATACATACTTATAGTTGATGTGAAAATAACTCTACATACTGTAAGGGATTCTAATACATTTACTTGTTCTTAAAAGAAATATAGTATTAAAAATTAATAGTGAAAATATTTTTCAAATTGTAGTTAAATAAAACATATTCTAAGCTGAACCCACCCCCTCCAAAATAAATATACAAATAGAAAAAATACCGTAAGAATACTTGCCATTAACAATAAAAATTTTTAAAATCCAGATGACATGCATTTAACGGGTGTCAGATTTCATTGAAGAATACATCCCTACCCCTTACCAAAACGTAACTAATAACGGATACATCAAAATACAGACATAATGAACACGCAAACACCCCTGTCTAGTAGAAGTGAATTAATCTGTAACCTTGGAAACATGAATTATGATTTTAGCTGTGTCTTTAAAACCAAGTAATTTTAAAAGTTACTCCAAAATTCGCTTGAGGATGAAATGGAACTAATGTCTTTAATTTAATTCCAAAATTAAATTCGGATCTTCCATTTTTGAAACATGGTTAGAACTGTGTGGCGGAAAAACCATATTTTAAATCAATTAATTTATAATATTAATGCTCTGTAAATTTACATTGAGCACTATTTTGTAAAAATAAAAATATCTATAAGAACACCGGAATATATATCTTACTGTTCTTTCTTTTTATTTATATATATATATATATATATATATATATATATATATATATATATATATATATATATGTCTATATTTCTGAGATGAGGTGTGAACACCATTCCATGCAGCTGTGGGAAGAAATCTAAAGGAGAAACAGGCTGCCCACTTAAGATAAGACTGCAGAAAAACTGTAAAGCTGTAACACAAGGGGAAATAGAAAAATCAGGAATAGCTGACCATATATGGAGGGATAAAGGAGATAACTGCTCCTGGGGACAAGGCTGAAATAATAGACAGTAAATATCATTAGAAAATATGAAAACTGAAGGAATCAGCAAATATGCTAGGCCACAAAAATCTATAGGAACCAGTAATAAACAGTGCTAGAGAAAAACAATAATAACAACAAATTATCATATGAGCTCTGGTAAAATTAGATTTAAGTCCAAAAAATTCATACATTGATGTCTCCAAGGATTTTATCCACATGACCCAGTGGATAATAGCATTGGTTGACTTGACCCAAAGAGTTGTGTGTTCAATACCTGACCACAGCAGAGTGATGAGTTACTAAGGGAAATAACGGAAACTGAGACATTCAGAAGAGGCATGGCACGTGGAACTAGAAGAATCTACTCTGGTGGACAAAATAAAGGGTTTGATTAATAAATATGTATTTTTCCCGATATGGTAACAGTCAATGTCAATTCAGCCACTGAAAATTGTGTTGTGCATGAAACTCAGAGTCATGTTACCAGTGAGGGGAAAAAAAATTATATTTATTAAGATATAAATTTTTCAATCATTTCACCTTATATATAGATATATATTTTCATTTCACATTATATATAGATATATATTTTTCAATCATTTCACCTTAAACAAGGTGGAAATGTCACCAGTATGCTGGGAGTTATAGGGAGTGAAATTGAAAGAGAAGATGGAGAAGGGGGAAGATTGGGGAAAGAACAAAAGATGAATAGAATTCAAGAAGACAGAAGATGTTGACTGATGTTACATTTAAATTTCTGAAGATTGTAGTTATCAGGGAAGCAAGAAATCGGAAAGGAGTTCCACAGGTGGGAAGTGTGAGAAAAGAAACTGTTGGAGTAGAAGTGGCAGTTGCACTTAGCTACTTCGGCAGTAAAAGGGTGGAACCTTTATGCCAACATAGTGGCCCATTTAAGTGCATGTATTTGTGAGGCCAGGCTTGTCAGAGGAGTTGCCATGAAAATATTTGTAGAAAAGACAGAAGGAGGCTACATACTTGATAATGGCTAAGAGATTAGCCAAAAGCACTTGTATCCAAAGATCATTTGGATGGTTCTTACACACTCTATGTCTAAAAAATAAAACTCTTGAACACAGGCAAGAAAAAAATATGAAAAGAAGATTAATAGTCAAGAATAGATTGAAAATTCAACCCTGTACTTGAGGATTACCATGTCTATAAATTTGTACATAAAAAGTTGTATCAAATGTTAGGCAAAAAATATATATTTATTATAATTGGTATATATATACATATATATATATATATGTATCCTTGTGCAGGTATGCAGAAAATAGAAAAGAACACGTTGGGTGCATAATCCGGGGTTCGTTTTTGAAACATGAGAACTCTTATGTAGCGAAGGAATCATATTTTTAAACAAAAAATATTATTATAATTATTATAATATATATATATATATATATATAGATAGATAGATAGATAGATAGATAGATAGATAGATAGGGAGAGAGAGAGAGAGAGAGAAATATGACAAACTGGAAACAGTTTTGCATATTTTTCTATATACTGTTTGTTGATATATAAAATTATACAAAATTATATATCATGATATCAAATTTATATTTATACACACACACACACATATATATATATATAAGAGCAATTTGTGAAGTTTTTCAATCTAGCATTATTTCTAATAGGGTGTGATCAAAAAGTATTGGTACTATAAAAAGGTAGCTACAATACATGTATCTATATCTGTTAAAGTTTCTACAGAAATAAAAGGCAGGCAGAATCTTTGGTGCAGTCCCTGTATATTTTTATTTGTGTATATACACACACAGGCACTCACACGCATACACAGACACACACACACATATATATATATATAGATATATCTGTGTTTGCTAAATGGTAGGTAGAATTTTGGGACCATCCCTTGCATATTTTGTGCTTGAATACACACACACACAAATATATATATATATGTGTGTGTGTGTGTGTGTATACAGAGAGAGAGAGAGAGATTCGTGTGTGCAGAAGTTTCTATAGATAGAAATAAATGGTAGGCAGTATTTTAGCACCATCACTTGTAAATTTTGTGTTTGTATACACAAACACACACATGCACACACACACACACACACACATATATATATATATATATATATATATATATATATAAAATTTATTGATTTATCTATTTTTAGTGGCTATTTTTCCAGTCCACTACAGGAACCACACCTTTCCTAAATGTGGCAGGCATGGGGTAGTAATGGGCCTTACCCTGCCAGGCAGGCCCAGGGGAGATTTAATTCTGAATTATCCTTCTCCTAAACTGGCTTGCCTCCCAAACTAGTCTGCTGCTTAACATATAGCTGAGGGGAAGGGAAGAAATGTATTCATGCCTTTCCCAAGGGCATTAGTTGGAATTGAATGCAATAGCCTCAGTCTGAATTTGAATTCAGTCTGCTGAATCTGTGATTGCATTGATAACCGCTAAGCCAAGTACAATATGTGCATGCACACACACATATGTGCACACATGCACATACACACACACATATATATGTATATACATATATATATATATATGGGCATGTGGCTGAGTGGTTAGAATGTTCACTTTCTGACCATGAGACCCAGGTTCAAATCTCACCATAGTCAATTTTTCAGGAAGTTAATTTCTTGATGTTATTGATCTGGGGAAGGCAATCCCAGCATACAGCATCTTTGGAAAGAGCCTGAAAACCATACCATGGGTTGACCCAAGACTTGTAAGTGAAACTGGGTAGATGTAACCCTTGGGAGCCATCAGTGGTTGTACTAGCATGAAGTCACAAGTCATCATGACTGAGGGTTTGAGCATGTTCTCTACCAGAAAGAGTAACTAAGGCCTGCTCATTATAGTTGCGGTATAAACCACAGGTGGGCTCTATGATTGTTGAACAAACATAAATGTGCCTGAGCGAGCATATGCAATGTGAATTAGCTAGCTGCCCTAGTAGACTGGTATGCAAATGGCCAGCCATTATATTTATATATATGTATATACATGTTTCATTAAAAACAACATCTAGAAAAGAAGAAAATTATAACACCAGAAATATTAGATAAAAGACTCAACAGCAGTACCTTGTCAGTTGTTTTTAATGAAACATATATAAAAAATGGATTGCTGTATATATATATATATATATATATATATATATATATATATATATATATATATATATATATATATGTGCATGTATATATATATATATATATATATACATGCACACACACATATATGTACATATATACAAATAAATACATATGTGCAGATACACACATATATATACATATATTTTATATATGTATATACATACATACACATGTACACATATATATGTTCACACACATGCTCATATATACATACATATAGTTGTATATATGTATTAGGTTGGTGCAAAAATAATGACGTAATAATGTTGTTTTTTGACGTTAAAAAATATGTCAAAAAACGACATTATTACATCATTATTTTTGCACCAACCTAATATATCCATATATAGAAAGTAGGATTTTTTTTTTGCCTTCAGAAACAATTATTCTAAGTTACATTGTGAATATATATATATATATATATATATATATATATATATATATATATATATATATATATATATGTCAAATATGTGGTGCAGTTTAATTTATATTACAATGAATCATTTATACAAAAAGTAAATTAGTAAAGTTAATGATATGAAATGGCGAAATCCTTTTGCTAACAAATTTTAAAGATGCATTAACCCACTAATCACTCAATGAATGTTATGATTCTTTTTTTTTTAAATTATAAACTGTACTAGGTCTTCTTTAAATATGTGAGTACTTTCAACAGTTCCCTCCGGTCATCATCAGGTATTGAAACTATTTTGTTTTTGGTAAAATTCATGCAGCATCTGAGACAAAAATATATAATGCAAATCAAAATATGTTTTTTTTTAAATGTGTTACTGATAACAGATACAAACTTGTAGAGTGTGCAGTCGCAACACTAAGGTTGAATTTTTGAAAACTTAACCGAGTGCATTTTTTACTAACATGAATTTTACCAATTTTGCAGTCTTTCTCCAGGCTCCTCTTAATATCAAAATGTTCAAATTTGAATTCAACTCTCCAAAACACATTTTGCTAAATTATGAATATTTTGTATACAAAACATTATATTTTGTTTTCCCCATTAATCCGTCAGTAAACTTTTTGAGATTACCAAGTGGGATGAAGATTTGATTCAGATCAAGTGAATCAGGAAAAAAGAACAATATTATTCAATTTTGTAAAGTGATGCTATATCATCTGGTTTATTCATAATTAGAAAAAAAACTTCACCCTTCATCAAGACACTCTTCTCAATTATATCAAAATTACCTTGAGTCTTAAAGAAGAACAAAATTTTGAAAATTATGATTTGGCTGCCTCAATCTCCTGACCTCCCACCGATTGAATTATTATGGGATGGATTGGATAGGATGTTCAAAGAAAGTACCCAAATAGTCAGAGTTGAAGAATGCTTGGGAAGGTCTGCTATTTACATTTTTTCAAAACCTGTTGGAAAGAATGGCAAGTATTTGTAAAGCAGTAAATAATGCAGGTGGTGGTTTTATTGACAAAAACAAAATATGATGCTGTTGTATGATCATTTTTTATAATCAAGAGCTTATTTTTTGTCAAAATAAAAGCAAATATACTGGAAATTTATCTTTTACTTTAAAAAAACTCAAAAATGATCTCATGTTTAAATGTCAGACTGTCACTTCAGGGTGTTGATTTCAATGTCCACTTTTCATACCTGATGATTGTAGGCAGTATGAAACCCAGAGTTGTGTGACTAATGTAGGGTATAATGTATATTTCTTAATATATATATATATATATATATATATATATATATATATATATATATATACCCAAGTATTGGATTAGTGTATACAGAATAAATTCCAATAACCAAGAACTACTATTCTTAAAAGAGTGCTCAATACAGAGTAGAGCAAATATAATTATTTATTCAAAAATTATAGCAAAAATATGTTATAAAATCACTACAAAAATAGCCATTTTGTTTCAATACCAGTCAAGTTTTTTTGAATTCTCATATACTTGTATTTTGATTGGTCATTCCAGCTTATGTAGCAGTGTTTCCCCTAGTGAGGGACGTTTGATTGATTTGAACCTCTTAAAACCCCTTATTCTACATTCAACATCATCACTTGATAAGACACCAGAAGTGTTGAAACAAAATAGCTATTTTTGTTGTGATTTTATAACATATTTATGTTATAATTTTCGAATAAATAATTATAGATAAATAGATAGATAGATAGATAGATATAAATTTTAAAATAATTAGGAGATCAGCCAGTCACACTACCTTGGTTTCAACATTTTGGTATCTTCAGGCAATCTGGGTTAAATAATTTTCTAAAGCTTTATTATTTAAAAATAAATAAATAAATGCACAACGCAAAGCATAATAGAAGAAAAGGAGAAAAGCAAGGGTATTGAAATTGTATAAGATGTGGGGGTATATGAAATGTACATACTTTATATTTCTTTTGAGTCCCTTTTGAGTTCATCTGAAGCAGGATGAAAGCATGTACATTTCATATGAAGGTTGAAACCAAGGTAGCGTGATCAACTGATCTCCTAATTTTTTTTAAATTCAAAAGCTCTGCATATTAAATTTTTATTTTATTCATACATGTATTGAGCCCTTTTTAATAGCATTGTTCCCTGGTCTAATTCAACTCTGACCAATAACTTTTTAAGAGGCATGTTGGAGTAATGGATAGCAGCTCGGATTGATAATCGGAGAGTTCAGTTTGAATTCCAATTGAATCCATTACATTCACCTACATGCTAATAAACTCAGGAAAGGTATTAATCATCTTCTCCTTCCAGCTATGGGTAAATAGCAGGACAGACTGGGTTCTATAGCCTTGGATGACAACTGGTCTAGGAGAAGGACAACTCTGAATTCAAAACCTGCAGAGGGTTGTTTGGGGACCTTGTGGCACGTACTGCACAAGGTCACTGTATTCAGCCCTTCAAAAAGTGTGGTTGGTCCTGCACAAAGCCTTCACCACTATAATCAAATCATATGTGTAGCTATCTGGCTGTCAGTCCCTAGGAACTGAGTGGCTCAACACTCATATGTCAATAAATGCCAGGAGAGTCCAACATATATATATATATATATATATATATATATATATATATATATATATATATATATATATATATATATATATAAAAAGAAAAAACAGTAAGATATATAATCCAGTGTTCTTATAGATATTTTTTTTTGTCAAACTCTATATACTGTTGCTGGACAGGCTGATTAATAATTTTACACCTGTTATCTGTACAGCAAACAATGTGAATTTAAGTAAACAAACAAAACCAGTTATAGATTTTTAAAAAAATAATATATGTATTAACAAAATATGTTTAGAGGAAAGAAAGGAACTTTATTGTGTGAAGTTCCAAGTCCCTACACAATCTTGCCTCTGATGTATTTATATAGGAAATAAACCCTATTTTGAACACAATTATATACCCATATACCTATCATATTAAAACATGACCAAACTTTGTTTTCTACCCAATGACAGACAATATTTATAAACATGCAAAAAAAAGGTTTCAAAAGAAACATACACTGTTTAAATCAGTGTCTATTGATTAGATATTAACATCACAAAAACAAAATATTTAACCAATCAGAAAAAACTAAACTTTTTTATAAGCCTACTTTCTGGAAAAATGTCTTATAAAAACTCACAGATTTCAACTTTCAGAGATGAGAGAAGTGTCTGTCGTCAAACCAAACAGCAGTAGACATATCATCACACCATGGCTACATAGCTTTTTCTTTCCTCAGTGCTTGCTGAATGAAACATGTATCTGCAATTTTGTCTGTTATTAGGTACCTGGGTGGGTGTTAATATATTTCTTTTTACTAATATTCATCCAATACAAGGCCCAAGTGCCACTCAAGCTAGAGGGTTACTGTGTAGAGTTGTATTAGAGTAATAAAAGGCAAGAAAATAGGAAAGATAGATAGCTAATTCTAGACTTAAAGAAGTCATGATTTAATTAGCAAATAAAATTTCAGAGATGCTAGGGTATAGATTTGAAGCAGACATTAGAAAGAACCGGAATCCCAATCCTAAACAGGAAACAAGGGATGAACCTCTACTCCTGTTCAAAAGACCAGGGAGGAATGTGAACTTGTATGGCTATGTAATTGTATTGGAACAAGGGTTTTTCCAATATATGTGTTACCTATTTGTTCTGTATCCTAACATTCTGTTTGATTCTAATATTCAATATTTGATCCCAAATTATGTTTATAATATTTTAATTTAAAGTCTGCTCTGAAGAGAATCCCATCTTTTTTATTATATTAGGTAAAATAAAATTATTTTATTCTAGGTGAAAAAGGATATTAACATTGTCTAATCAAAATATATTAGTAGAGGTCTCATAATCTTGAGCCTCCATGACATCAAACTTTCTCTCTTATTGGCTCAACCAAGAGTGAATATTTCTTGACTAGCATTCTAACATATCTTCTGCATGATTGCAAGAATTGTAACACTGTCTGCCTTGATCCTTTTATTCAAGCCTATGTATGAATTCTAACCAATTGGGATTTGTTCAATTTTTTTTTTGACAATTTGTGTTTTGGCCAATCAGAGAGGTAGATTCCATTTTGCCCTTAACCATTATTCAAAGTATTCATTCAGAATGGTGATTTTTGTTTATAGCCAAGGAGAAACGTAGTTTTCATTTGGCTCTAGACTTATGTCTATAAGAATTGTTAATTTTATCACCTCCATTTTGAGTTTACCTCTTATTCTTTGTTCCAAGTTATTTTGTAAGTTTTCAATTTTCTTTCCAAGTTGAGTTTGAGTCTATTTACATTTACTTCTCCCAAAAATATTACTGGGTTCTAAATATTTTAGGTAAGTCCTTGGATGATATCATACTTATATAAGACTAATAATAGTAAAAAAGGATATAAGTTAAGTAGCTGAATCATGGTATGTTCTAATCATTTCACCCCAAGCACGACAATAAAGCCTCAATATGCAAGGGATTACTGAGTATTAGTTAATTCCCTCTTCATCACCAAGGCCTGCTGGACTAGTGGTATGGTGCTTGTGTTGTATCATAATGGTCCAAGATTGATTGTTAATAGTGGATGCGCACTGCTGATGAGTCCCAAAAAGGATAAAAATGGCCGTGCAGTGCTTTCTGCATTTTGTTCAGGATTCTTGTTCAAGACTCAATGAATTATTATGTAAAATATATATATATATATATATATATATATATATATATATATATATGACTTAATTGCTAGTTTATCTACAGTAAATTTGCATCCAGATTCCTACATTTCACCATTCTTGCCAGATCTTCTGTTTTCACAATGTGTGATATTTAATGACAAACACAATGAAAACAAACCAAAAAAGAATCTAAATGAAATTAGCTAGATTATATATTCAAAACACATAAAAAACAACTTATATTTTTTAAATTTAAACTTATGAATGACTCTTGTTTGTGCGCATGTGCAGTCTTATCAATGTAAACAGACCTAGTCTGATGATGTCCTAAGGGATGAAATGTATCACACAAAAACTTTTCCTGTTTTGTCATATATCTTTATATATCTTTCCTACAAAATTGTTCTTGATATATAAATATTTATATATTATTATACCACACATATATGTATATACCATATATATATGTATATATATTGATCAGTTTGTTCCAAGCAATGGAATAATGCCACTAAAATATGAGGGGTTACTGGGAGAGAAAGAGAATGAAAAAACTTTAGAAGTCTATTCCTAAACAGGAAACAAGAGATAACCCTCAACTCTTATTTAAAAGTCTATGAGAGAAATGTGAGCTGGATGACAGGTGAACCTTATTCTTTGGGAAAAAGGAATATATATATATGTGTGTGTGTATATATATATATATATATATATATATATATATGTGTGTGTGTGTGTGTATATATATATATATATATATATACACACACACCAGGTGTAACAGCAAAATTGTCCAATTGTTAATTAAGCTCTGAAGCGTTGTATCTTAGAAATGATTAAACATATCTTACTGAAATTCTCTGAGGTTTTTAGACTCTACTTTGAGCAATAAGAATGTATAAATACTCTTTAAGCTTAATAGCAAAAATGGCATATTCATCATTGATTAATCATAGCTAAGGATTGGAAGCTCATGAAAGATTGATCTAAAGTTCAAATATATATTTATTATTCCAGGGTCATTTTCCAAATTATTCAAGATGATCTTTGCTCTCTTTAACCTTCTAACTTTCTATCCTGGAGGAACAAGTTGCCTCACATGTTTCAAGTATGATTTCACTTTCAAGTCTTTTTTCCCTGCTCTTTGGACTGCCATAGATAAAACTCATCTCTTACATGCCAAATGTCTTATGAATTGAGTTGGATCTTTTCTAATTGATATCTTTAGCTCTAAGTTGAAATGATGATCCCCCTTCCTGCTGTGACCTCCTAATCCAGTTTCCCTCCCTCTTTTTTAAAATTATTTACCATTCTCTTGATAGTTCTTGAATGAAGTTAGAAGATGGAAGCCAGAGTATGAACGTTAGTACCATTACTGAAGACCTGAATGATCTCTTTCCTCTCACCATTGCTCAGCTGGGAAAACAGTGGATCAGACAGAAAACAATTTTAATCTGTTCTCTTTTTAGCTGAATAACTCAAAGGGTTTTTCAGTGATTCTTACAAAAAATGGTGTCAAGATGGCTAAATGTCTTTTTTGAAAACTTGGAAAAAAGAAACTCAATTAGTTTAGTATTTTTTTTAGATATTAAACAGTTTGTGGGATGGATAAATATGTTGTTACATGATTTGAACAATTTTGCTGTTGCACCATATATATATATATATCTATATTTCTTTATATATCATGTAACAACATAATTATCCATATATATATATATATATATATATATATATATATATATATTTCTTTATATATATATATATATATATATATAAAGAAATATAGTTTAAAGGTGTGCTATATTTATGGGATAAAATGTTCAATATCAGAGATAGAGCGTATGTAAATATAAATATAAAAGTGAACAATGAAGTCAACACTCAGAGGCGACAGGCTGTTTCATGCTAGATGTAATCGTCAGGCTGTGAATGTTGGATTTTTCCTTAACTACTTATATATATGGGTCAGTGGTGCATTGTGGGTAATCTATTCTGGTGGTTATTTTTGCAAAAAGAATAAATAATACAAAATGAAAATGTAAAACAACTAAAATAAATTTATCCAAACAAATAAATAAACAAACAAGCCATTCCTGCAATGTCTATATTATTCAATGATATATATATATATATATATATATATATATATATATATACATATTTTTTTTTAAGCATTTCACCCCAAGCAATGCAGGAGGCCACTAGCACATAAGGGGTTACAGGGAATTGGAGCGAGAGCAAAGAGGAGTGATAGAGGAAAAAATGAAAAGAAGTATAGGAGATAAATCAAGGCATCTGGAGATGTCGACAGACATTACATTTGAATAGTTGGAGATTATAGCTATCAGGGAAACAGGAAAAGGGGAGGGAGATTCACAGGCAAAAGGTGCGAGGCATGAAGTTATTGGAGTAGAAGAGACGGCTACATTTAACAGTTTTGACAGTGAAAGGGCGATAGCAAGATTCATGAAGTCTGGGAATCAGCAAAAGCAGCTCATTGGAGCAGTTACCATGAAAGTATTTGTAAAAAAGACAGAGGGAGGCAATGACACATTTGTGAGAGAGTGACTGCAATTGAGATGCCAGATCAGGGCCAATTGTATGTCCGTCCCTGGATTTTATCAAGAACCTTGAGACAAACAGAAGGGGCTCCAGACCATATATTGCAGCAATACTCCATGCAAGGAGTATATATATATATATATATATATATATATATATATATATATATATATATATATTAAGTAATTCATCGAGTCTAGAAGAAACCTCAACAGAATGCAGAAAGCACTGGACTGCTATTTCGTCGTATATTTGGGACTCATCAGCAGTGCACATCCACTACTGAGAATTGAAACCCAGACAGTTACATTGACAGGCACTATGGTCCATTAGTACACTTGGTATGACATTTTCCTGTAACTGTTTGGGTTTCAATTCTCGGTAGTGGGTGCACACTGCTGATGAGTCCCAAACATAGGACGAAATGGCCATCCAGTGCTTTCTGCATTCTGTTGAGGTTTCTTCTCTCAAATCCTCCTTAATTTCTATCATATATATATATATATATATATATAACATCATCGACAGACAGACTGTTTCGCTGTTTCACAGCTCATCAGTGTGGCTAGACATCCGGTTGCCTCTAGCTCAGATCGAAACCCGACTGAATTGGTGTCAGCCGGAGATTCTATCACTAAGCCGTCGGCGCACAGCAGGGAAGTAGGTGGATTTTTAGCGTATTTATTTTTAGAAACACACCCAGTGACTGACAGTGACTTAATTCGCTATGCGAAGAGTCTCGCTATATATATATATATATATATATATATATATATATATATATATATATATATATATATATATATTTTTACCCAGTGGGGGAAAAACTGGCTGGTTACATTCTGTGCCTTGAAAACCAAATTTGTTATATTCCATCATCGCCAATCAGACCCCAAACTACTGCCAATTACGATGAATGGATGTCTCCTGTGCCTGTTGGGCCTTAAAATCACCCCTGACCATATGTGGAAATCTTACATATGATCTATAGCTAGAGATGCAGTAAAAATGCTTGGCTCCATGTACCACTCCAGTAAATATCTGACTCCTCATGCTATCCTCCAGCTTTACAAGAACCAGATCAAGCTGTAAATGGAGTACCGTAGCCATATTTGGGCAGGAGCTGCCCAGTCCTCACTTTCTATCACTTTCATAGACTTCAAAAGTCTCTCTAAGTACGTTTAGGTGACAAATTATTTACCACCATCAAAGCTCTCTCTCAAGACAGGATGTGGCAAGCCTCGCACTACTCTACCAACACTTCCATGGAAAGTGCACAGACAAATTACATTCCTTCGTTATGCCAAGTCTAAACTTCACATTTCACACTTACCATGCCATTTATAGTAGTAAACCAATTTGTAGCAAACCAATTACATTCCTTTTGTATTCCATCAGTGAGAACTCAGTTCCACTCCGTTTCTTCCTGTAAACCACTGCTCTGTGGAACCGTCTCCTAAGATGTTTTCCTGATCATTACAATCTTAACTTGTCCAAA
This sequence comes from Acanthosepion lycidas, assembly GCA_963932145.1. Taxonomy (NCBI): domain Eukaryota; kingdom Metazoa; phylum Mollusca; class Cephalopoda; order Sepiida; family Sepiidae; genus Acanthosepion; species Acanthosepion lycidas. The sequence continues at coordinate 31,181,904 of OZ010611.1, forward strand.
TCTAGGGTTAACCGTTATACCCTTCTCCTATCCTTATAAAATGCTTCTTAGCATAACCTTCCACTGTGAATTGCCCTTATGCCTTGTACAGGTTGAAACTTACTGTAAAAAAAAATTCTAGCCTTCAGTTAGACATTATAATAAAAATAATTGTAAATTACCTCCCTTGCAAAGCTATCTAAAAAATCTATCAGAGGGCAGCAGTATTTCTTTCTGTTCTTTTCTTTTCTCTTCCTCTGTCCATTCCCTGTCTTCCCAAACAGCAGCTCTCTTTTGGGAAGTAGCTAGGTTAAGTTGCTGGCACTTAAATTATACCAAAAAGGAGAAGTGCCAAAGAGGCTGAACTACTTTTTACTTTGACCTCAACAAAAACATGAAACAATCACTTTAAACTAAGCCTTGTACTACATCACATTTGAGTGGGCAAATTTTCGATTTTCTTTTGCTCTTCAGCTTTTTGTTGTACAATAAGCAAGAATACACTCAGCAAGAATATTAGTGGAAATAAAGACAAATGAGGTTCCTTAGCAAAAGACAAATTACCTCCCTTGCCAATCTATTTCAAGAAATCCACTAGAGGGCAGCAGGGGTGGTAGAAGCTTTGTTTTTTCTCAATTACTTTTTTTGCTTTTTCTTTTAAACTTTCTGGTGGATAACACGCAAGTGCCATATTGATCGTTTTGTGGGAAGTTGTGTAATAAACCAACTAATCAAAAAATTCACAAATTTACAAAATGGTGAAATTATTGTTAGCCTTAGAATCAGGGCCCATGCAAAATACCCCCAAACCCCCTGATCATGTAAGCCTGATTGGGGGCTTTGGGCAGTGCTTTGTGACCCTCACTATCTAATCACTATTTAATTTTCTACCCATATTTATATAAATTACAAATTAAACTACGCAAAAATGAGTATTAAAGAATGAAACATTTTATGGATTTTGACATCATTCTGGGGTCTTGATTTTGTCTACATCTTTGAATTTGTTTTTGACATGTGTGGTGAACAGCCCCGTAGAAGCAAGCGAGCCAGAGTTGCTTGCATCTGGTGCACAGGAAAATAAGGGTCTTACCTTAATGTGCGGCACATGACATCGGCAAGTTTGCTCCGTGAACATGGCATTACTCTCCCATCTAGCAATTCTAGCAGTTTGTGCGGTAATGATGGTTTTTTGTACAGTTTGGCATACTTCCAGCGATAGCAAGTCGTGTGCTGATTGGTCAAACTGGAGAAGGCTATTTGCCTGGGTAACTGAGAATAAAAGCGAAGGACGCTGATTGGTTGGTCAGCCACGGTGTTGGCCAGATAAAAGAGGACTGAAGCAGTGAAAACGGGAGAAGGAACGACGGATATATGTTGTGACATGTTCAGAAAGCAAGGATGGTGAATTGAACCAGCGGTATCTTGATTTGTACAAGTGACGTCGTAGCAATTCAGACTTATTTAAACTACATCATGCTAAGTCTTGGAAAAAAAATGTGTTATAAATTATTCAATATTTTACAAGAAAAAGAAATTGTTGATTTATTTACCATGGAATGATCTATAATGACATGTCCTTAATTTGTAGTTATTTATATTAGACTAGCAGCATGACCCAGCATTGTCCGTACTTGATTCAAAAATCATACGACTCATACAGCAATCACTTGACTTAAAATATTTTTGCCCTTCCTTGACTTTAAAGGAGTGCCCTTTGCCGTGCTGATGTTGCTACATACCTTACTTCTTGCCTATCTCACACAGCAATTTTTTTATCAGCTCTATACTAAACATTAAATCTGTTACGAAAAAAGAACTAAACAAAATGAGCACAAAACGATCTTTAAAATTTAAAAAAGGACTTGTAACTGGAAAAAGTGAATGAAAAAAGAATGTTAACAACAAATACTTTTTCACACCCAACCCAGTTCTGCGGAATCAGAGTCAACGTTGAGTCTAAGCAAGTGAATGAGCCAATTGGAGTAAAGTGCCATGCAGATTTAAATTTTTCCCACTTGTGACGAATACAGCTATCAATTTTTTTTGCATGCTAGTTAACATTCGTGTCAGTCAGCTGTTGGCTCTCACGCTGGCCAATAGAATCTTCCTGCCTATTCGTGGCAGCCAGCTATTGGCTCTCACTCTGGCCAGTAGAAAATGGCTGCAAACTACATGAAAACTGCTGTAGAATCATGAAAAAATCGATTATTTCCACTATCGATGGGAGTTGGGAAATGCAAAGTGGGTCTTGGCCTTCCCGCTAACTTGGAGCATGTGCATGTAAATTTTGGTGCAAATCTGTCGAAAATTGCGGCCGTGCATTTGTTACACACACACACATCCTGCCTTCTATAGATGGTGATATATTTTTCTAGTCAAATTGTTCACCTATATTGCATATGATCCATCATTGAACATAATTAGGTTACAATAAAATTTTTATTTTATATGAATACCTTTATGAAAATTGTGATTCAGCAGGGGTATCATTGATTTGGGGAGGATGTCCGTGAGACCATTGCTCCGGCTCTACTTCCAATATATTTTCGCATTAAGAAATTATATGTTTCTAAATTTGTATTTAGATACATTGTATTCATTTTAAATTTTTCTAGTTGAATTATTCATGGCATATGATCCATTATTATACAAAAGTAGGTTACAATAAAATTTGTATCTTATATGAATACTAACATTTGAAAATTGAGATGTAGTAGAGTGAGGGGTGGGGCTCAGAATCATAGACTCAGGTGGCTGGGTGCAATAAATTTTGTATTTTATGTCAATACTAAGGACCCAGAAGTTGCTTATTTCCCTTTGGTGGAGATAAATCACATGGGTCACATGACAGCCACTAAGTTATATCAAGTCATACAGTAATGAATGCTGCAGACAAATTCAGTTTCTTTACAGCAGCCACCGTGTGAGGTTGCTTTCTTTTAGACTGTTTTATTTATTAAACAGGATACTTATTTATTTTTGTCTGCCTGAATGTTTGAGAAAATCTCATTACAGAAAAATATGTGTTCTTTGGTAGTATTTGAACCTGCATCCCTCCTGGAAAGGGGAAACGATCATTAGATCTGATATGCTGCATGGCTGAGAATTCTAAAGTACATCAGATATAAAAATGGTTTCCCAGAGGGATTCAGGTTTGGAATCTGATAGAGAGCACATATTTTCCTTTGATAAGATTTCTTAAATACTCAGGTTAGCAGACAAAAATAAGAAAATATACCGTTTAATGAATAAACAGAGCCTCAACTCAAATATGGGTATCTACTAAAAATAACATTTAAGAAAAAAAAATCTATCCTTGTAATATTTATAATCTTTTTCCTACTTTGCAAAATCTCTTCATGTAAGTCATTAGGCAGTTATGGATCTCCACAGCTTTACTTATATAGTAAAATCTGTCAGATTAATAAATAAAAATGCATCTCTTCTTTAGAAATTCCTTTGTTTACGTAAGAGCGCATAAAAGTTTTAAAATTCTCAAATGTTTATAATTCCACTTTAAATTCAAATTTTTTCGGTTAAATACTTAACCAGTGTCTGTTTATTATACGTATAGCATTGTCTTTTTGTTCATGTAACTGTATGGAAATTAAACCACTTGGTGTAAGAGATCACTCTTTTTATTCAACCTTTGGAGAGAACCCAAAAAATCAAACAAACTGACTGACTCACCTTCGAGGAATAATTTTAACCTCTCTATACACAAGAGGCCAACATTCCGTCAGCTTTAAACTTTGAACAAATTCAGAATCAGACACTATTGTTAAAACTTGTGTTCAAGTATCCCTTTGTGAATGGGTCTGTTTACTTAATTTTCTAAATACACTGCTTGTCTATTCAACTGACAGAACTCATATTTTCCAGAATAAATATTTCTTTGTTATTAATCATTGTCTTGTCACTTGGGTAGACATTAAAGACAAATTCAGACTTGAAAATTGATGAGTTTGATTGTTTGTATGTAAGTGAGTTTTAAAAAAATCATGCTAGATGGAAGATCTGCCAAGAAGTTTTACGAAAGTAGATAACCACGGTGATGTGCCAAAAGTCATGAGATGATAGTATATAAAGGTAATGGAAGATGGCACCACCATACATTATAGTGATGAGATAGCAATATATAAAAGTACTTCAGACTTGAAAACTGACAAGATTGTGTGTGTGTGTGGGTTTAAAAAAATCATGCTAGATGGAAAATCTCCCAAGAAGGTTATGAAAGTAGACAACACTGATGTGCCAAGATAGGAGTATATAAACATAATGAAAGGTAGCACCAACATGCTTTATAGTGATGAGATTTCTTTCATTTTTCTATTTTTTAGCTCCTCTCATTCCCTATGGAATATTGAACTCCTTTTAACACTGCATCTGAGGATGTCCTAACACTAGGAGTTTCAGTGGGAATTTACATTCACAAGCAGTCCCCAGTCACATGTATATACACTTTTAGAATAGTGTGATCTGGTTTGAATTCAGAGATTCCTTGTCCTATACTGGCTACCACCCAAGGCTATAGGATTCAGTTTTTCCTGCTATTTTACCCATAGCTGGGGAAAGTAATAGATTCATATATTTCCCAAGGATATTAATACATAATTGAATGTAATGAACTCGATTGGAATTCATACAACTCTCTGATTCCTCAAACTCAAGATGGGATAGTAATATGCATAAGTAATTCAGATTTGAAAATTGATGAGTTTATATGTATGTGTTTTTGGGGGGTGCATACATGTAAAAAGTCGTAGTATCCAGTTTAGATGGAATATCAGCCAATATGTTTATGAAAGTAGATAACCACATTGACGTGTCAAAAGTCATGGGATAATGGATGATGGCACCACCATACTTTAATGTCAAGCAGATGTCAGACATATGACATCATAGTGAGCCAGAATAAACCTTGCCTGATTCTGGCAAGTTAGAATTATCAGAATTTGAACAGGACATGATAGTCAGTATCAGATAAATTAAACACTTCATTTCTTAAATTGGGAAAAAATATTCCATCCTTTTATCAGCAGTGTCATGTGTATATATGGAGATCGTATTCTGACTATTCACACTATTTACATTGTTCAAAATGGTGTCCTCAATTATTGTCATATTGACAAAGTTTCGACCATTGTATGGTCCTGCCTTCTTCAGGATCTGTCTATATTTTTGAGATGAGATATTGTAACTATTCACACTATTTACATTGTTCAAACTGGTGTCCTCATTTATTGTCATAGTCACAATGTTTCGACCATTGTATGGTCTGGCCTTCTTCAGGATCTGTCTATATTTCTGAGTGAGGTATTGCAACTATTTAAACTATTTGATTGTTCAAAATGGTGTCCTCATTTATTGTCATATTCACAATGTTTCAACCATTGTATGGTCCAGCATTCTTCAGGATCTGTCTATATTTTTGAGATGAGATATTGTAACTATTCGCACTATTTACATTGTTCAATATGGTGTCCTCATTTATTGTCATATTCACAATGTTTCAACCATTGTATGGTCCAGCATTCTTCAGGATCTGTCTATATTTTTGAGATGAGATATTGTAACTATTCACACTATTTACATTGGTCAATATGGTGTCCTCATTTATTGTCATATTCACAATGTTTCAACCATTGTATGGTCCAGCATTCTTCAGGATCTGTCTATATTTTTGAGATGAGATATTGTAACTATTCACACTATTTACATTGGTCAATATGGTGTCCTCATTTATTGTCATATTCACAATGTTTCAACCATTGTATGTGCCAGACTTCTTCAGGATCTGTCTCTATTTCTGAGATGAGGTATTGTAACTATTTATACTATTTAAATTGTTCGAATTTTTGTCCTCACCTTTATTTTCTTATTCATGTTTTGGCCATTGTACACTTTAGTCTTCTTCCAGACTCATTCTTTATGTAAGTTGGAATATACGAATATGCTTGATATATGATGGACACTGGGCCATATGTCCCCAAAGACACGTGGTCCAGTGGATAAAAGTGTTAGTTGAAGTAATCCATTGACTTGACCCAAATAGTTGTGAATTCAATACCTGGCTACACCAGAGGTGAACAAAAACCTTGGAGGGTTGAGTTAATAAAGGGAAATACCTGAAACTGAGATAGCCAGAAGAGGCATGGCACATGGAACTAGAACAATATACCCCAGTGGACAAAATAAAGGATTCGGTTTGAAATTCTAATGTATATCAAGAATAAGGCCGGAATAAGGCCGGAGCATACAACAGTTGAAACATTGTGAATATGACAATAAAGATGAGGACAACTGTCCGAACAAAGTAAATAATATAAACAGAGAAACAAGTGAAAGGAAAGATGTGGATAGAAAACAAAGAAACTCTTAAACAAACAGAAAGGCACCCCACTCAAAAAAAAATAAAATGTATTGTGATATATCTCGAACAATCACAAGTGACAATGTTGAATGTAAACACGCAATTACAGCTTCTGGATTATTTTGTTTTCAAAATACTCATAGCAGCATCCATTACTACCATTACTACAAGACATCTACCCAGAAACAAACTTCCTTTCTGCACAAAGATTTTTTATTTGATTCGGCCTTGTCAGGAAATAATGACATTCCTAAAATTTTTCTGCAATCAATTTTGAGTAATACCTTTTTATTTATTTATGCGTTTCTGTGATATTTGACAATTTAATAGCTCATAGTTTTGTATTTGGGAGCAAATGGCACCACCACAAAAATTAGAAAAAAAAATAAGGCTTATTTTTTGCTGAGAGGCTGGAAAATTTTCTTGCTTATTTAAAATAATTTCATGTGGTGGGAGTAGTGGGGGGCAATGCTTCTGATTGAGAGACAAATTAAAGGTTTCTATAACAGACAGACAGACAGATAGATAGATAGATAGATAGATAGATAGATAGATAGATAGATAGAATGAAGAGACTTGGATAGATAGATAGATAGATAGATAGATAGATAGATAGATAGATAGATATGAACAGATTGAGATAAACAGATATGAACAGTTAGATATTAACAGATTAAAATAGATATGTGCAGAGTGAGATAGATAGATAGATAGATAGATAGATAGATAGATAGATAGATAGATAGATAGATAGATATGAACAGATTGAGATAAACAGATATGAACAGTTAGATATTAACAGATTAAAATAGATATGTGCAGAGTGTGATAGATAGATAGATAGATAGATAGATAGATAGATAGATATGAACATACTGAGATAGCTATATGCAAAGCAAGATAGATAGATAGATAGATAGGTAGATACTATATGGCCTTCTTTAGGATCTGTCTATATTTCTGAGTGAGGTATTGTAACTATTTACACTATTTACATTGTTCAAACTGGTGTCCTCATCTTTATTGTCAATTCTGTATGGAATAGATAGATAGATAGATAGATAGATAGATAGATAGATAGATAGATAGATGTGAACAGACTGGAATAGATAGATAGATAGATAGATAGATAGATAGATAGATAGATAGATAGATAATGAACAAAAGGGTTAAATATGGACAGACTTAGAAAGAGATTATTTACTATTAATTTACATTTTTCTCACCTCAATAGAAGTTGATAAGTTTGCCTAAGATTATTTAGGATCGTTTTCCAGTTCCTTCTAGAGTCTACTTCACCTCTATACTTCTAACCACTCTTTCTAAAACATTGTATTTTTATTTACTATTTATTTAAATTTTACTCTTCTCAATAGGAACAGATATGTTTCCCTATCATCTGCTTCACACAACTCCCCAGTCCTTTGAACAGGAGTAGAGGTCCATCCCTTGTTCCTTGTTTAGGATTAGGTTTCCGGTCTACTTAACATCTATACTTCTAATGTCTCTGCCTAAAAACTCTGAAGTTTGCAACAATCTAACAATTTCACTTCTAATGTCGCAATATGAGTGGCCCCCAAATGCTCCCTTCAATCATTGCCTCGCCATTGATAGGAGACCAACAGATGTAGACAAAGCCCTCTTCCATTATTCCATGCTTATCATATGCAAGCTTGAAGAGCTCAGTTGGAGGAGTCTAATTTTCTCAAAGTGAACATACTGGCTGATACTGCAGACACTCAGTCAAGAGCACTCTTGGTAGAGAAACTGCTGACCGCACATATGTGTAAAATGAATGCAAAAATGGACACTGAGGTAGGTAGAGCAAGGTGGCAGGAAATGATTGATAGATATACAGGGTGTTTCAAAAAGAATACGCCAAAATCATTACGCTGTTTTTCAGGTCTATAGCATTGTAGTGGACTGAATCAGTGGTTATTTGATAGAGTACTTATCAAAGTTTGATTAGGTGTCAGTTTCACCGCTTCTGGTGCAGCTGAATTGTGGGAAGATCAATCAAAATGGCGACTCCTCAGCAGAAGGCATTATGCGTGCTTGAGTTCATGAAACCAAACGCCATTGTCACGGTGCAGCGTGCTTTCAGAACAGAATTCGGCATTGATCTGCCCCATCGTGAGAGCATTCGATGGTGGGTTAAACAGTTTAAAGACACTGGGTGCCTGTGCAAAGGAAAGAGTCCTGGAAGACCATGTGTTACAGAGGAGCAAGTGGAGATGATTCATGATGCATTTGAGAGCAACCCACGTAAGTCCGTACGTCGAGCAAGTCTTCAGCTTGCCATCCCTCATACCTCTATCTGGCATGTGTTAAAGAGACGATTACACATGAAACCATACAAACTAAGCCTCGTCCAAGCACTTACTAATTATGACAAGGTGATGCGGAGGACATTCCGTGAGTCAATGCTGGAGATGGAGGAAGGTGATGAATCCTTTTTTTCACGTTTAGTTTTTAGTGATAAAGCGAATTTCCATTTGAGAGGCACAGTCAATCATCACAATGTGTGCATTTGGGGAACAGAGCACCCAAAACTGGCTATTCACTTTACTGCAAGCAGATTCGAATGACTTCATTTTTCAGCAAGATGGAGCACCACCCCATTGGCATCTCGGGGTTAGTACTTATCTGAATGAAAACGTGCCTCAGCAATGGATTGGGAGGAGAGGTGCTAAAGATCTTACTCTTTGTGCTTGGCCTGCCAGATCCCTGGACCTCACTGTATGTGACTTTTTCTTGTGGGGGTATGTTAAAGACCAAGTTTATGTTCCAGCACTTCCAGCAAGTATCGATGACTTGAAAGATCGAATAACAGCTGTAATCAATATGGTGGACCGTGACATGCTGAGGCGCGTTTGGGAGGAATTCTCATATCGGCTTGATGTTGTCCACGCTACCGGTAGTGGC
>OZ010611.1:31193683-31271183 GCA_963932145.1 Acanthosepion lycidas
ATCTTTAATGAAACATGTATAAATGAAGGATTGCTGCCTAAAAACACAATATATATATATATATATATATATATATATATATATATAAAAGCCAAATATATCTCATGTGTATTTTTTTTTATTTTCATTTTGTTTTAGTCATTTCACATGAAGAAGTGTTAATGCCACTAAGATGCAAGGAGTTACTCAGAGTGAAAGAAATGAGAACACCTTAGAAACGACAAACAGTCATCCATCTTAGTACTTAACATTGGTTAAATTTGGATTTTGTTAAGAATCTCAAAATATATAGCAGTAGCATCAGACCAAGTGTGGCAGCAAAATTATTTGCATATATTTGGTTGTTATGTATGTTTGACAGAAAGATATAAAAGCCATGTTTATATGATATACTTCCATCGGGTAAATTAAATCTTGTCGGATACATGAGAATATATCTGCATTTAGATCTTTGCCGCTAATCAAATTTGTTCTGTGGAATTCTTTGAAGTTTGCAAACACTCGGAATCATAAAAATTAACCAAACGTTATATAAGTCATCATTTACTTACTTTTATTGAATATTTTCCCTTGGTCCTTACAGTTCTTTGTTGCCTTTCAGGTTATTTACTCAGTTTTAGCAAAGTTCCGTTTTTTTTTTTTTTTTTATATAATGATTAAGGGGATGTAATTCATGTTGGCTTGTTTTTTTTTGTTCATTTTGCACCTATATTTTATGAACATTTTTATCTTGCCTTATTTATTTCTTTGCAATGTTTTATTCTGTTCTGTTCAAAGATGAACTTTATTTAATTTTTGAATTTTTATCATGTTTATTTGGTGTTTTTTTTTAACAAAATAGTGTTGGAAAAGTAAGGTAAAATAATTTACACTTTAAAAATAAAATTACCATATTCAACTAACTCCTCTAGGTTTGTCCAATAAATATTTATACACCTTGTCCTTGAGCTGAACAGGAAGTGACATCATAGTAATACAGAGAATAATCTGCGTTTTCCTATAAAACAGTCTTACTATTGCACCCACACACACAATCTTCACAGTCATCATAATAGTAGTGTGAGAATAGTCCACATCCAACCATCAGTTTGTTGTATTCATATGCAAATCTCCACCATATAAATAGCAGTTGATACAACTGGAGGCTAAACTAATCCTGACCTTGAAGACTAAACTACTAGAAAAATAGTAGTGAATAGAATGTTGTAAACTATAATTAGAAGTATTCAATACTATTTATCTAGTAGTTTAGTCTTCAAGGTCAGAATTAGTTTAACCAACTGCAATTTATATGGCGGAGATTTGCATATGAATACAACACAGTCTTTTATGAATATGTATATACATATATATTTTTTTCCTCATATTTTTTTTCTTGCAATGTGAATTGATGGTTTGTCAATTTAATATTTACCAATGTATTCTTCTGATAAAGTGTTGAAAAGAATCCTGGATGAAGAAAGTTTTCCTGCATTTTCAAATATATATATATATATATATATATATATATATATATATATATTATATTGGATGTACTACAACATGCGTAACAAGAAGACTCAAGTTACATCTCTCTGACCATAGCTCAATTAGGTCTCAATTAAATACACGTAAAGACCTAACAAGCTCTATCCACAACATACTCATTGTAATATAATATTCTCATCTACATGTAAAAAAAAGTTAAAAATAATTGAATTGTTATGAATAAAAAAAGAAAAAGCAAAGACACAATAACATCAACAATGAACACGGCCAACATGTGCTGACCATGTTTAGAAAATAAAACATTTCTATAACTCTCAATGCATACATAAAATAATCCATACATTCAATTAAAAGTCAAAATAATTGTAGAATTTAGTAATAGCAACAGACAGTACTCGACTGCAATAGAAGTTGAGTCTGATTGACAAAACTGTTAATATTTAACAGATCGAGATGTATATGTGGCACAAGGCCAATTTAAACATGAGTCATTGAGAAAAGCTGTTATGTCTGGGCAAGATGGTAGGTGGTTTATATAACAGTCTGGATGATTCCATTTTGTTACCTAGGCAAGGCTATTCTGTAAATCCTGATTGGCTGATGATTCCAGTGTGGATATTGTGCTCAATAAATATCCAACATTACTGTGACTATTAGAACATGTATTCAGTTACAACCCAGTTTATTTTTGTCAGCCAACTAGACACTAGTTGGGAACCTCCTTGCAAGGGTGAGCCTCACATTTCTGATTGGTCAATAATGGCTAAAAGTATAGCCAAAAGTGCTCTGGCATACAAAACATTCGGAGAATTTTTACATAAATTATGTCCAGACAAGAAGAAAATTATAAAAACATAAGAAAAATGAAATAAAAAGCTTAATTGCAGTACCTTGTTAGTCATCTTTAATGAAACATGTATAAAAGAGGGATTGCTGCCCAAATAAAGAATATTATATATATATATATATATATATATATATATGAAGAAAAATATACGGAAAAAACAAACAAAAATCCTAAGATGCAATTATGCTGTTTTAATGTTAATATAATTTCAACGTCGGACCATCTTCAGGACATATTCATAAAACATAATTAACATTAGACTTTCAACATGAAGAGACGATGGACATAAGAGTAAGACTAATCAAAACAGACAACTGAAATTTTTCAAGATCAGCGTTCCATTTCAATATGATCATGTCGGCGTCATGTGGGCGATGTTGTGAAAACGTATTCCTAAAATATAGTATTTTGAATGAAAAATGAAAAGAATTTTATTTTAATCTAAAACTTATATGTACGTTTGTCGAGCATTAATCTTGCTAGAAAAGGGGAAATATTAAAGAAGCCAGGTCTAGTATTCACTGTGTGTGAGATAGATATTATGCCTGCCTCATAAATCCGCCTAAGATTTTTATTATGAAAATATATATATATATATAAGAGCTGTCAATTTATTTATTAATCAGTATATTTATTTATTTTTGTTTATCAACCTGAATATTCAAGAAATCTTACTTGCACTTTCCAACAGGATTTGAACCTGCATCCCCCAAGGCAGCGAGAGCTACTGTCAAACCTGGCATGCTTTAACCAACTTGGCCATGAAGAGTAAATTGGTTAGGCAGGTTCAAATTTTGTCCCTTTAAACAACATTTCTCTCATCATAGAATCTCTCAAAGTTTTTCATATCTGCCCACTCAATATTTGCACCTGCTCAAAAAAGAGTATCAACTAAAAATAACGTTTAGAATGATAAAAATCTGTTGTATTAACAAAATATCCATTCTGAAATTCTCTTTGTTTCTAATTGGATTCAAAACTGTGCAGATATGTAAAACTTCATCCAACCAACTTCACTCTGTGGCCAAGTTTGTTAAGGTGTGCTTGGCTTAACAGTAGCTCACTCTGCCCTGAGGGATGCAGGTGCAAATAAGATTTCTTGAACATTCAGATCAGTAAACAAAAATAAATAAATGTACTGTTTAATAAATAAATGGACAGCTTATATATATATATATATATATATATATATATATATATGAAGGAAGAGGTTATAGTAGTTACAATGAGAGAAAAGTGTGTATATTAAAAAGAAGAGAAAAGCCGCAAACATTTTTGGTTGTAATGTGGATTTTAAAGAAAAACACCCAACAATATCTTCATTTCAAGAGCCATCACCCAAAAAGCTGCCTAAAATCCATCCCCTATTCCCTAGCACGTAGAGTTTGTGCTATAGTGACTGATAAACACCTCTGAAAAATCCACTTAGAAGAACTACATAAAACTCTAAAAGAATGAGGCTACCCCACAACACTAATAAACAAAGGTTTTGAAGTCGCAAAACAAATTCCTCTAGACCAACTTGGAAATAAAAAGAAACGTAACGTCAAACAAACTCTAGCATATGTCTCAACACGTGTAGCAAAATTATGGAAAATAAAACATAATAATTTTTTTAAGATCCACATTACAACCAAAAAAGTTTGCAGATTCTCTCTTCTTTTTAAAATATATATATATATATATATATATATATATATATATATATATATATATATATATATATATATATATATATATCATTCAGTTATGTTCCATGCATGATACACATTTAGGCAATAATGTATCTTTTGATGCATGACTGACAAGGCAGGTTTTTCTCTACAGTAGGTTGCCATTTCTTTCTGTGGTTGACCGATTGCCATCCAAGGCTATAGAACCCAGTCTGTCCTGCTATTTACCTATGGCTGGGGGGAGAAGCAGAAGATTCATACCATTCCCAAAGGTATTAGTAATTAAGTGAATGTAATGGATTTGACTGGAATTTGAACTCAGCTCGCTGATTCCTCAATCCGGCTGCTATCCATTACTTCACCATGCCTCCCTATGAATATTATGTGTGTATATATATATATATATATATATATATATATATATATATATATATATATATATATATATATATATATATATATTCATTATTTGGGCAGCAAATATATATATGTATATATACTATATTTTTATATGTGAGAATGCTCACCATTGGAGGGAGATTGTTTGTAGATATATATCTATATATATATATATAATGAGGACAAAGGAATCAACATTGTATAGTGAAACTCTGTTTCATGTCTAAATATGATCTTCTGACATGCTCAGAAAATTACATTAGTCTAAGGTATGCAAGAAACATGAGACTGATAGACACCATGTCTCCTTAGTCCATCTCCCATGTGAAATCAAAATGCTCTCTCTCTCAGTACCTGTCCCCTATAAAATCAATGTGCTCCGATTAGTTATTTTCCCCTATGAAATCAATATGCTTTCTCCTTATTTCCTTTCCCCTGTAAAATCAATGGGCTCTCCTTAACTTTTTCCCCTATAAAATCAACATGATTTCTCCTTTTCCTTTCACCTACAAAATCAATCGGCTTGCCTTAGCTCGTTTCCCCTATAAAATCAACATACTTTCTCCTTATTTCCTTTCACCTATAAAATCACTGGACTCTGCATAGTTCTTTTCCCCTATAAAATCAACATGCTTTCTCCTTATTTCCTTTCCCCTATAAAATCAATGGGCTTGCCTTAGCTCTTTTCCCTATAAAATCAACATGCTCTACTTACTTATTCTCTTATATGAAATCAACATGCTCTCTCTTTATGAAAGACAAAACAATGAAATCCTTTTTGATTGGCTGAGCCAGCATGACAATGACAGATAAAGAAAGGTTTTCAGTAAGTTGGCTCTTATATGTCAAGCAAAGTACCGTGTTGACTGGAAACTGCTCCCTAGTGGAGGGAGAGAGTGACCCCACTGACTAGTTAGAAGATGTATACATTGACATTAATAAACTAGTTAAGTTTAAAATTCCCTTTGTTGAAGTTCTTTTATCTTCAAAGATAGACTAGCAATCACTGGCTGTGACAGAAGAAAACAGGATTATTATTGAATCGACACCATTGCCCAAGAGCTCCCCAGCATGAGGGGGTTATGCAACATTGTATTAATTGGTGCAGTGACCAAGAGCTCTCCACATGAGACGGCGATGCAGCAAAATCAGTGGACTCTCCTTAGCTGTTTTCCCCTATGAAATCATTATGCTCTAATTAGTTATTCTCCCAAAGGAAAGCAACATTCTCTCTCCTTATTTCCTTTTCTCCTGTAAAATCACTGGTCTTTGCATAGTCCTTTTTCTCTATAAAATCAATATACTCTTAATTATTTTTCCTTCTGAAATAAACATATTTTCCTTAGTTTTTTTTACCCCTATAAAATCAACATGTCCTCCTTTGTTGTTCTTCCCTGTAAAATCAATCTACTCTCCATAGATTTCCACTTATAAAATCAGCACACACACCTTAGTTTTTGTTCCCTATAAAATCAGCATGCATCCCCATTGTTTTTGTCTTTTATCAAATCAACATGCTCCCTTAGTTACTTTCACCTATAAATTTAACAGCTTAAAATGAGAAAACTGGATTAACTATTTATTATTTGCCTTTTTTCAACTCTCAAAATAAGACTGGCATGCACTTTTCTCCTCAATAGATTCCCTTGGTGATATATCTTCCTTCGACATGTGAAGAAATTCATGCTGGATATCAGCTATCTTATTTATGTCACAGGGCAGCCCTATCAATGTTTCCTGGAAAATTCTGGAAGCCATTAGAGAATAGCTTGCGAGAATTTTCACCAAAGATTCATTATATTTTCCTTGTGCATCCATTCAATGTCTATAAATGAAAGACAGATATTAATTTGCAGTTGGGCAATTTAGAACATTACCAAAAAAAAAAAATCAAGCTCATACAAAGATTTGAAACAGGATTTCTTTTTTGTGTGCAGAAAAAGGAAATGTTTTCTTTTTAATGTGTTTACAAAAAGAAAACTAAATTCTTATTTTTTATGTATTTTTTTATATTTACACCGTCAGATTTTATTTTGCAAGTCAATATTTTCACAATAAAGTTAGTATTAGCCAACTGATTTTGGCAAAAAAATTCAGGATGTACTTACATTTATATAAAAATACAGACTATGTGCATTTCAGCTCATAATATCTGTTTTGATTAGGAATATTGACAATAATTTAAGGTTACGTAACAGACTGGCCCCATTATTAATTTTTATGAAATTGCTAGGTCTGATGCTAGAAAATCTGTTTCACCGTATTATGCTAGACATTTTTTCTTGCCAGAATCTATCTTACATATATATAAGTCTACCATTCATCTTTGGTTTGAATATTGCTACCATATCTGGTCTGGTGCTCCTGATATATATTTTGAAAGTCTTGATAAAATCCAAAGAATCTATATTATTATTATTGGTCCTGATCTGGCAGCTCAGCTTCAGTTACTTTCCCACAACCATTAGGTTGCCTCCCTGTGTCTTTTCTATAAACACTTCCATGGTAATTGTTCGGATGAGCTCTTTACTATCATACCTAGACTTTTTAAATTTAACCGCAGTACTAGACTGGCGATGAGGTCTCATCAATTTACGGTTGAACTGGCTAGATGTAGCTGTAATTTCAATGCTAACATTTTTTTTCTCACACTTCTCACTTGTGGAACTCCCTTCTGGCTCCATGTGTTCCACCTAACTTTAATCTACAAAAATTTAAATTCCTTGTTAATTCTGATCTACTATCTTCCTGATTACTCTTTTCTCTGCCCACTCATTATTAATGTTGCTGTTCCTAATTCTTCCACACCCTATAGCTCCTTTGTGTCTTAGCTGCTTTACTGCCTTGCATTGGGTGATATCAGTTTAAAAAAAAAAAAAAATCTGAAATGTTCTTCGTCCTACTTATCATCTCAGCTTCAGTCATTTTCCCTCTATTGTAACATAGCTTCCCTGTGCCTTTTCTATAAATACTTCCATGGTAATTCTTCAGATGAATTTTTCTGCTATGGTACCTAGACTTTATGAGTTTAAACACTGTACTAGATTAGTTACAAGGCCACATCATTTAACAGTTGAAATAGCTAAATGTAACCATAAGTTCCATGCTAATAGTTTCTTCTATCACACTTCTCACTTGTGGAACTCTTTTCTTGCTTCTTATTTCAAAGTCAACTATATGAACTTTGGACAGTTTATCCACAATATTGATCACAATACTCACTATGTTATGCAAAAATTTGAAAAATACTGTAACAAGTGTAACAGACTGACATCAACTTAAATTTATTCTGGTTGAGCTCTCTGGGGAGGAAGTGTGTAAACAGTGACCATTACTGATAATAATGCAAGGCTCTTCAGTAAAGCAAATTGAGTTCTCTCAGTTACTGCATGTTTACTGCTTAAATAAACCTAATTTGAGATAATAATAATGGTATTAGTCATCTTTACCCGTTAAAAACACATTCTGCATTGGTTGACTGAAACTTATAAAATCTTTCTCTTAAAACAATTTTTCAGGAAAATAGGTTTCCTAAGTCCAGTAGCTGTTATTGCTCTTTCCAATACTGACAAGGGTTTCCTTCCGAACTTTCATTTAAAGTAGTTGAAAATGCTAAGTTGGGAATGTTCTGTCATTATTTAACAGTTTGTGTTACATTGTGCTATCCATTTTTGTTGTTGCTGCTGTTGGTAGTCTTCAAGTAATGTTGTTTCTATTATGTGATATACAGAGTGCGATTAATAAATTGTCGTCCAAATTATATAAAAATGAAAACAACACTGACATCTCATTTTAACAGATATATTTACCAAATCTACACAAAAATACCTTGAAATACTGAAGAGTAAATTCATTTAATCAAATTGCCACTGACTTCAACCACAGCCTCCAGATGACTTTGGAATCTCCTGCAGCTCTTCTGGACAATTTCCTTGTTATGTTGTTGAATTCTGTCATAATCCTTGCCTTCAGTTCATCTTTGGTGTTACAAGTAGTTTTGTTGGTCTCTCACTCAACTGTGCCCCACACATAATAATCAAGGGGTTTGCAGTCTGTGAAGTTAGGTGACCAGATGTAAGGGGTGATGTCGTCTGACGGCCATGACTGGCTTCTGCTTGTGTGGCATGGTGCAGAGTCCTGTTGCCAGACATGAGGTATTTCAGTAACCACACTCTTAACTCTTTCTTAATCCTCTGCACTGTCTTCAGATAAACACCCAAACACTATGAAATGTTCGAAATTTCCAGCACAAATGCCAAATAGTAGAGTATGCCATTTCCAAATTTTCAGGCAGAGTGAATTGCATCACGGTACTCTCTTTTTCAGGACAGTGCCCAACTGACTCTACTATACTATACAGTTGACAAAATCAAAAGCAAACAATGTGCATAATTAAAAATATAAAATGGCAACAATTTGCCCATTGCCTCCTGTAGTTCTTTGTAAATCTGCAATGCCAGCTCATAATGTTTCACTTACTCAAGGCCATTTTAACCATTGGACTTAGGAAGCTGGTTGTATTTGTGTATGTCAAAACAATTTTTCAGGAAAATAGGTTTCTCAAGTCCAGTAGCTACCATTGTTCTTTCCAGTATTGATGGCGGTTTCCTTCCTAACTTTCAGTTTGAAATAGTGCAGAATGTCAACATCTTAATTATGTCATTATATTCTTTTCGAGTTACATGGTCTATCCATTTTAGTTGTTGCTGCTGTTGGTAGTTCTCAAGTGATGTGGTTTCTGTTATTTGGTACAATTCTTTGTTTGTGATTCTGTGGTGGCAGTTCACAATGTCCAAAGAGGGATGACCTTTGCCAAGATCCACACTTCGCTCACTGAAAGCCATTTTTAACAAATAAGACTAGTTGTTAAAAGCGATTGTATACAACCAACAGATATTTCTGAACAGGTTTAACACCATACATGACATGCATATGAAAGTCTCAAGCTTATCAGGCTATTTATGAACATGATTCGAGTTTATGAAATTTATATATATATAAATCCTATTGAGTCAGGAACTTCCTACCAAGGTTTCACCTAACAGATCTTCAGGTCTAGACTTTGCTCTAGTGTATTGAGCACTTTATGTTTTTTTCTGATTTTACACAATTGGGCTTTTTTTTTTCTTTTGGCTAGGAATTGTGAGGTTGGGTGATTTTTTTTCAACTAACATGGATGTTTTTAGTCTTTTCTTTTTTTCTGGATTTTTTTCTGATACCAGTTTGTTTAAACATATTCTTATTTGCAAATTGTACTATCTGGGTTTTTTTTCACATCAGTCAAGTATAGGTATTAAAATATACATATATATATATATATATATATATATATATATATATATTATTCTTAAGTATCTTAAAACAGATAGATTTAAAATTATTCCTATCTCTCGCTTCCTTCTCTAATTCAATCATATATGTCATCCACCTCTTCCCCCTCTCTCTATCACCTTACATCAACTTAAAAATACTCCTCTAAAAATAATAATATGTAAATTTTTAAACCATTTTTTTATGCTTGGAAATGTGATCTGAAAAACCAGGAAAAAATCACTTTCCTGGGGAAATAAAATATAATCAATGCACCCTTAAGCTTGTCTTTTTTTTAATTAAACAAATATATATATATATATATATATATATATATAAAAAGATGTTCCAATAACTTATAAGCCGATTTAAAATGTGAATTAAGTTTAAGTGTCTAATGATTTTTTTTCTTATTCTTTCAGACTTGGAAGACATTTGGGCAATATTATTTTTCACACATAATTGCCATGACTTAAATAGCATGATTCAATAGAAAAATAAATAAATTTTCACCAATAACACTGTTTTATTTACTGCTGACTTTGATCTGTCTTAATGAAACACCCTTATATATAATCCATCTTAATGAAACCCTTTTATGCTCCTGAAAAATTTATTTCGGTTAAGCTCTCTGGGGTGGAAGTGTTAGTTTGTAAACAGTGACTATTACTGCTAATAATGCAAGACTCTTCAGTAAAGCAAATTGAGTTCTCTAAGTTACTGTGTGTTTATTTAAAAATAAGTACACTTAAATTCACCTTCATCCTTGCTGTGTGCCAGCAGCTTAGGGGTAGAATCTCTGACTGATGCCAATTCAACCGGGTTTCGATCATAGCTAGAGGCAACCGGACATCTACTCACATTGATGAGCTGTGATACAACGAAACAGTCTGTCTGTGGATGACTATCTATCTATCTATCTATCTATCTATCTATCTATCTATATATATATATATATATATATATATATAAATAAATAAATAAAAGTGAACATTAAAGTCAACTCTCAGAGCCAACATGCTGTTTCATGCTAGATGCAATCGTCAGGCTGCCTGACAATTGTGTCTAGCATGAAACAACTTCTGAGTGTTGACTTCAATGTTTACTTTTATATTTATATTTATATATGCTCTATCTCTGATATTGAGCACTTTATCCCATAAATATAGCACATCTTAAAACTATATTTCTTCATACTCAACTCTCCCGTTGAATTCGACGCAAGAGGGTCAAGCAGATCAGTTTCCAGGAAACCGACAGACTGACAACATCACATGAGATTTGATTATAGTGGTGATGGTTTCGTGCAGGACCATCCACACTTTTTGAAGGGCCGAATTCAGAGACCTGGTGCAATAAGTGCCACAAGGTCTCCAAACGACCCTCCGCAGGTTTTGAATTCAAGGTTGTCCTCCTCCGAGACCAATTGCCATCCAAGGCTATAGAACCCAGTCTGTCCTGCTATTTACCCATAGCTAGAGGGAGAAGAAGAGGATTCAAACCTTTCCTAAGGGTATTAGCACATAAGTGAATGTAATGGATTTGAGTGGAATTCGAACTTGGCTCTTCGATTCCTCAATCCAAGCCACTATCCATTACTCCACTTATGTGCATATATATATATATAGATATATCTATATCTATATATATCTATCTATCTATCTATCTATATATATATCTATATATATATATATATATATATATATATATATATATATATATATATAGTGAGAAAGAGATAAATTAACATGTGTGGGTGGTTAAGTCATGTGTATAATGCATGTAAGTGTGCAAACATATGGTTGTCATGGTAATAAACAATATCATAAGACTTCCATCTGTGAAACCACTTAGGCTAAAAACTTGAAAAGCATTTTCCACTTGAATATTCATTAGAAGGTATGTTGGGGCATTGATCTTCATTTTTGCATGTGGGTTTTTTACCTCTTAAATGTCCTCTTTAGAACATCTTGGGCTTGGCGTGATGTTATGGGCATTTTATCAGATCTGACATATTGAATTTGCAGGCTTGGATTATGAACATGCATTTTATTTTTATTTAATCAGAATCTGCATTAGAGCGTGAAAACTATTCTTTTTATAGGCATTTTAGAACATTATTACAGAATTCCTTATATATATATTTTTTTTCCTAATATCACCTTTCCTGAGAGAATCACTACTCTCCCAAGCCAACATACACAACATATATATCAAGAAATCAAAAGAAAACAGTTAACACAATACAAACAATATTTGTGTGTGTGAAAATATTCTTTTCAAACATAAAGTAATTGACGTAATTATTCAGTTGACCATATGAATATACAATAGTGTTTCTAAATTCTTCTAGTTGCTAACAACATTTTGTTTGTTGTTTATAGATACTTTGATAGATATTCATTTCAATTTTGCCTTGAAAAAGCTCATATTGGATGGAAGACATCGGCTAAAACCAGAGTTTCCCTATTGTCTTTTTTCCTTTATACATTTATATATATATATATATATATATATATATATATATATATATATATATATATATATATATATATATATGTAATTACATGGTTTGGGGATAGGTAAGTATTGGTCATTTGTATTTGAATTTATAAGCATTTCTTTGGTTTCAGGATAGGTAAATGTTGGTGAATTATATTTTCAGTCTACATTTATTTCATATGGGGATAGGAAAATATTAGTCATTTGTATTTGAGTCTATATTTACTTTACATGGGGATAGGTAAATATTGGTATTTAAATTTGCATCTTTAAACATTTCCTTGGTTTTGGGATAGGTAAATATTAGTCATTTGTATTTGAGTCGACAAAAATATACTTTATTTGGGGATAGGTAAATAATGGTCATTTATATTTGAGTCTATAAGCATTTACTTTTACTCCATTGCATGGAATGTATTCAGCATGTTTTATTCCCCACCATCAGGGCAGACAATACATGGATAGATTATTATAGCTTGATATATGTTTGTACATTATCTACAAATCAATATTATCTAAGCATGGCTGCTCTGACCTCACTAACAGCCCAGTGGGGGTGGACACTGGCTTGTAACATTCAATAACTCCAAAACCAAGCAAACCCTGAATTTTTTTTCAGTCATGAAGAATGGATGTATTCTCAAGGAGGTTTCTTGCTTTGGATGTCAGCTAGGTCTCAAGTTAATCCCAGACCTCAAGTAGAACTCATATATATGATCCATCACTAAAGGTTCTGGAAAAATGGTCAGCTTTTTTGTACAGCTCCAGAAAGTACCAGATTTCTCCTGACATACTCTGTCTTTACAGATTTTCCTGTGATGTGATCACCATAGTGTGCTTTTGATCAGGTATCAGAAGACATGATACCCACGGAACAGAAAACTTCATCATGCCAAGTTCATTGTGAAGAATATTTTGAACTCTCTCATAGGATATGCTAACAGCATTGGCTGTTTGATTTATAGTCAACCCATGGTCATCCATGAGCATGTGGTGAACACAATCAATGTTTTCTTCAGTGGTGGCAGTTCCAGGATGTCAAGAGCTTAGGTCATATTCAAGTCTCTCCCTTCTCCTAAATTCAGCTGCCCACGTTTGCACTGTTTATAAAGCTGGAATGTCATCCCCTAATGTAGCAACCATGTTAGCATGAATGTCCTTGGGGGCAAGCAATTAATAAAACCAAATTTTGTCCATTTTCAAAAGAAATCACTACTAGTTACTTCTGAAGTCTTCTTCGAACAGTCAGATGTCAGTTTACCTGGAAAGAAACAATGCAGTTATTTGTCCATATTTCTGAGATGAGGTATTATGTACACTATTTACATTATTCGGACTATTGTCCTCATCTTTGTTGCCATATTTATTACAACGTTTCGACTCTTCAGTATCTGTCTATATTTCTGAGATGAGGTATTATGTACACTATTTACATTATTCGGACTATTGTCCTCATCTTTGTTGCCATATTTATTACAACATTTCGACTCTTCAGTATCTGTCTATATTTCTGAGATGAGGTATTATGTACACTATTTACATTATTCAGACTATTTTCCTCATCTTTGTTGCCATATTTATTACAATGTTTCGACTCTTCAGTATCTGTCTATATTTCTGAGATGAGGTATTATGTACACTATTTACATTATTCGGACTATTGTCCTCATCTTTGTCACCATATTTATTACAATGTCTCGGCCCTTCAGTATCTGTCTATATTTCTGAGGTGAGGTATTATGTACATTATTTACATTATTCGGACTATTGTCCTCATCTTTGTCGCCATATTTATTACAATGTCTCGGCCCTTCAGTATCTGTCTATATTTCTGAGGTGAGGTATTATGTACATTATTTACATTATTCGGACTATTGTCCTCATCTTTGTCACCATATTTATTACAACATTTTGGCCTTTCAGTATCTGTCTATATTTCTGAGATGAGGTATTATGTCCATTATTTACATTATTCGGATTATTGTCCTCATCTTTGTCACCATATTTATTACAACGTTTCGGTCCTTCATTATCTGTCTATATTTCATCGATGAGGTATTATGTACACTATTTACATTATTCAGACTATTGTCCTCATCTTTGTTGCCATACTTATCCACAAACGAAATAAAGGTTTCAATTCAAAATTCCAACTACTTGAAGGCTGGAGCATACAACAGCCAAAACACTGTGATAAATATGGCAACAAAGATTTGAACAATAGTCCGAATAATGTAAATAAATGCAGTTATTAATAACTGCATTGTTGAAATTAATGTTTGCAAGATTTCACAACTCTAGCATCACCCCTTTATAGTCAGCCTATGAAGTTTTCAGCCCACCCTTGTATATATAATATCTTGAAAGATCTTTGTAAGCAGGTGTTGTTATATTAAGACAACAAATTTGTATGTCAGCGCACATAAAGTACATGAGAAAGTATATTCAAAAGAGATGCCAAATTGCAATTTTCTGCTTTCAATTTGATTCCTGATAAAACTCTTGGACAGTTAACCTCCTGACTGCATCTTTGATTCAACTTTTATCCAGTGCATTCATTCAACATGGCTTCAGTTTCTTGTCACTCAGGTCAAATGTGAATTGAGGGATCAGGGTCAAAATTTATTAACCTTTCCAAGACCATATCCAAATCTACATTGGTTCATTTTCCGTAATAACTCATTTTGTTTGAGTGCTATTACTGAGGTCAGCGAATGGCCATAGCCCATGCTAACCAATCTAGATCTGTTCTTGAAATTTCCTGTAACGCCCCAGCATTGTTCCCACAAATGTAAGGCTTCTGGGATTGTGGTAATAATGAGGGTCAGTATAGAAAGAGGTAAATTTCCCTGACTGCTAAAGTATTGTTCCTTTAACTCTAAAGCTTCTGAGATTGCTGTAATAATGATGACTGGCATAGAATAAGGTAACGTTTCTATTATATGCCTTCATTTTCACCAGA
The DNA here is from genome assembly GCA_963932145.1 of Acanthosepion lycidas. Lineage (NCBI taxonomy): Eukaryota > Metazoa > Mollusca > Cephalopoda > Sepiida > Sepiidae > Acanthosepion > Acanthosepion lycidas. The sequence goes on from OZ010611.1 coordinate 31,208,865, forward strand.
AATGTTGTCTTGAGATTTTATGGCTCGTCTCAAATAAGCCCAGCAAACATATTGGGTAAAATGATGCTTAAAATTCTTTCTCGTATAGGTTTATGTTGCTTGCTTTGTTTTTATTGGTTGTAATTCCGTAACTGTATATATAGCTTTGTTGATTATTGTGATATTAGGTTCGTAAGCACTTGAAAAAAATTGAAATTTTACTCACCAAGTAATAACAAAAATAACAAAAATTATTCCTCAAAATAAAGACCATCATTTTCCAAGACTTTCTGCCATCGATCAGCAAGCTTTCGGATCTGGTGAAAGTACCATTCAGCCGGCTTCGAATCAAAGAATTCTTGACACGCTTCCTCGACTTCATCAAACGAGTCGAATCGGCGGCCCTTCAGAAAGTTTTGCATTCAGCGGAAAAGTCCGTAATCTGATGGAGCACAGTCAGGACCGTAGGCTGGATGTGGCAGAACCTCAACGCCGTCCAGTTCTTCAAACTTGTCTTTGGTCTTCCTGGCGGTGTGTGGCTTGGCATTGTCCTGCTGCATCAAAGCGTGCTTTCGGTTGATCAGAGCCGCGTACTTTTGCTTCAACTTTTCGTAGACCAGCTCCAGTTGCTGACAGTAAAGTTCGGCACTGATGGCACGACCATTCGGAACCAACTCAAAATGCACGATTCCTTCAAAGTTCCACCAAACGCACAACATGACTTTCTTGCCGAATCGATCTTGTTTTGGAAACGATGGTGTCTCTTGCCCTTTCTGAACCCATTGTTTGTCTCGATTGTGCTGGATTTGGTTGCATAAAAATTCAATTTTTCGCAAGTGTTTACGAACTTTTGGGACAACCTAATATCATGATAGAGGACTATGGTCATAGATATTATAAATATACTTGAATTATAGTAATATAGCTATATAAAGAAATAAAAAATAAGACAATCTTATTATAGAAATATAGTAATGTAGAAGTATTTGATACAAAACTGTAGTAATAAATATTATGAAAAGAATTATTTTTATATGGGACTATAGTAATGTTTCTATAATTATTAATACGTTAATGCCAATATTAGCCGTTTCCTTATAGAGAAACATTTGGCATTCATTGACCGAACAGCCAATCTAACTGAATATTTTGTTTCAGAATATGCACCTCAGCATGGGCTAAGTGTTAGCAAATTAATATTTCCTAATGTAGAGGTTAAAACCTCACTAGCAACTTCTGATCCAGCCTTTTACCAGACTAGATGAAACTTAGTAAAAGGGGCACCGGCCGTATCTTGGTTGTTAACAGCCTCATCTAGAAGACGTAGAATCTGACATTCATTTGGTGTTCTATTACTTTGACTTTCTTCAGTGCTTCCCAAACGGTACTACGCGCCTCATAGGTGCGACAGAAGAAAATAACAGGTAAGGCGGAATGATTGAAAGACAATCAGTTTCAAAAAAATCCATACGCCAAAAATAAATATATGAAAATAATTATTTTTGTGGATTACTTGTAATTGCTTGCATGAGTCCCAATATAAATAGTTATAAATAATTACTGACTGATTTTCATTGTGATATATATGAAATATACTGTCTAATTGCATTTTTATATCCGCATTATTAATTTTCACATACACAAATTTTATTTGATATTGTGTAATTATTTTTTCTGTTGCAACACTGTGTACAAAATTTTTTCTGTGAGAACTTTGATTTAGTTTTACAGTGTGACTTTTTATATCCTACATTTCCACACTTGTAGCATTTTGAATTCTTAAAGGGAAAGTTGTCTCTGAGATGTAACCTATCACATCTAAAATATGGATTAATTTTTCTTTTTCCATATTTTTCTTTAGCTTGTACGTATGCACATACTTTTGCTTCAATCTCTTTCATATCATATCTCAGGTTTAGGATTCTCTGACATTCATCCAATATTTCTGGTAGTGCTAGCTTTTGATTCTGTTCAAGTTTCATTAGAACTTTAGCATGTATTTCTGTGTCTTTTTTCACCATTAACCCTTGAACAAAAATTAACCCTTTAATCATATCTGGAGTCAGTTCATTTAATTTGAATCTTTTATGCTTTATTTACATTATTCGGACTATTGTCCTCATCTTTGTCACCATATTTATTACAATGTTTCGGCCTTTCAGTATCTGTCTATATTTCTGAGATGAGGTATTATGTACACTATTTACATTATTTGGACTATTGTCCTCATCTTTGTCACCATATTTATTACAACGTTTCGGCCTTTCAGTATCTGTCTATATTTCTGAGATGAGGTATTATGTACACTATTTACGTTATTCGGACTATTGTCCTCATCTTTGTTGCCATATTTATTACAAAGTTTCGGCCTTTCAGTATCTGTCTATATTTCTGAGATGAGGTATTATGTACATTACACTATTCGGACTATTGTCCTCATCTTTTTCGCCATATTTAACACAACGTTTCGGCCCTTCAGTATCTGTCTATATTTCTGAGATGAGGTATTATGTACATTACATTATTCGGACTATTGTCCACATCTTTGTCGCCATATTTATTACAACGTTTCGGCCGTTGTACACTCTGGCCTTCTTCAGGTGGTTGGAATGTCAAACTGAACCCTTTATTTTGCTCACTGGGGTAGACTGTTCTAGTTCCACGTGCTATGTTTAATGGATGTCAGTTATCAGTTATCTCCTGATATTCCAACCACCTGAAGAAGGCTAGAGCGTACAACGGCCGAAACATTGTAATAAATATGGCAACAAAGATGAGGACAATAGTCTGAATATTGTAAATAATGTACATAATACCTCATCTCAGAAATATAGACAGATATCTTTTATGCTTGTTAACACTTCCAGAAAAATCTTTATCTTCTTTGATGGTCAGATTCATACACTTCCAATGAGTATTGAATAACAAACTTCTCTCAATAAAAAAATTATTCAGAATATTTGCTGTTTCTTCAAACTAAATTTCTCCTGTTTTTTTCAGTAGTACAAAATTACAGTATTTTTCATGCTCTACTGGTGCTAACTTTCTCAACAAAAGTCTTCTTTTTTCACATCTTACAAGTCACTGCATTCTTCTCTGAAAATTTGCTTATATCTTCTAAAATAAGCGAAAAAGGTAATTCTATTGTCGGAGTTAGCTCCCCCTTTAGTTCTTTAACCCTTTCACCAGGGGTCTCTCTCCCCTGTCTATAAATACTGGCTGACCCTTCGCCTCTTTCTCTCTTTTTCCCTCAGGCCTTTGGGCCGCCACTTTGAGGTAAATCTCTTTTCCTAAGGCCTTGGCCTTATACCAACTCACAGATGTGATTGCTCACAGATACAGCGTTTCCCAAATGCTGGGAACACGCTAAGAACAATATACGTACGTACGAACACTCACCACAACATACACACATAATTATTCACCACACACACTCTGTCCATGTAACTTGTAACCTTTCTTGTTATTAATATATATATTTGTTTAAATATATTTATCGGTCTTGTGTTTGCTTTTTTCCTTGTCTTCTTTGGACTTAATTAAAGTCCAACTTTCTCATGTAGTTGGACCGGCTAGCAGGAAATTTTAACCCACGACAGGAAATTTTAACCCACTCAACATCGCCGCCACGGTCCGCTACAACATTCACTTCCGCACTAATACCCTTGGGAAAGGTAAGGTATGAATTCATATACGTAAATAGCAGGACAGGCTCAGTGGCAACTGGTCTAGGAGAAGGACAACTGAATACAAATCTATTTAAAGGGGCACGGATAATGGCTCGGATTAAGGAAACAGAGAACCATGTTCGAATTCCAGTCGAGTTCATTACATTGTTGGAGTTAGCTCCTCCCTAGCTCTTTAACCCTTTCACCAGGGGTCTCTCTTCCCTGGCTATAAATACTCGCTGACCCTTCGTCCCTTTCTCTCTTTTTCCCTCAGGCCTTTGGGCCGCCACCTCGAGGTAAATCTCTTTTCCTCAGGCTTCAGCCTTATACCACCTCGCAGATGTGAGCTCTCACAGATACAGAATTTCCCAAATGCTGGGAACACACCAAGAACAATACACATATGTACGAACACTCACCACAACATACACACATATAATATTCACCACACACACTCTGTCCATGTAACTTGTAACCTTTCTTGTTATTAATATATATATTTGTTTAAATATATTTATCGGTCTTGTGTTTGCTTTTCTTTGTCTTCTTTGGACTTAATTAAAGTCCAACTTTCTCATGTAGTTGGACCGGCTAGCAGGAAATACTACCCACATGTGTTCTTCTACTTCTACTCAACATCCCCCCATGGTCGGCTACACCATCATCTGAATTATATGCATTTGCCATTTGGGAGTGAAAGAACTTGAGGAATTTTACATTTTCTTCCAAATTATTTCAGTTAAATTTTGTTGTTGTTTTGGGAGTTTCAACAATTGCTGTTGTTGCTGTTGTTGTTGTTGTATTTTACCACTTGGGCTAATAATTCTTCCATATTTAAAAAAAATATGTTTTTTTTTCTTTCTTTCTTTTTTTTTCTTTTTACAGACACCAAAGAAAAAAATTACACCAATGTGGTTCTAATTTCACGTTGTCACTGTTATACTGTGCACCAAAGCAAAAAAAAAGGACTTTTTTCCTCCTCCATTTGAGTTTCGATTCCTCATCACCACTGTTATAACTCACTTCTATCCAATATAATATTATGTATTGCTTAGAAATTTTCCTCTACTGACTCTAATATACATACCCTAGAGTTCTTTATTTAAGGCATCTTGCCTAGTTCATTTGTGTTACCGGGGATGCCTTATTTATCTCACTATATAAACTAATCAAAATAGAGACATACTTAGTGGAAAATATATTGCTATCTTTAATTCAGGATAAAGTTCTATGCATAAAGAAAATCACTTGTAATGTGAATGCACACATATAATATTTACACAATTGATAGAAATGAATAAGAGTAGAAATGCAAAGTTGATAAACATAACTTTAGGTAAGGCAAAAACAGAAAATAAAAATAAGAGAAACAATTGTCATGTTAGTTGTACAAAAACAAATAAATACTAATATAATATATATATATATATATATATATATATATATATATATATATATATATATATATATATATAATAAAAAGGCTTAAACACTAATATTCCATGGTCATAATTTATTCCATTGGAATCGTAAATACGATCCAATTCATCAGACCAACAAATTCAAAAATATAATGTAATATATAATATATATTATATATATATATATTATATATTATAATATATAATATATATATAATATATTATATATATATATATGTAATGTAATATATAATATATAGTATATATATATATATATATTATATATATCTATTATATATTATAATATATAATATATATATATATATATATAATATAGTTGAACAAAAAAAATAAAAACTAATATAAAAAACTCAGTAATTGTGGTAAAAGTTAAAAAAAATAATAAAAATAATAATAAACAATACATATATAACCTCAAACAATAATATATATAATAAATTAAATAAATAACAATTAAAAATTATATTAAATTATTATATTACTTTTAGCAATATTTACATTTTTTAGTAAGAAATTAATTTTTGGGAGCTTTCCTTAAGATCAGAAAGAAGAACAGTACAAGTGTGCCATGAGGTGGTTCATTTTGACATCATCATGGCTGATTTGAGTGAAACCAGACTCACCAAAGAAGAAAATATCAGGGAAATCATATCCAACTATACGATCTTTTGGAAAGGGAAGAAGGCAGGTGAGCAATGCTATTATGTGGTTGGCTTTGCTGTAACGACTCAACTCATGGAGCATCACAACCTTATCACCATTGCCATCAGTGAACGCTTGATGATCCTCTGAATCCTACTTAAGCATGTTACTTTCTTAACTCTCATCTTCCATTTGTATTAATTTCAGCGGTTTTGATGATATTATTATTAAGTGAAAACTATATTTACTAATCATAAATGACTAATACAAATCATCAAATCATCATTCAAATTTCCAGTTTTTTGTTAGTGTATAAACATGCCATTTTTTGTAAGTACAGACAACCATACACAATGTTATTGGAAAATAAGAGTGATAACTATAATAAATTTAAAGCTAAAATTCCTAAAATTCAATAAAACTAATTAGATTACAGAGAATATTTTTCTAAATTTTAAAGATTACTGAGCACTTAAAAATTAAATAAAAAAGGCACTCATGTTATTTTCTTCAATTATGTTTTACAGATAGTCTTCATAGAACAACATTAGATCTGTCATCACTTCATCAAACATGTCCGTACAGCTACTGTCAGTTAAAAACATCGCTAATATCTGGTTAAAAATGCAATTCTGCAATATTTTAAACTTTAAGTAAATAATATTTGTTTCAAATCAGATTAATAATACTTTAAATTAGATAATATTCCTCAAATAAAGTTTCAGAAAATTAAATTTTATTTTTGGAAGATTTTTTAATAAAGCAAATTACATTTCAATGAACGATGACTAAAAAAGGGTGCTAATCAACTATTATTGGAAATATTAAATAGCTTGAAATTAAAACTAAAATAAAAGCTTCATGAAAGATTTTTCATTTTTACAAATTCATTATAAACATTGCATTTTTTTTGTAGAGACCCCTACACTTATCATATATACTAATCATTTTGTATCATAGACTACTTTTAAATGGAACCGTAAGGTTTTTTGGGTCATCTAGTATTTACTTTATAAATGAATTAGCACAACAAAAAAAACGATTCCTTTATTTCAGTGATATCTTAACCCTGACACTAAAATGTGATATATTCAATGAAATTGTACTTAATTACTAACCATAAGAAAAATATCTTCATTCAGCCCTTACCTAGATGTTATCAAAGTGCATACACAGCAAAACAAACATGGGTTATATTGTGTGTTTACAACTGTGTAATATAGTAACAACTTTATGTAGAAGCTTTATTTGACTAATTTAGCTTTAGTCCTGAAAACATTTTATTATAGTGGATGGTCAGAAGTGAGAGGGAAGATGGGATGTGCTTAATTTGTTAACTGTTTAATCTCCATTCATCTCTTCCTAGAATCTTCACACCTCACCATTTCCACTCAAAGACATTTTTGGCATGACAGTCTAAATCCTTATTATTCTATGGGAAAATGCAATAAAATCTATCAATAAAATAATAATCAGCAATAAAAAAAAAAAAAAAAGAAATACATTTTCCCATGAAGCTGGTAATAATGAGACCAGAAAGAGATTTGGTCATCTACACAATTTTATGATACCACTTCTGGAAAGGACAGAACCTTTCTTTTACCACTTTCCAACAAATCGCATTTGGACATGTTTTGCAGCTGTATCCATGATGTAAATACTTTGGTTGTTCCAACTCAGCAGAAAGCTGACTTGAGCTTGACCATTTTAAACATTATTATCTGTACTTACCCTAACTTACTTCAGGAGCAGAAAAAGAAAACAGACATACCCAAGAGACATGGAGAATTTTATTTTCCTCCAGTTTCTATTAAAAAAAGAATAAACAGTCCTTAGAAGAAACACAAGTTTGTTTTTTTTTGTTGATTCCATATTAATTATTTATTAGCCAAAAAGCTGTTATTATTAATAATATTATTATTGTTGTTATTAATAAATTTATTCATAAGTAAGGGTGTACAAATGAAAATATTTGAAACTGACAACATTTTCCATTTCACTGAAACAGATGTTAAACACTTGAGAGTGTTATTTCCTCTTTCTTTCTTTCTATCTTTCTTTCTATCTTTCTTTCTTTCTTTCTTTCTTTTCCGCACTAAAATCAAACAGTGTCACTGCTATACCAGTTCCATCTATCTTAGTGTACAATCAAAAGGGAATAGTCCATTATTCATCTGAGATAATGACATGGTGTAACATACAGGCTAACTAAGGAACAAAGTAAGATTAAATATAAATAGCTGAAAACCTGTCTTACAAACATTTTTATTAATAAATTTATTCATAAGTAAGGGTGTACAAATGAAAGGATTTGAAATTGACAACTTTTTCCATTTCACTGAAACAGACGTTAAACACATTTATCTTCCCTTTTTACTTTCTTTCATCTTCTCACTGAAACCAAGTAGTGTCTCTGAAACATCTTTTCCATCTTCCTCCCGATCAAAATGGAATAGTCCAATATATATGAGGTACTGGCAAGAGATGTCAAACACTTCTATCTTCCACTTTTTTTTCTTTCAACTTCTCACTGAAACCAAGTAGTGTCTCTGAAACATCTTTTCCATCTTCCTCCCGATCAAAATGGAATAGTCCAATATATATGAGGTACTGGCAAAAGATATCAAACACTTCTATCTTCCACTTTTCTTTCTTTCAACTTCTCACTGAAACCAAGTAGTGTCTGATATGTCTGTTCCATCTTTCCACCTGATCAAAATGGAATAGTCTATTATTTATGAGGTATTGGCAAGAGACATCAAACACTTTTATCTTCCTTTCTTTAATTTTCCCAGTGAAAGCAAGTAGCATCTCTGATATATTTTATCCATCTTTCCACTGACTCAAAACAGGATAGTTCATTATTTATGAGGTACTGGTAGGAGACATTAAACCCTTCAATCTTCTTTCTTTCATTTATTTTCTCACTGAAACCAAGTAGCTTCTCTGATATATCTTACCATCTTTCCACACAATCAAAATAGAATAGTCCATTATTTACATACACCTGTATAGCATATGAGATATAAATAAAAGTATAGAATATCAAGTAGCCAGTGTGAGTGAATGTCCACATGATAGTCTGAGTAGCAGTTGGATGTAACAGTTCAAGTTAAAGTAATTAAGAAATTTTCCTGTCTTGTCTATTCCCGGTTGTATGAAAATCAGAAAAAACTGAAGTAAAACAAATAAAAACAATTTCAGTGATATAAACATTTCAGCTTTTGATCATGTATTAAGTTATTAGAAATTTTATACACTTCAAGTAACACACTTTAAAATTGAGCTAAACGTTTTTTTTTAACATTCATGTGCATTTTGTGCTGACTATTATGCATGCACATTAAATATAAATAAAGGTAGTCAGTGTGAGTGAGAGTTCACCTGATAGTCTGAGTAGCAGTTGGATGTTACAGTCCAAGTTTGTATTTACTCAACCTTCCACAAGGTCAGGTTGTGACACAAAGTCAGTTTAATGCGAGGAGCCAAAGTGCATACACCTAGGCTAGGAACAAAATTGCCTGCAGCCCCTACAACCATCAGTTGCACTGGTCTTGGTGTGAGTACCAATCCCTCTCTCCGGTGCAATGAGAGGGTGCAGCCTTGGGCAGTTGTTCCCCAGGGCTGGGCACCTCTCAGTATAATTTTCTTCAGTTGTGACTCTGTCCTTTGACTGAGCCACCCCTGAGTGCACTCTGCCCAAAGACAGAGACACAACTGAGAGATGATAAATATGGTGTTACAAACTACTCGAGAGAGTAATTCACACACTAGTCCAAGTTACAGTAATTAAGACGTCTTCCTGTGTCTTGTCTATTTCCTACTGTATGAAAACTGTTTTCATAAGAAGAAATTGGAGTAAAAAAAAAAAAAACAGTTTTTATAAAGCACCTATAAATATTTCGGATTTTCACTTTATATGCTTTCTTCTTTTCCTTTTTGCTTTCTTTGTGGATGAATTGAAAATTTTTGCAAGGCCAAATTTTCAACATCTTTTTCACAATGTAACCATAGCAGTTATCTTCTAGACTAAAATCTTTTAAAATCTTCCTTTTTTTTTAACTATTTAGAACATTCTTTTGTTTTCATTTTCCTTACTTCCATTTTGGTTTGGAAATACATAATATTTTACTCCCCTTTTCCATCCAATATATTAAATCAGCAAGTCAGTTATTACGTTATTCTTTCTCTTGTAGGGTTCAGTGTACTCGGATTAAAAGGAGAATTTAATGCGGGACACCCTGCCCACAAAATACAACACAAATTTCAAGAATGAACAACACGATAAGGAACGTTTGTAGAAAATAGAACATTGTATATTTATTATCTTGTGAATAGGGTAAAAAAGATTAATGCTTTAGTTCATTTAAGCAAAGTGTGATTTTGACAAAAAATGTCTGTGTTCGCTGTCTTTCAACAGAGTAGCAGAGTAATGTCTGTTTCTTTTGTTTTTGTATAGGTGTAAAGGAAAAAGGGGCGATCAATTTAAGTTGAAAAAGAGAGTGTGGATGAGGAATAAAAGATAAAAGGAAAATGTACTTATCGAGTTGAATTGTTTTGGAGTCAGTTGTAAATTTGTTGTTGTTGTTGTTGTTTTCCTTTCCTAATCCACTTTCGGCTATTAGTGTCGGGTTGAGTCAGTGATGGAATTTACTGTCAGTCTTCTATGATTTCTGTGCCCCTCTGATTGATGATTGACTTGAAACTCTCTATTGTTAACTTTTTTTCACAATGGCTCGTTATCTTTTTTTTAGTTTAGCAAATCGCCTCCTTTCATTGGTCAGAAAATTAATTTCACACCTTATTGCGAAATCTGTTTTTAGTCATTTTGATCCGATTTTGCAGGTGTGCAAATCTACTTTGTGTTTTTTAGTCATTTGTTGGAATGATATAGGATTTGTATCCTATACTCTCTATCAACTAGATAGAAAGTTTATGGTAAGATGTTCTTTATGCTATAGGGAAATAAGAGATAAAGGAGTGAAGCGTGCAGTATTGGTATGGAAAGTTGAATGCAGGCAAGTTTCATGTAGATTACTCTTTAAGAAGAAAATAGCCTTTATAAATGTTGTCATTGAGTGACAAAAGTGGGGAGATTAGGGAAATGAGGAGAAGTAGAAAAAAACATGATTATAAAAAGAAAAAAATACCCGAAAAAGAAAATCAACAACTTTAAAAATAAATGAATAATGACATAAAGTGGAAAGATTTTATTTAATCCATTGTTAAGATAAAGAAAGTTTGTTCACTGTGTCATGCAAAATCCAGAATCTATTTTAGTAACTCTCATTTCAATTTCAAACATTTTCTTGAATCTCATTGGTTGTTAAATAAAAAATAAGCTTTGAGAAATTTCCATAACAAAACAGTCAAAATTTGTGCAAAAGTAGGCTCAACCAACATAAAAAATTCTTTCTCAAATTCATCTCTAATTTAAATATTTCAAGAAATCCTATTGGCTAAAAAATAAAAAAAATACAACATTCACCCTTGCATTTCTCAGAAAAATTAACAACAGCTCCCAAGCCCCGTTAGAGCCGATTTCATTGTTAAGAAAACTATAAATAGAAACAGTAAACAAATTTTCGTTGCATTTGAGACTCACACACGCAAAAGATACAAACAGGAATTATAGGCCGTCAAAGAAACAAACTTCCTTTATGAGAGATTAGAAAAATTTACATAACAAACTTTTTCGCTCAATATCTTTCATAGAAAAACCTTTTGTCTAAGTTAAATTCAACCTTTTTAATCAAAGGCAGAGAACTTTAGACATTGAACATTTCCAGCACAGCAAAGAACTTTTTCTCGAAAATATACTTTGCACACATCATTACAAACAAAGAAATTGTAAATTGTTTATATAAAATTTAATCTGTTGTTTCAAACATCTATTTTTTGTCGTGATTGAATATCATTACAATTTGGCCATTTCTTATAATTTATGTTTGTGGATATTGCATATTTCATTTGCAGCACAATTTTAAATATTCACTCAGCCTTCCTAGATCCACTACACTATCATATATATCTATAAGTCTACCATTCATCCATGCTTAGAATATTACTGTTACATATGGTCCAGTGACCCTGCTATTTACCTTAAGCTCCTTGATAAATTCCAAAGAAGAATCAGTGATACAAACAGTCCTGATCTAGTGGCTTGGCTTCAGTCATTTTCTCACCTCCATAAGGTTGCCTCCCTGTGCCTTTTCTATAAATACTTTCATGGTAATTGTTCAAATGAGCTCTTCACCATGGTACATAGGCTGTATGAATTTAAGCAGAGTACTAGACTGGTGTCAAGATCTCATCAATTTATCGTTGAGCAGTAAATTCTAATCTAACAGTTTATTTTCTTGCATTTCTCACTTGTGGAACTCCCTGCAGGCTCCATGCTTTCCAGCCACCTTTAATCCGCAATGATTTAAATGCAATGTCAATCACTATCTATTACGTTGGTGCAAAAATAACGACGTAATAATTTCGTTTTTTGACGTTAAAAAATAGGTAAAAACACGACATTGTTACGTAATTATTTTTGCACCAACCTAATACTATCCTCCTGATTTCTCTTTTACTTTCCCGCTCAATATTAATGTTTCTGTTTCTAGTTCTTCCACACCAAGTAATCTCATGTGTCTTAGTGACTTTAACGCCTTGCTTGGGATGAAACCAATAAATAAAAGCAATAAATAAAAAAATGAAGAAAAGAATTAGAAAATATTTAAAATTAGGAAAAAAAGAAGGAAGATTGTAAAAAACGATGATGAATGGAAGAAATTAAATCAGTAACAGAATAAGGTAAGAATATGGAGAAAAATAAGATAGAAAAATATTTAGAGGAAGAAATAATATAAAGAAATAAAAGCAAGAAGAGACATTTGGAAAATAGAATGGAAAAGGATGAAGGTAAGAATAAAATAAAAGAGAAAAGGTAAAGCCTAAATAAATTATGGGTCTCAAGAGAATATAAAGATATTGAAAAGATTTAAAAGTAGAAGAATCTTATGACAAAAATGAAAGTAATGAAGAAGAAAAGGCAAAAATGGCGGAGATAAAGGATATGTGGAGGGAAGAACTAATGTCTCAAGAGAATATAAAGAAACGGAAAAAGATTTACAAGAAGGAGAATGATATGACAAAAATGAAAGATAGTAATGAAGAAGAAAAGGCAAAACTGGAAGAGATAAAGGAAATGTGGAGGGAAGAACTAATTTCCCAAGAGAATATAAAGAACGGAAAAAGATTTACGAGAAGAAGAATCCTATGACAAAAATGAATGATAGTAATGAAAAAGAAAAGGCAAAAATGGCAGAGATAAAGGAAATGTGGAGGGAACAACTAATGTCTCAAGAGAATATAAAGAAACGGAAAAAGATTTACAAGAAGAAGAATCCTATGACAAAAATGAAAGATAGTAATGAAGAAGAAAATGCAAAAATGGCGGAGATAAAGGAAATGTGGAGGGAACAACTAATGTCTCAAGAGAATATAAAAAAACGGAAAAAAGATTTGCAAGAAGAAGAATCCTATGACAAAAATGAAAGATAGTAATGAAGAAGAAAAGGCAAAAATGGGAGAGATAAAGGAAATGTGGAGGGAACAACTAATGTCTCAAGAGAATATAAAGAAACGGAAAACGATTTACAAGAAAAAGAATGCTATGACAAAAATGAAAGATAGTAATGAAGAAGAAAAGGCAAAAATGGGAGAGATAAAGGAAATGTGGAGGGAAGAACTAATGTCACAAGAGAATATAAAGAAACGGAAAAAGATTTACAAGAAGAAGAATCCTATGACAAAAAGTAAAGATAGTAATGAAGAAGAAAAGGCAAAAATGGCAGAGATAAAGGAAATGTGGAGGGAACAACTAATGTCACAAGAGAATATAAAGAAACGGAAAAAGATTTACAAGAAGAAGAATGCTATGACAAAAATGAAAGATAGTAATGAAGAAGAAAAGGCAAAACTGGAAGAGATAAAGGAAATGTGGAGGGAAGAACTAATTTCCCAAGAGAATATAAAGAACGGAAAAAGATTTACGAGAAGAAGAATCCTATGACAAAAATGAATGATAGTAATGAAAAAGAAAAGGCAAAAATGGCAGAGATAAAGGAAATGTGGAGGGAACAACTAATGTCTCAAGAGAATATAAAGAAACGGAAAAAGATTTACAAGAAGAAGAATCCTATGACAAAAATGAAAGATAGTAATGAAGAAGAAAATGCAAAAATGGCGGAGATAAAGGAAATGTGGAGGGAACAACTAATGTCTCAAGAGAATATAAAAAAACGGAAAAAAGATTTGCAAGAAGAAGAATCCTATGACAAAAATGAAAGATAGTAATGAAGAAGAAAAGGCAAAAATGGGAGAGATAAAGGAAATGTGGAGGGAACAATTAATGTCTCAAGAGAATATAAAGAAACGGAAAACGATTTACAAGAAAAAGAATGCTATGACAAAAATGAAAGATAGTAATGAAGAAGAAAAGGCAAAAATGGGAGAGATAAAGGAAATGTGGAGGGAAGAACTAATGTCACAAGAGAATATAAAGAAACGGAAAAAGATTTACAAGAAGAAGAATCCTATGACAAAAATGAAAGATAGTAATGAAGAAGAAAAGGCAAAAATGGGAGAGATAAAGGAAATGTGGAGGGAACAACTAATGTCACAAGAGAATATAAAGAAACGGAAAAAGATTTACAAGAAGGAGAATCCTATGACAAAAATGAAAGATAGTAATGAAGAAGAAAAGGCAAAAATGGGAGAGATAAAGGAAATGTGGAGGGAACAACTAATGTCACAAGAGAATATAAAGAAACGGAAAAAGATTTACAAGAAGAAGAATCCTATGAGAAAAATGAAAGATAGTAATGAAGAAGAAAAGGCAAAAATGGGAGAGATAAAGGAAATGTGGAGGGAAGAACTAATGTCACAAGAGAATATAAAGAAACGGAAAAAGATTTACAAGAAGGAGAATGATATGACAAAAAGGAAAGATAGTAATGAAGAAGAAAAGGCAAAAATGGGAGAGATAAAGGAAATGTGGAGGGAAGAACTAATGTCACAAGAGAATATAAAGAAACGGAAAAAGATTTACAAGAAGAAGAATCCTATGACAAAAATAAAAGATAGTAATGAAGAAGAAAAGGCAAAAATGGGAGAGATAAAGAAAATGTGGAGAGAACAACTAATGTCACAAGAGAATATAAAAAAACGGAAAAAAGATTTGCAAGAAGAAGAATCCTATGACAAAAATGAAAGATAGTAATGAAGAAGAAAAGGCAAAAATGGGAGAGATAAAGGAAATGTGGAGGGAACAACTAATGTCACAAGAGAATATAAAGAAACGGAAAAAGATTTACAAGAAGAAGAATCCTATGAGAAAAATGAAAGATAGTAATGAAGAAGAAAAGGCAAAAATGGGAGAGATAAAGGAAATGTGGAGGGAAGAACTAATGTCACAAGAGAATATAAAGAAACGGAAAAAGATTTACAAGAAGGAGAATGATATGACAAAAAGGAAAGATAGTAATGAAGAAGAAAAGGCAAAAATGGGAGAGATAAAGGAAATGTGGAGGGAAGAACTAATGTCACAAGAGAATATAAAGAAACGGAAAAAGATTTACAAGAAGGAGAATGATATGACAAAAAGGAAAGATAGTAATGAAGAAGAAAAGGCAAAAATGGGAGAGATAAAGGAAATGTGGAGGAAGAACTAATGTCACAAGAGAATATAAAGAAACGGAAAAAGATTTACAAGAAGAAGAATCCTATGACAAAAATGAAAGATAGTAATGAAGAAGAAAAGGCAAAAATGGGAGAGATAAAGGAAATGTGGAGGGAACAACTAATGTCACAAGAGAATATAAAGAAACGGAAAAAGATTTACAAGAAGAAGAATCCTATGACAAAAATGAAAGATAGTAATGAAGAAGAAAAGGCAAAAATGGGAGAGATAAAGGAAATGTGGAGGGAAGAACTAATGTCACAAGAGAATATAAAGAAACGGAAAAAGATTTACAAGAAGAATGCTATGACAAAAATGAAAGATAGTAATGAAGAAGAAAAGGCAAAAATGGGAGAGATAAAGGAAATGTGGAGAGAACAACTAATGTCTCAAGAGAATATAAAGAAACGGAAAAAGATTTACAAGAAGGAGAATGATATGACAAAAAGGAAAGATAGTAATGAAGAAGAAAAGGCAAAAATGGCTGAGATAAAAGAAATGTGGAGGGAAGAACTAATGTCTCAAGGGAATATAAAGAAACGGAAAAAGATTTACAAGGTGAAGAATCCTCTGACAAAAAAGAAAGATAGTAATGAAGAAGAAAAGGCAAAAATGGGAGAGATAAAGGAAATGTGGAGGGAAGAACTAATTTCCCAAGAGAATATAAAGAACGGAAAAAGATTTACGAGAAGAAGAATCCTATGACAAACATGAATGATAGTAATGAAAAAGAAAAGGCAAAAATGGCAGAGATAAAGGAAATGTGGAGGGAACAACTAATGTCTCAAGAGAATATAAAGAAACGGAAAAAGATTTACAAGAAGAAGAATCCTATGACAAAAATGAAAGATAGTAATGAAGAAGAAAATGCAAAAATGGCGGAGATAAAGGAAATGTGGAGGGAACAACTAATGTCTCAAGAGAATATAAAAAAACGGAAAAAAGATTTGCAAGAAGAAGAATCCTATGACAAAAATGAAAGATAGTAATGAAGAAGAAAAGGCAAAAATGGGAGAGATAAAGGAAATGTGGAGGGAACAACTAATGTCTCAAGAGAATATAAAGAAACGGAAAACGATTTACAAGAAAAAGAATGCTATGACAAAAATGAAAGATAGTAATGAAGAAGAAAAGGCAAAAATGGGAGAGATAAAGGAAATGTGGAGGGAAGAACTAATGTCACAAGAGAATATAAAGAAACGGGAAAAGGTTTACAAGAAGAAGAATCCTATGACAAAAATGAAAGATAGTAATGAAGAAGAAAAGGCAAAAATGGGAGAGATAAAGGAAATGTGGAGGGAACAACTAATGTCACAAGAGAATATAAAGAAACGGAAAAAGATTTACAAGAAGAAGAATCCTATGAGAAAAATGAAAGATAGTAATGAAGAAGAAAAGGCAAAAATGGGAGAGATAAAGGAAATGTGGAGGGAAGAACTAATGTCACAAGAGAATATAAAGAAACGGAAAAAGATTTACAAGAAGGAGAATGATATGACAAAAAGGAAAGATAGTAATGAAGAAGAAAAGGCAAAAATGGGAGAGATAAAGGAAATGTGGAGGAAGAACTAATGTCACAAGAGAATATAAAGAAACGGAAAAAGATTTACAAGAAGAAGAATCCTATGACAAAAATGAAAGATAGTAATGAAGAAGAAAAGGCAAAAATGGGAGAGATAAAGGAAATGTGGAGGGAACAACTAATGTCACAAGAGAATATAAAGAAACGGAAAAAGATTTACAAGAAGAAGAATCCTATGACAAAAATGAAAGATAGTAATGAAGAAGAAAAGGCAAAAATGGGAGAGATAAAGGAAATGTGGAGGGAAGAACTAATGTCACAAGAGAATATAAAGAAACGGAAAAAGATTTACAAGAAGAAGAATCCTATGACAAAAATGAAAGATAGTAATGAAGAAGAAAAGGCAAAAATGGGAGAGATAAAGGAAATGTGGAGAGAACAACTAATGTCACAAGAGAATATAAAGAAACGGAAAAAGATTTACAAGAAGAAGAATCCTATGACAAAAATGAAAGATAGTAATGAAGAAGAAAAGGCAAAAATGGGAGAGATAAAGGAAATGTGGAGGGAAGAACTAATGTCACAAGAGAATATAAAGAAACGGAAAAAGATTTACAAGAAGAAGAATCCTATGACAAAAATGAAAGATAGTAATGAAGAAGAAAAGGCAAAAATGGGAGAGATAAAGGAAATGTGGAGAGAACAACTAATGTCTCAAGAGAATATAAAGAAACGGAAAAAGATTTACAAGAAGGAGAATGATATGACAAAAAGGAAAGATAGTAATGAAGAAGAAAAGGCAAAAATGGCTGAGATAAAAGAAATGTGGAGGGAAGAACAAATGTCTCAAGGGAATATAAAGAAACGGAAAAAGATTTACAAGAAGAAGAATCCTATGACAAAAATGAAAGATAGTAATGAAGAAGAAAAGGGAAAAATGGGAGAGATAAAGGAAATGTGGAGGGAAGAACTAATGTCACAAGAGAATATAAAGAAAGGGAAAAAGATTTACAAGAAGAAGAATCCTATGACAAAAATGAAAGATAGTAATGAAGAAGAAAAGGCAAAAATGGGAGAGATAAAGGAAATGTGGAGAGAACAACTAATGTCTCAAGAGAATATAAAGAAACGGAAAAAGATTTACAAGAAGGAGAATGATATGACAAAAAGGAAAGATAGTAATGAAGAAGAAAAGGCAAAAATGGCTGAGATAAAAGAAATGTGGAGGGAAGAACTAATGTCTCAAGGGAATATAAAGAAACGGAAAAAGATTTACAAGGTGAAGAATCCTCTGACAAAAAAGAAAGATAGTAATGAAGAAGAAAAGGCAAAAATGGGAGAGATAAAGGAAATGTGGAGGGAAGAACTAATTTCCCAAGAGAATATAAAGAACGGAAAAAGATTTACGAGAAGAAGAATCCTATGACAAAAATGAATGATAGTAATGAAAAAGAAAAGGCAAAACTGGCAGAGATAAAGGAAATGTGGAGGGAACAACTAATGTCTCAAGAGAATATAAAGAAACGGAAAAAGATTTACAAGAAGAAGAATCCTATGACAAAAATGAAAGATAGTAATGAAGAAGAAAATGCAAAAATGGCGGAGATAAAGGAAATGTGGAGGGAACAACTAATGTCTCAAGAGAATATAAAAAAACGGAAAAAAGATTTGCAAGAAGAAGAATCCTATGACAAAAATGAAAGATAGTAATGAAGAAGAAAAGGCAAAAATGGGAGAGATAAAGGAAATGTGGAGGGAACAACTAATGTCTCAAGAGAATATAAAGAAACGGAAAACGATTTACAAGAAAAAGAATGCTATGACAAAAATGAAAGATAGTAATGAAGAAGAAAAGGCAAAAATGGGAGAGATAAAGGAAATGTGGAGGGAAGAACTAATGTCACAAGAGAATATAAAGAAACGGAAAAAGATTTACAAGAAGAAGAATCCTATGACAAAAATGAAAGATAGTAATGAAGAAGAAAAGGCAAAAATGGGAGAGATAAAGGAAATGTGGAGGGAACAACTAATGTCACAAGAGAATATAAAGAAACGGAAAAAGATTTACAAGAAGAAGAATCCTATGAGAAAAATGAAAGATAGTAATGAAGAAGAAAAGGCAAAAATGGGAGAGATAAAGGAAATGTGGAGGGAAGAACTAATGTCACAAGAGAATATAAAGAAACGGAAAAAGATTTACAAGAAGGAGAATGATATGACAAAAAGGAAAGATAGTAATGAAGAAGAAAAGGCAAAAATGGGAGAGATAAAGGAAATGTGGAGGAAGAACTAATGTCACAAGAGAATATAAAGAAACGGAAAAAGATTTACAAGAAGGAGAATCCTATGACAAAAATGAAAGATAGTAATGAAGAAGAAAAGGCAAAAGTGGGAGAGATAAAGGAAATGTGGAGGGAAGAACTAATGTCACAAGAGAATATAAAGAAACGGAAAAAGATTTACAAGAAGAAGAATCCTATGAGAAAAATGAAAGATAGTAATGAAGAAGAAAAGGCAAAAATGGGAGAGATAAAGGAAATGTGGAGGGAAGAACTAATGTCACAAGAGAATATAAAGAAACGGAAAAAGATTTACAAGAAGGAGAATGATATGACAAAAAGGAAAGATAGTAATGAAGAAGAAAAGGCAAAAATGGGAGAGATAAATGAAATGTGGAGGGAAGAACTAATGTCACAAGAGAATATAAAGAAACGGAAAAAGATTTACAAGAAGAAGAATCCTATGACAAAAATGAAAGATAGTAATGAAGAAGAAAAGGCAAAAATGGGAGAGATAAAGAAAATGTGGAGAGAACAACTAATGTCACAAGAGAATATAAAAAAACGGAAAAAAGATTTGCAAGAAGAAGAATCCTATGACAAAAATGAAAGATAGTAATGAAGAAGAAAAGGCAAAAATGGGAGAGATAAAGGAAATGTGGAGGGAACAACTAATGTCACAAGAGAATATAAAGAAACGGAAAAAGATTTACAAGAAGAAGAATCCTATGAGAAAAATGAAAGATAGTAATGAAGAAGAAAAGGCAAAAATGGGAGAGATAAAGGAAATGTGGAGGGAAGAACTAATGTCACAAGAGAATATAAAGAAACGGAAAAAGATTTACAAGAAGGAGAATGATATGACAAAAAGGAAAGATAGTAATGAAGAAGAAAAGGCAAAAATGGGAGAGATAAAGGAAATGTGGAGGGAAGAACTAATGTCACAAGAGAATATAAAGAAACGGAAAAAGATTTACAAGAAGGAGAATGATATGACAAAAAGGAAAGATAGTAATGAAGAAGAAAAGGCAAAAATGGGAGAGATAAAGGAAATGTGGAGGAAGAACTAATGTCACAAGAGAATATAAAGAAACGGAAAAAGATTTACAAGAAGAAGAATCCTATGACAAAAATGAAAGATAGTAATGAAGAAGAAAAGGCAAAAATGGGAGAGATAAACGAAATGTGGAGGGAACAACTAATGTCACAAGAGAATATAAAGAAACGGAAAAAGATTTACAAGAAGAAGAATCCTATGACAAAAATGAAAGATAGTAATGAAGAAGAAAAGGCAAAAATGGGAGAGATAAAGGAAATGTGGAGGGAAGAACTAATGTCACAAGAGAATATAAAGAAACGGAAAAAGATTTACAAGAAGAAGAATCCTATGACAAAAATGAAAGATAGTAATGAAGAAGAAAAGGCAAAAATGGGAGAGATAAAGAAAATGTGGAGAGAACAACTAATGTCACAAGAGAATATAAAAAAACGGAAAAAAGATTTGCAAGAAGAAGAATCCTATGACAAAAATGAAAGATAGTAATGAAGAAGAAAAGGCAAAAATGGGAGAGATAAAGGAAATGTGGAGGGAAGAACTAATGTCACAAGAGAATATAAAGAAACGGAAAAAGATTTACAAGAAGAAGAATCCTATGAGAAAAATGAAAGATAGTAATGAAGAAGAAAAGGCAAAAATGGGAGAGATAAAGGAAATGTGGAGGGAAGAACTAATGTCACAAGAGAATATAAAGAAACGGAAAAAGATTTACAAGAAGAAGAATGCTATGACAAAAATGAAAGATAGTAATGAAGAAGAAAAGGCAAAAATGGGAGAGATAAAGGAAATGTGGAGAGAACAACTAATGTCACAAGAGAATATAAAGAAACGGAAAAAGATTTACAAGAAGAAGAATCCTATGACAAAAATGAAAGATAGTAATGAAGAAGAAAAGGCAAAAATGGGAGAGATAAAGGAAATGTGGAGGGAAGAACTAATGTCACAAGAGAATATAAAGAAACGGAAAAAGATTTACAAGAAGAAGAATCCTATGACAAAAATGAAAGATAGTAATGAAGAAGAAAAGGCAAAAATGGGAGAGATAAAGGAAATGTGGAGGGAAGAACTAATGTCACAAGAGAATATAAAGAAACGGAAAAAGATTTACAAGAAGGAGAATGATATGACAAAAAGGAAAGATAGTAATGAAGAAGAAAAGGCAAAAATGGGAGAGATAAAGGAAATGTGGAGGGAAGAACTAATGTCACAAGAGAATATAAAGAAACGGAAAAAGATTTACAAGAAGAAGAATCCTATGACAAAAATGAAAGATAGTAATGAAGAAGAAAAGGCAAAAATGGGAGAGATAAAGGAAATGTGGAGGGAACAACTAATGTCACAAGAGAATATAAAGAAACGGAAAAAGATTTACAAGAAGAAGAATCCTATGACAAAAATGAAAGATAGTAATGAAGAAGAAAAGGCAAAAATGGGAGAGATAAAGGAAATGTGGAGGGAAGAACTAATGTCACAAGAGAATATAAAGAAACGGAAAAAGATTTACAAGAAGGAGAATGATATGACAAAAAGGAAAGATAGTAATGAAGAAGAAAAGGCAAAAATGGGAGAGATAAAGGAAATGTGGAGGGAAGAACTAATGTCACAAGAGAATATAAAGAAACGGAAAAAGATTTACAAGAAGGAGAATGATATGACAAAAAGGAAAGATAGTAATGAAGAAGAAAAGGCAAAAATGGGAGAGATAAAGGAAATGTGGAGGAAGAACTAATGTCACAAGAGAATATAAAGAAACGGAAAAAGATTTACAAGAAGAAGAATCCTATGACAAAAATGAAAGATAGTAATGAAGAAGAAAAGGCAAAAATGGGAGAGATAAAGGAAATGTGGAGGGAACAACTAATGTCACAAGAGAATATAAAGAAACGGAAAAAGATTTACAAGAAGAAGAATCCTATGACAAAAATGAAAGATAGTAATGAAGAAGAAAAGGCAAAAATGGGAGAGATAAAGGAAATGTGGAGGGAAGAACTAATGTCACAAGAGAATATAAAGAAACGGAAAAAGATTTACAAGAAGAAGAATCCTATGACAAAAATGAAAGATAGTAATGAAGAAGAAAAGGCAAAAATGGGAGAGATAAAGAAAATGTGGAGAGAACAACTAATGTCACAAGAGAATATAAAAAAACGGAAAAAAGATTTGCAAGAAGAAGAATCCTATGACAAAAATGAAAGATAGTAATGAAGAAGAAAAGACAAAAATGGGAGAGATAAAGGAAATGTGGAGGGAACAACTAATGTCACAAGAGAATATAAAGAAACGGAAAAAGATTTACAAGAAGAAGAATCCTATGACAAAAATGAAAGATAGTAATGAAGAAGAAAAGGCAAAAATGGGAGAGATAAAGGAAATGTGGAGGGAAGAACTAATGTCACAAGAGAATATAAAGAAACGGAAAAAGATTTACAAGAAGAAGAATGCTATGACAAAAATGAAAGATAGTAATGAAGAAGAAAAGGCAAAAATGGGAGAGATAAAGGAAATGTGGAGAGAACAACTAATGTCACAAGAGAATATAAAGAAACGGAAAAAGATTTACAAGAAGAAGAATCCTATGACAAAAATGAAAGATAGTAATGAAGAAGAAAAGGCAAAAATGGGAGAGATAAAGGAAATGTGGAGGGAAGAACTAATGTCACAAGAGAATATAAAGAAACGGAAAAAGATTTACAAGAAGAAGAATCCTATGACAAAAATGAAAGATAGTAATGAAGAAGAAAAGGCAAAAATGGGAGAGATAAAGGAAATGTGGAGAGAACAACTAATGTCTCAAGAGAATATAAAGAAACGGAAAAAGATTTACAAGAAGGAGAATGATATGACAAAAAGGAAAGATAGTAATGAAGAAGAAAAGGCAAAAATGGCTGAGATAAAAGAAATGTGGAGGGAAGAACTAATGTCTCAAGGGAATATAAAGAAACGGAAAAAGATTTACAAGAAGAAGAATCCTATGACAAAAATGAAAGATAGTAATGAAGAAGAAAAGGCAAAAATGGGAGAGATAAAGGAAATGTGGAGGGAAGAACTAATGTCACAAGAGAATATAAAGAAACGGAAAAAGATTTACAAGAAGAAGAATCCTATGACAAAAATGAAAGATAGTAATGAAGAAGAAAAGGCAAAAATGGGAGAGATAAAGGAAATGTGGAGAGAACAACTAATGTCACAAGAGAATATAAAAAAACGGAAAAAAGATTTGCAAGAAGAAGAATCCTATGACAAAAATGAAAGATAGTAATGAAGAAGAAAAGGCAAAAATGGGAGAGATAAAGGAAATGTGGAGAGAACAACTAATGTCACAAGAGAATATAAAGAAACGGAAAAAGATTTACAAGAAGAAGAATGCTATGACAAAAATGAAAGATAGTAATGAAGAAGAAAAGGCAAAAATGGCAGAGATAAAGGAAATGTGGAGGGAAGAACTAATGTCACAAGAGAATATAAAGAAACGGAAAAAGATTTACAAGAAGAAGAATCCTATGACAAAAATGAAAGATAGTAATGAAGAAGAAAAGGCAAAAATGGGAGAGATAAAGGAAATGTGGAGGGAACAACTAATGTCACAAGAGAATATAAAGAAACGGAAAAAGATTTACAAGAAGAAGAATCCTATGACAAAAATGAAAGATAGTAATGAAGAAGAAAAGGCAAAAATGGGAGAGATAAAGAAAATGTGGAGGGAAGAACTAATGTCACAAGAGAATATAAAGAAACGGAAAAAGATTTACAAGAAGAAGAATCCTATGACAAAAATGAAAGATAGTAATGAAGAAGAAAATGCAAAAATGGGAGAGATAAAGGAAATGTGGAGGGAAGAACTAATGTCACAAGAGAATATAAAGAAACGGAAAAAGATTTACAAGAAGAAGAATCCTATGACAAAAATGAAAGATAGTAATGAAGAAGAAAAGGCAAAAATGGGAGAGATAAAGGAAATGTGGAGGGAAGAACTAATGTCACAAGAGAATATAAAGAAAGGGAAAAAGATTTACAAGAAGAAGAATCCTATGACAAAAATGAAAGATAGTAATGAAGAAGAAAAGGCAAAAGTGGGAGAGATAAAGGAAATGTGGAGGGAAGAACTAATGTCACAAGAGAATATAAAGAAAGGGAAAAAGATTTACAAGAAGAAGAATGCTATGACAAAAAGGAAATATAGTAATGAAGAAGAAAAAGCAAAAATTGCAGAGATAAAGGAAATGTGGAGGGAACAACTAATGTCTCAAGAGAATATAAAGAAACGGAAAAAGATTTACAAGAAGATGTATGCTATGACAAAAATGACAGATAGTAATGAAGAAGAAAAGGCAAAATTAGCAGAGATAAAGGAAATGTGGAGGGAAGAACTAATGTCTCAAGAGAATATAAAAAAACGGAAAAAAGATTTGCAAGAAGA
This sequence comes from Acanthosepion lycidas, assembly GCA_963932145.1. NCBI lineage: Eukaryota > Metazoa > Mollusca > Cephalopoda > Sepiida > Sepiidae > Acanthosepion > Acanthosepion lycidas. The sequence continues at coordinate 31,233,604 of OZ010611.1, forward strand.
AGAATCCTATGACAAAAATGAAAGATAGTAATGAAGAACAAAAGGCGAAAATGGCAGAGATAAAGGAAATGTGGAGGGAACAACTAATGTCAAAAGAGAATATAAAGAAACGGGAAAAGATTTAACAGAAGAAGAATCCTATGACAAAAATGAAAGATAGTAATGAAGAAGAAAAGACAAAAATGGCAGAGATAAAGGAAATGTGGAGGGAACAACTAATGTCTCAAGAGAATATAAAGAAACGGAAAAAAATTACCAGAAGAATCCTATGACAAAAATGAAAGATAGTAATGAAGGAAAGGGAAAAATAGTGAAGGCAGAATGGACAAGAGAAAACAATAAGGAAGCAATAAAAAAGGGAAAAACTAATCAAAGAATAATTGTTAGCAAAGAATAGCAAAAACTCGTCAAGGAACAAGTAGAAATAAAAAAAATAGAAAAATATTTCGTTCACTTAGTTTAGTCTAGCATAAATTCAAAATACTGAAACATCCAGAGAATTTCAACATAAGTTATGACCTGCAAAACTAGCTAATGATTCTTATAATTCATTACTGATACATGAAAGAAAGCAGAAAAAAGTGAATGAAAGATGATGAAAAATTAAGATGTCGGGAAAAAAAATATAGGAAATCAAAGAAAAAATAATGTAATTTAATAAAAAGAAAGAAAAAGCCAATATTCGAAAGAAGAAACTGCCAAAGCCATAGTGAAAAAAAAAACGAAAAGGAAATGTGACAAAGAAACCAAGTTTGAAGTGGGGATATGATAAAGAAAGAAAACATAAGAAAAATCAATGAAGGGAGACTTGATCTCTCTAATACAATCTATTCACTTCTGAGCATACGTTTGTGAACAGCTTTTATTCATTCGCCATGTCCTTTAAAAAATAAAAAAAAGCCTGGATCTTTATGTCCATTAACAAAATGGCACACTTGTCATATTAAATACAAGAGCACTCTTCACTCAGAATCTCATTTCGTTTCTTGATACTTTTTTCTCTATCAGTTGATGATAAATCCACAGGCATCTCCTGTTTTATTTTAAGTTTTTTCCCATTTTATTGTTTTCCATGTCTCATCCTGGGACACCCTTACAACTTAACCTTCTACAACCACTTATAATGACCTGCCATTTTTTTTTCTTTGTATGTTTTTATTTTCCTAGACTAATAGTCTCATAAAAGCCATTTTTTCTACTTTTTCTTTACCCTTCATTACAAACCAAGTAGCCAATCAGTTAGACAACCAGATTGTGCCTCTTTCTCATTGGCTGTCTAAGGTACATCACATTTTATGGTACTTTCCCTGATAAGAGAGGCAATAATAAAAGGTACTAGTACTGGGATTGAGCAAATATTTCCCAGAAGCCTTTTTGACTACCCATTTTTTTTACTTGTTTGTTGATGGTCTGTCCTGATTTTTTCTATAAATGAAAACAAAAAAAATTAAGAGAAGCGTTTATTAATTTTATTCTATTTTTTTTATTACAACACTGTCTACCATGTTTGACTTTTTGCTAAGATATTGCAATTTTTTCACTGTTTTTTGACTATGTCCCCTCCCACTTTTCTCTCTTTTCTTGTTTGTTTTATTACTTGCCTGTCATTCTAATATTTTTCTTTCTTTTTTCATTTGTATATTTGTGCTCCCTTTTCTTTTATACAACTCCTTCCCTGTCAATCTAATAGAATTTTTCTTCCTTTTTTTTCTATATTTTTGCTCCCCTCTTTTCTTTTCGTTTTTACTCCTTCCCTGTCTTTCTAATACTATTGTTCTTTGTTTTCTATATTTTTCTACCCTCTTTCTTTTCTTTTTTTTACTCCTTCCCTGTTTTTCTAATATTATTTTTCTTTGTTTCTATATTTTTCTACACTCTTTTCTTTACTTTTTTTTTTTTTTTTTACTCTTTCCCTTTCTTTCTAATACTATTTTTCTCTGCTTTCTATATTTTTGCTCGTCTCTTTTCTTTACATTTTACGCCTTCCCTGTCTTTCTAATACTATTTTTCTTTGTTTTCTCTATTTTTGCTTCCGTCTTTTCTTTTCTTTTTTTCACTACTTCCCTGTCTTTCTAATACTATTTTTCTTTGTTTTCTCTATTTTTGCACTTCTCTTTTCTTTTCTTTTTTACTCCTTCCCCGTCTTTTTAATACTATTTTTCTTTGTTTTCTATGTTTTTGCCCCCGTCTTTTCGTTTCTTTTTCTACTCCTTACCTGTCTTTCTAATACTATTTTTCTTCGTTTTCTCTATTTTTGCTCTTCTCCTTTCTTTTCTTTTCTACTCCTTCCCTATTTTTCTTTGTTTTCTATATATTTGCTTTACTCTTTTCTTTTTTACTCCTTCCCCGTCTTATTAATACTATTTTTTTTTGTTTTCTATATCTTTGTTCTACTCATTTCTTTTTTACTCCATCCCTGTCTTTCTAATACTATTTTTCTTTGTTTTCTATATTTTTCTACCCTCTTTTCTTTTTTTTTTTTTTACTCTTTCCCTTTCTTTCTAATATTATTTTTCTTTGTTTCTATATTTTTGCTCCCTTCTTTCTTTTCTTTTTTACTCCTTCCCTGTCTTTCTAATATTATTTTTCTCTTTTTTTCTATATTTTTGCTCGTCTCTTTTCTTTACATTTTACGCCTTCCCTGTCTTTCTAATACTATTTTTCTTTGTTTTCTAAATTTTTGCTCACCTCTTTTCTTTTCTTTTTTACGCCTTCCCTGTCCTTCTAATACTATTTTTCTATATTTTCTATATTTTTGCTCCCCTCTTTTCTTTTCTTTTTTACTCCTTCACTGTCTTTCTAATACTATTTTTCTCTATTTTGTATATTTTTGCTCTTCTCTTTTCTTTTTTTTTTTTACTCCTTCACTGTTTTTCTAATACTATTTTTCTTTGTTTTCTATATTTTTGCTCTTTTCTTTTCTTTTTTACACCTTCCGTCTTTCTAATACTATTTTTGTTTGTTTCTAAATTTTTGCTCCCCTCTTTTCTTTTTTACTCCTTCACTGTCTTTCTAATACTATTTTTCTTGTTTTCTATATTTTTGCTCTTCTCTTTACTTTTCATTTTACGCCTTCCGCGTCTTTCTAATACTATTTTTCTTTGTTTTCTCTATTTTTGCTCTTCTCTTTTCTTTTCTTTTTTACTCCTTCCCCGTCTTTCTAATACTATTTTTGTTTGTTTTCTATTTTTTTGTTCTACTCTTTTCTTTTTTACTCCTTCACTGTCTTTCTAATACAATTTTTTTTTGTTTTCTCTATTTTTGCTCTTCTCTTTTCTTTTCTTTTTTACTCCTTCCCCGTCTTTTTAATACTATTTTTCTTTGTTTCTATATTTTTGCTCTTCTCTTTTCTTTTCTTTTGTGCTCCTTCCCTATCTTTCTAATAAAATTCTTCATTGTTTTCTATATTTTTGGTCCCCTCTTTTCTATTCTTTTTTTACTCCTTCCCTGTCTTTCTAATACTATTTTTCTTTGTTTTCTATATTTTTGCTCCCCACTTTTCTTGTCTTTTTTACGCCTTCCCTGTCTTTCTGATACTATTTTTCTATATTTTCTATATTTTTGCTCCCCTCTTTTCTTTTCTTTTTTACTCCTTCACTGTCTTTCTAATACTATTTTTCTATATTTTTTATATTTTTGCTCTTCTCTTTTCTTTTTTTACTCCTTCACTGTTTTTCTAATACTATTTTTCTTTGTTTTCTATATTTTTGCTCTTTTCTTTTCTTTTTTTACACCTTCCCTGTCTTTCTAATACTATTTTTGTTTGTTTCTATATTTTTGCTCCCCTCTTTTCTTTTTTTACTCCTTCACTGTTTTTCTAATACTATTTTTCTTTGTTTTCTATATTTTTGCTCTTTTCTTTTCTTTTTTTACACCTTCCCTGTCTTTCTAATACTATTTTTGTTTGTTTCTATATTTTTGCTCCCCTCTTTTCTTTTTTACTCCTTCGCTGTCTTTCTAATACTATTTTTCTTGTTTTCTATGTTTGCTCTTCTCTTTTCTTTTCTTTTTTACTCCTTCCCTGTCGTTCTAATCCTATTTTTCTCTATCTTTTCCATATTTTTCCTCTTCTCTTTTCTTTTCTTTTTTACTCCTTCCCTATCTTTCTAATGCTATTTTTCTTTGTTTTCTCTACTTTTGCTTTACTCTTTTCTTTTTTACTCCTTCCCCGTCTTATTAATACTATTTGTCTTTGTTTTCTATATTTTTGTTCTACTCTTTTCTTTTTTACTCCTTCACTGTCTTTCTAATACTATTTTTTTTCTCCCGTCTTTTCTTTTCTTTTTTACTCCTTCCCTGTCTTTCTAATACTATTTTTCTATATTTTCTATATTTTTGCTTTTCTTTTCTTTTCTAAAACTCCTTCACTGTTTTTCTAATAATATTTTTCTTCGTTTTCTCTATTTTTCTACCCTCTTTTCTTTTTTTTTTTTTACACCTTCCCTGTCTTTCTAATACTATTTTTCTTTGTTTTCTATATATTTTTGCTCTCCTTTCCTTTTTGTTTTTACTCCTTCCCTTTCTTTCTAATGCTACTTTTCTTTCTTTTTTTTATATTTGTGCTCACCTTTCTTTCTTTTCCTCTACTCCTTTCCTTTCATTCTCGTGGTATTTTCTTTTTTTCTTTTATATCTTTTTTCTCCACTCTTTTCTTTTTTCCACTCTTTCACTCTCTTTCTAATACTATTTTTCTTTCTTTTTCCTTTTCCATGTTTGTGCTCCCCCTTCTTTTTTTTTCTTTTTTTACTTCTTCCTCATCATGCTAATATGATTTTTCTTTCTTTTTTTCTCCATATTTTTACTCCCGTCATTCAAATACCCACTTTCTTTCTTTTTCTTTAACATTTATTTTATTCTACTCCTTTGTAATATTTGTATATATTTCTGAGATGAGTTATTATATACATTATTTACATTATTTGGACTATTGTCCTCATTTGTCTCCATATTTATTACGTTTCGGTCACTGTACACTCCATCCTTCGAACTTAACCCTTTATTTCGATCGCTGGGGTTGACAGTTCTAGTTCCATGTGCCATGTTTAATGGATGTCACTTATCAGTTATCTCCTGTTAATTTCCCTCTGAAAGTTCTCCACTGCCTTAACTGGGTATTGAACTCACACTCTTTGGGTCCTGTCACTGGATCTAACCAACACCTTTATCCACTGCCCTTGTGTGAATTTCTGTGTATTATAAACCTAATGTCTTCAGCAATCTTTTTTACCAGTACTCATATTGCAACTCTTTGTTATTATTATCACTTTTCTCTGGCACTCCTTATTACTTGTTCCCATATTGTATTTATTTCTATGCTTGGCCGACTCAGGAGATTTTTGTAGCCTAGCATATGTGCTGGTTCCTTAAGTTTAGGAATTTTCCAATGGTGTTCCTTGTCTATGATCTCAACCTTATCCCACAGAGGGTGGTTATCTCCCTTCTCTCTCCATATGTTGTCAGCCACGCCTGATTTTTCCACTTCCCCTCGTGTTACAGCTTTCTGGTGTTCTTGAAGCCTTACCTTAAGGGGGAGGCCTGTCTCCCCTTTATATTTCTTTCCACAGCTGTAATATAATTTCTTTCTTTTTTTCTTTCTTTATTTATTTATTTATTTCTCCCTTCTCATTCTGATACCAATTAATTACAATTCTGCCGACTATCTACAAAAAACTCATCAGCTAGATTAGGGGTTACTTTTCTGCATCCCTCTTGCCTTCAGTATGCCCTGTGAGTGTCAAATTTTCTTAGCCTTCTTTCTTCATTATGTGCCCCCAAAATTTCAACTGCCTCTTTCTGATGCTAAGTAAAGGTGTCCTTTTTCTCTAAAACTTCGCCATTGCTCACTTCTTCAGTTCATGGTATTCCCAATATCCTTCTGCAGAACCACATTTCTCTTGCCTCAAATTTCTTTTTCATATACGAGGAAATTGTCCAGAATTTACTGTCATATAGAAAAAACAATATCACGTAACAATTAAGTACTCTTTTCTTCGTTTCTAATTAAATTTTCCTGTTTCCTAATACTTTTGTTAGGTTTTAGAAGGCATCTTTTGCTATCACAATGCATCTACGAATTTCGGTGTCGCACTTTCTGACCTCCATTAAAACACTTCCTAGATATTTTATGTTTTGTACTTGCTTGATTTTGGCATCTCCAATTTGAAATTCATATTTTAAGCTCTTCTTTTTGATGACAACCATACATTCTATCTTCTTACAGTTGATATTTAGTCCTTTCTTCTTGCTTTCCTTCTGTAGGAATCCCTGTAGTTTTCTTTCTGTATCTGCTATCAACATTGATATCTGAATATCTGATGTTGTTAAGATTGTGGCTACTAATAATGAATCTTGGTAGGACTTCTTCTTCTCTCAGAATCACCTCACAATAAAAGTTAAATAAGTCCGGTGAGAAGATGTCTTACACCCCTTTCTACTTTTTGTATATTTACTGAATTTATTTTCTATCTTTATGCAGATGGTTTTCTCCTATTATAAGTTTTTGATTATTGTAAAATCTTTCCCCAAAATTATCAAGCTTACTGAGCATTTCCAAAAGTTTCTTTATCATACTGTGAGGTTTTAGGGTCAAAACAATTTGATTTTCTTCATTTTTCACACTTCTTGCTTTCCTTCATTCTCCCTCTTTTATCATGCTTGCTTCATTCATTCATTTGTTTATTCATTCACTCATTTTTTTCATCTGTCCATCCATCCATCTGTCTGTCTATCCAGTTGCTTGATACTTGATTAAGCCTTCCCACCAACTAATTTCTCATTGACTCATATAGTCATTTTTCTACCCATAATTCCCTGTTTTTTCAGCATCCATTATAACAATGTGTAAGGCAAGTGGCATCCATTACAACACAATTTTTTTTCAAGGACACATGGCACAGTGGATAAAGGTGTTGGTTAGATCCAGTGACAGGACCCAAAGAGTGTGAGTTCAATACCCAGTTAAGGCAGTGGAGAACTTTCAGAGGGAAATTAACAGGAGATAACTGATAAGTGACATCCATTAAATATGGCACATGGAACTAGAACAGTCTACCCCAGTGATCGAAATAAAGGGTTCAGTTCGACATTCCAACCACCTGAAGAAGGCCAGAGCATACAATGGCGAAAACGTTGTGACAAATATGGCGACATATGAGGATGATAAATATGGCGACAGATGAGGACAATAGTCTGACTAATGTAAATACTGTACAATTTTTTTTACATTTTGTACCCTCTATAAAACACAGGTATATATCCATCTGCATTTGTATTTCTTCCTACTGATATCATACTGAGTATAAATATCACATTTCTTGTTCCAGTTTGCTTAAAGTTCCTATTTTCTTGATTTTAAATCATAACTTGGAAATTTTCTACCATTTTTCAGTGAAATATTCCCCTTGGAAAATATAAGTTATAACCATGCTTACAGAGAAAAAAGAAGGTGTTGGTTCAGACTGATAGAAGGAGGATCTAAGTCAAGTCCTCCTGGTATCAGGTTAAAATGATCCCTTCTTTTTCACATATATTGCAACCATTTTGTTTAAAGTTCATATTTTCTTCCTTTCAGATAAAAATATATTTCTGCAGGTGCAACTCAACACCACCAACTGAGCACCGGGATGACTCAGGACTGAGACAACTCAGCACCAGAACTTTTTTATAACTGAATAAAATTAATTTATTAATGATTAAAACCTTAATTAGTGAGTATTTTTCTTCAATTAAGGCATTTGAAAAGGTTTTTAATCATTTTTAATAAAGTAGATCATAAAGAAATATATTTTTTAATAAGATAAAATTGATATACAGTGTAACCGGATTATAAGAGACCCTGATATAAGAGAAACCCGGATATAAGAGAGATCTTCACTGGTCCCAAATTAGAGCCATACTTAGCTAAACAAAATATACCAAAACCCGGATATAAGAGATATCTTCTCTGGTCCCAAATTAGAGCCATACTTACCTAAACAAAATAGACCAAACCCGGATATAAGAGACTTATTCTCCAGTCTTGACAACTCTCTTATATCCGGGTTACACTGTATAAAAAATAATTCAATAAAACACACTTGTTTTTAATTACTTTTTAATAAATTAAATTGAAAAATGCAAAACAAAATTGAAGCAGTTTTTTACTTTTAATTATTTTTATGAAACTAAATCATAAGGTAATTTATTTTTAAATAAAGTAAATTTATTAAAACACAAAAAATTAAAACAAAAAGTGGTTCATATTTTACATAATGCCTTTTCAAATGCCTTATTTGAAGAAAAATATTCACTATTTAATCTTTAATAAATTACTTTTATTTGGTTATAGAAAATATCATGTTTTTCTTGGTCCAGAGTTGTCCCAATGTTGAATTGACAGTGTTGAGTTGTCCCTTCCCGATTTGCACCAAATGTTTACTTTCTAAATTATACTAGTGTACCTATGTTGTCAGAAATAACAGCTTCTTCTTTTTTTTTTTTTTGCAGCAGTGATGTTGTCAATAATTGACTTCAGTGAACAGAAGATTATTTACTCTATAAACACAGTTTTGTGCATTTTTCGCATTTCTCACAGGGCCACTATTCTTGTTTCTACTCCTGTTGCATTACTCTTCAGTTTCTTGTCAAAGACATTTGTACATTTGCTGTCCCATTTTTTCTCTTCTTCTTCTGTTTTATTTTGAATCCTTTCAGCTACACATTCTTTCATAAAAGCTCTTCTTGCATTAGCTTCTTCCTCTGTTTCATTTTCTCTTCTTTGCACTGCGCTCTCTCTCTCTCTATATATATATCTATCTCTCTCTATCTCTCAGATCTACTCTCCTCCTATTACTCGCCTCTTCTGTTTCATTAATTCACCTCTGAGCTTTGTCTCCTGGCTTTTGCTCTTACCACTTCATGGTGTTCCTGTGATTCCTGGGATTATCTTTGTCTATCAGCCTTCTGCCATGCTTGTATCTGATCCTGAGATAGGTTCATTCTAATCTCCACCTTTATTCAAGGGAATTTTCAATTTTATAAATTTAAGTCTACATTTATGGAGCAAGTTCGTGTTGAATCTTGGATACAGATGCAACAGTAAAATGTATTTAAATAAAAAGAGAACTTGTAGTTACACCTATAATATTAATACTAAATATACCTCTAAATAGTTATTCAGTTATATATTTAGAGGTGTTGAATTTAGGATACCATTATTGAGCATTCATAAATAAGCCTTATTATTATCTCAGATGGGACAGAAAATACATAAATAAATACACATTGATAATTATTTTATCATTTGATTTGATGATTGATGACAAAATTGTTTAAATTATCTAACATTAATAAGAAAACATTTTTATCTCCCTTAATGAAGACCATATAAAGTTTTCTCCCATTACCAAATGAAACACTAAATACATATATAAATTCTCATTGAATTATTATATGGCTTCATTATCAAAAGAACTCCTCAGTTTTCTACACATGAATAAAAAGTTCATATATAGTCAACAACTCATGAAAGGTTTTGCTTTCTTAACTGTGAAAATGAAATTTAGTTCCAAAGATTTTAAAAAAGATGCATTGCTTTTAGCATAAATTGGTTTGTAAATAAATATCTGCCAATTTTTCTATTTTGTTTATATTTTACTTTAGTTAAAACTAGCTTACAGTTTAATCTTAAGATTTTCATTAACAAATACAATTGACACAAAATTATAATTTAATTTAAACTAATGAGTTAAAGTTAATTACTTAGTGGGTTAGAAATATGGCAATTGGCAGAATAGGTGCCAGGTAAAGTTTTGGATTTAGAATGTGAAGCATTGTCAGTTATCATTAATTTTTTTACTATTATTTCTTTCATCTCATTTCTCTTGTCAAGAATAAGAGAAAAGGCAAAAAAAATAAAATGCACATGAAAAGTATAAAAAAAAATTGAAACAGATAACAGGATATTATCCAGAATTATTCGTTTTGGACTAGCATTTCTTTCATCTTCATTTCCCTTGCTTTTTATTGCAACTCCCATCCATAAGAAGTAGAAGTAGAGAATATAGCTATATGGCTAAATTTGAATGACTCCTGCTGGTTAGCCTTCTTAGATGAAGCATTGTCAATTATTATTCATTTTTCACTAGTATTTCTTTCATCTTCATTTCTCTTGCTTTTTATTGCAACTCCCATCCATAAGAAGTAGAAGTAGAGAATATAGCTATATGGCTAAATTCGAATGACTCATGTTTGTTAGCCTTCTTATCATTCATTTTTTATATGATTATGTTAAGATTATCAACAACCTTTTTGTTGATCAGGGACTCAAAAAGTTGGCCAGAGACACTAAAGTAGCTGATTGGTCAATATTGAGACAGGGAAGACTATTCTTGAAAACAGAGTACACAGCTTACACATTCCATAGATTTGAGAATCATTTCTACTTCTGGCAATAGTTTTGCTCTGGGTTAAGGTTCTTAAAGACAACCACAGGATTTTTACCTAAACTTGCAGACTTTCTAGAATCAAAGATTTGGTGAGTGTGGAAGCTTCCTGTTCTGTTATAAATATATCATAAATTATATTTATATTTACTATCACTACCCATGAAAATTTCCTGGTTTTCCTACTTAAATATTCTGATGTATCATAATATATAATGAATAAATAAGTTCACTATTTACATTATTCGGACTATTTTCCTCATCTTTGTTGCCATATTTATTACAACGTTTCAGCCATTGTATGCTGTGGCCTTTTCAGGTGGTTGGAATGTCAAAGTGAACCCTTTATTTCACTCACTGGGGTAGACTGTTCTAGTTCTACATGCCATATTTTAATGGATGTCACTTATCAGTTATCTCCTGTTAATTCCCCTCTCCAAGTTCTCCACTGCCTTAACCAGGTATTGAACTCACACTCTTTGGGTCCTGTCACTGGATCTAACCAACACCTTTATCCACTGTGTCATGTGTCCTTGAAATGTTGTAATAACTATGGCAACAAAGATGAGGACAATAGACCGAATAATGTAAATAGTGTACATAATACCTCATCTCAAAAATATAGACAGATACTGAAAGGCCGAAACGTTGTAATAAATATGGCGACAAAGATGAAGACAATAGTCCGAATAATGTAAATAGTGTACATAATACCTCATCTCAAAAATATAGACAGATACTGAAGGGCCGTAACGTTGTAATAAATATGGCGACAAAGATGAAGATAATACTCCGAATAATGTAAATAGTGTACATAATACCTCATCTCAAAAATATAGACAGATACTGAAGGGCCGTAACGTTGTAATAAATATGGCGACAAAGATGAAGACAATAGTCCGAATAATGTAAATAGTGTACATAATACCTCATCTCAAAAATATAGACAGATACTAATAAATAAGCTCATTGCAGATTCCAAGATGCTCCAGTGGACATTCCTCTATTTCATCGTTGCTTATCAACTTTAACTAAATCTTGCAATAGCAATCATAAATATGAATGTAGGTCATTATTTTAAGAAGTAAGAGAGTACAAATGAAGAAATTTAAAATCGACAAGGTTTTACATTTCACTGAAGCAGACGTTAAATATATGAGAGTGTTATTGCCTCCTCTATCTTCTCTCTTTTTTTTTTCATTCATTCTTTCTTTGTTTTTTTTTTCTAAAACAAACAGTGCCTTTGATATGTTTTCTTCTTGCAATAGAAAAAGGATTGTCCATTGTTTATGTTGGTTCCAATCCAAACGTGAATGTCTGCAAAACACTTGCCCCTACCCAACTTATAGGCAGAAGCAAACAAATGCATGTTGGGATTTTTTCCTAGCCAATAAATAGGCCAGTTCTTTGTTTCATATGACTCGGTCCCAGTCTGTCTTGTCTCGAAATCAGACCATTATGTTCACCTGACTGAACTTGCTCTTGTGTGTCAACCCAAATTCTTAGTTTGTGAATTTTTTGCCATATTACTGTTGCTTTGCCTTATTACTGCTAATTTACCTTGCGTATATTGTTTGCTTGCTTTCTATTATTTATTTGCCCTGTTCTTTTCTTATTCTTGTTAGTGCTTTTTACCTGTCAATTCTGTTACTTATTTTGCATTTAACCATGACCACTCACTCTACTGTTTACCTGAGGTTATGCTGGGTTATAACGTTGATGAATCATAATTGTTAAGTTAATGTTTGAATTGTGAATTCTATGACAAAATAAAATACCCTGGAAAATTCCCATTGCTCATTGTTAAATATTTGAGATTAACAACTAATATATAAAAAATATTGTAATAAAAATCCAGAATATGAATTCAGATTATTAATATATCTAAGTAAGAGGGTACTAATGAAATGATTTGAAATTGATAAGTTTTCCATTTTACTGATTCAGATGCTAAATACATTTCGCTTATGCTATCCATTCCTTCTAGATGTCCTTTCGAAACTTCCAAATTCCAAACCTAATTGAAAAAAAAAAATGACTCCTAGGTTCATACACACTCACACACACATAAAAAAAACAAATATTCATTATCATCTTACAAAGTCATACTAGAATTATGATACAATTAAATACATAATGAAAATTTTATGTTTTCTTTTCTTTTTTTTTTTTTGTTTAGGGTTCGAATCCATTATTTTTTTTAGATTCAAAAGGACACATCATCACTCCTGCTTAAAAGCTTGCTTAATCAATGAAAATCAAGAAAGGCAAAAATTTCCTATTTGTTATTTACCCTATCATTCTGTTGGATTCTTATCTGTATTTGGTCACAATTCACTCACACATACACTCATATATATATATATATAGGAGGCATAGTGGCTCGGAATGAGGAATTGGAGAGCCAAGTTCGAATTCCAGTCGAATCCATTACATTCACTTAGGTGCCTATACCCTTGGGAAAGGTGTTAATCCTCTTCTTCTCCCTCCAGCTATGGGTAAATGCAGGACAGACTGGGTTCTATAGCTTTGGATAGCAACTGATCTAGGAGAAGGATAACTCTGATTTCAAAACCACCAGAGTGTCATTTGGGGACCTTGTGGCACATAGTGTACCAGGTCTCTATATTCGGCACTTCAAAAAGTGTGGTTGGTTCTCCACTATGCCTTCACCACTGTAATCAAATCATATATACTTATATATTGTGCATGTCTGTGCATATATATATATATATATATATATATATATATATATATATATATAATTTTTTAATATTTTTTAATATTTTTTTGTTCAATATATATATATATATATATATATATATTGTGCATGTGTATGCATATATATATATATATATATATATATATATATGAGATAATAATATATATTTTTATATATCAAAAATAATATTGGGGGAAATTATATGACAAAGTTGGAAAAGTTATATATATATATATATATATATATATTGTGCATGTGTATGCATATATATATATATATATATATATATATACTTATATATGTGTATTGTGTATGTGTGCATAATTTATATATATATATATATATGAGATAATAATATATATTTTTATATATCAAAAATAATATTGGGGAAATTATATGACAAAGTTGGAAAAGTTATATATATATATATATATATATATATATATATATATATTGTGTATGCATATATATATATATATATATATATATATACTTATATATGTGTATGTGTGCATAATTTATATATATATATATATATATATATATATATATATATGAGATAATAATATATATTTTTATATATCAAAAATAATATTGGGGAAATTATATGACAAAGTTGGAAAAGTTATATATATATATATATATATATATATATATATATATTGTGTATGCATATATATATATATATATATATATATATATATACTTATATATGTGTATGTGTGCATAATTTATATATATATATATATATATATATATATATATATATATATATGAGATAATAATATATATTTTTATATATCAAAAATAATATTGGGGAAATTATATAACAAAGTTGGAAAAGTTTACATGTGATGAAGTCCTGATGGATGAGATGTATCACAAATAAACTTTTTCCACTTTGTCATACAATTTTCTCTATTATCTATCTATCTCTATATATATATATATATATATATCTAAAATAGATAGGTTGGTTAATAAAAAAAGGACAAATGAAAGAGTAACAATATAATCAGTATGATAAACGTTTATTAAGTATTAACTGTATGACAGAAATAAAGTATGAAGAAAGGTTTTATGTTTGAAATTTTTGGACATGCTTGTGTCCTTCATCAATGGTCCAAGAAACAAACAGAGAAATGGGAATTACTCTCTGGCAGATGTTTTTGTAGATGGTGTATTTTCCAGTGGAAATCGTATTGTTAGTAAACATCAGATCTTATGCTTATATATGTGTATTGTATATGTACTTATATATGCTGATATATGTGTATTCTTCAGGTAGATGAAACTTGTCATCCAAGGAAAGTAGTCTATCTACTAAAAGGAAAACTGATTTTAAACCTCCAATGCTGTGCGGCCATACCCAGTCATGGGAAAGGCTTTGGGATTAAACCCTAAGGACAAATCCATAGCTGGAGCTCCTAAGGCTATCTGGTGTTATGCTCAACTTTGTTCTGGCAACTCCTGTGACAACAACAATGCCAAACTGTATTGGACTCTACCTTTCCCTTGGAAAACATCAGCGGTGTGGAGAAGGGAAATGTGCTGCATGGGCAACTGCCAATCTCTCATAAAACTCTTCCCTGCACTCTGGAGAGGACAATCCAGCATCAGCTCCCCATGACATCAGAACACAGGAAGCAACACTCTACCAATGGGAAGATTCCAAAGGTCCTTCCATACAGGGAACTGGTTGCCAGTACAAAGGTGATCTTATATTCACTTCAAGGATGTCTGCTGAAGAGACATGAGGGAAATAGGCATTGACATCGAAAGGTGGGAAGACAGTGCCAGCGATCACTCACCCTGGAAATGTGATTTACAGTGAGGTCTGAAGTGAGGAAAGAAGAAATGGAGGCTTTCCCCCATGGAGAAGGGCATGTTTGAAGGAAAGAAATATCAGAGGGGAACATCTTCACATGTATTTATTGCAGTTGTCATTCCCATGTAGGGTTATACAGCCATAACAGATGCCTACCCTGCCATCAGCAGCTGTGGCATATCTCTTGGCGTGCGGACCAGGGTCTCTCAAGAATAATGGATGCCACACATCGCTGCAAAAAAATCTTGCAAACAAACTTAAGGAAAAGTATTTTCATTTATTTTTTGAAGCAAGGAGAAATATTTTATCCTACCTGTTCATGTCCTGTCATTCCAAATGATGCCATATGGTAGACACAGTTGACTCCATGCATGGCCTCCAAGATGGAGTCCAAGTCACACAAATCAGCCTAAAATCAGAAAAAAACATTAAAAATAATATATGAGATGTTACCATAATTTTTATATTTGATTTGTATATAAAATGCAATTGAAATTTAAATGCATCAGCTAGAAATAGTTTTTGTTCTTGTCTTTTTAAACATTTTGTTTCTTCACAGCTACACTCTCTTTGAAAATAACTTACATATATAAAGGGTGTTTCATTAAGATGGATCAAAGTCAGCAGTAAATAAATCAGTGTTATTGGTGAAAATTTGTTTATTTCTCTATTGAATCATGTTATTTAAGTCATGGCAATTATGTGCGGAAAATAATATCGGCCAAATGTCAGCCAAATCTTAAAGAAAAAAAAAAAAATTATTAGATGCTTAAACTTAATTCACATTAAAATCGGTCCAAGTTATTGGAACATGCTTTATATATATATATATATATATATATATATATATATATAAATGTGTGTGTGTGTACATACAAGTTTCATTGAAGATGACTGACAAGGCCCTGCAATAATGTGTTTTATTAAATTTTTCCTGCATTTATACATTTCTATTAGCCATCACCAAGGATCCATTTTTAGCTGTATGAATTTTAGCATAGGGATGGGAAATTTTTTTTTATTTAATTTCTGAACATGGTTAGCACATTGTGGCCATGTTCCTAGTTGATATAATTGAGAGCTGCTATTATTAATTAATTATTTTTAGCCATTTTTTGCAATGTTGATTAAAGGACAGAGCCCTGGGGACCCACTGATTAATGTGAAATACTTATAGGAATGAGAAAAATTTAATAAAAAGCTTAATTACAGAGTACCTTGTCAGTCATCTTTAATAAAACTTGTATGTACATACATATATATAAAACTTGTATGTACATATATATATATATATATATATATATATATATATATATATATATATATATATATATATCTATATATATATAAAACTTGTATGTATACACACACACACACATACATACATATATATATATATATTGAACATTGAAGTCAACACTCAGAGGCTCTGAGTGTTGACTTCAATGTTCACTTTTATATTCATATTTACATACACTCTATCCCTGATATTGAGCACTTTATTCCATAAATATAACACACCTTAAAAGTATATTTCTTCATATATATATATATATATATATATATATATATATAGATGTTTGTGTGTGTGTGTGTTACATCCCTCCACGACTTCTTTATCTCCTTTTTATTCTTTCCAGTTCCTATTCTCCAATCTATTTGCACAAACTCATATGTAAGTTAATCAAAGTTTCCCTCTGTTCCTCTTACCTTCAATATGCCCTATGAGTGTTCAATTTTCCAAGCTTTCTTTCCTCATTATGAATCCTAGATATTTCAAATGTCTGTTTTTGATTCCGAGTACAATGGTGGAAAATAAACTGCTATTCCCTAAATCGCATAAAATCAATAAAACCAATTTATTACAACAGGTAATGCCAGACTACACAGTAAATAAAGGCTGAAAACACGGGACTGTTTTTGTACCATTGACACCACATGAATTTATGAAGATATGTCATGAACAACACTTTAGAAGTTACTAAATCTAGACACAGTTTATGCTTGACACACGTCCAACAATTTTCCATGTTTCGATTATAGATGGTGTCATCATCAGGATCAAAAAAAATGTTGCAGCATATACCACCTGAAGAATGCCAGAGTGTACAATGGCTGAAACATTTTGAATATGGCAATAAAGATGAGGACAACAGGTACAAAAATTGAAGATATTACTTCACATAGACAGCATAAAATTATCTGTTAAAAGTTCTGCTTCACCTAAACGATGAAAAATAAACTGTGTTATTCATATTTACACTATTAACATTGTTTGGACTCTTTTCCTCATTTTTATTGCCACATCCAAAATGATTCGGCCATTGTATTAGGTTGGTGCAAAAATAATGACGTAATAATGTCGTTTTTTGGCGTTAAAAAATACGTCAAAAAACGACATTATTACGTCATTATTTTTGCACCAACCTAATAAATCAAGTAATAATATTAGGTTGGTGCAAAAATAATGACATAATAATGTCGTTTTTTGGCGTTAAAAAATACGTCAAAAAACGACATTATTACGTCATTATTTTTGCACCAACCTAATAAATCAAGTAATAATATTAGGTTGGTGCAAAAATAATGACATAATAATGTCGTTTTTTGGCGTTAAAAAATACGTCAAAAAACGACATTATTACGTCATTATTTTTGCACCAACCTAATACATTCTGGCCTTCTTCAGGTAATATATGTTGGAAATTTTGATATCGAGTCCTTTATTTAGTGCACAGGAGTAGATTTTTCTAATTTTGTGTGCCACAACATTTTTAGAGCATTCTCCCTCACAGATTAAATAAAGGGTTTGGTTCAAAATACCAGCATATATCACTAAAGAAAGCCGGAGCATACAACAGCTGAAACATTTTGAATATGGCAATAAAGATGAGGAAAACAGTCTGAATGATGTATATGGTGTAAATATGAGCAGCATAGTTTATTTTATATCGTTTAAGTGAAGCAGAACTTTGACTGATAATTTTATGCTGCTTATGTGAAGGGTTACCTTCAATTTTTGTACTTTGCTAAGTTTTGGTATCTCCAGTTTGTAATTCGCATGTTGAGCTGTTCCCTTTTGCTGACAACCATACATTTTGTCTTCTGAAAAGTTAATTTATTTTAAAGTTGCTTTGAATTTAAGAAGGTGTGTGATTAGACATTCAAAAGTCATGTTGGTACTTTTGAGAATAAAGGGAGCATTATTAGAACACATTCAATAGAAGCCTTCTTGTAAGACAAAAGCAGAGAGAGAGAGATGGAAACCCTGACATCGCAATAGTAACATAATGAATCACATTGTGTTTAATCAATAGAAGAGTAATATGAAATGTCGATTGTATTTCAGAAATTGAACAGGTCAAATGACACTGGATAAGACTGGCTTTGGAATGACGTTAATGGCTTGATGACAATTTATGCTATATTATTGTATTATCCAGGAAAAGATTTTCAAAGACACTTATGAAGCCCTGTAGGCTGTTAAATTTTTCCAATGTTAAAATTCTAAGAGAAATTAGAGTCAAGCAAAATGGGGAGAAATCAATACACTCTGAATAAAATTGTTGGATTAACATATAGGCTGCAGCCTAGGGCCCTAAGACTAGAAGGGCCTCCAAGGGATTTCTAGTTTTGGGCATATGATGCAACTATAAAAAACAAATAAAGATATAATAACAGAGGAGATTTATTTATTTTCAGATTTAATAGGGCGCCCTTGAACGAATTTCAAACAATTTAGAATATTTGAATCCCTCTTGTTGGAGTGGGTCTTTTACATTCGATCAGGCCCCATTTAGATTTTGTTGATTCATTTTTGTATACATATAATGTCCTTCTGTATGGGGAACTCGCCACCATCAAGAGGGTAACCTCATCTTTGCTACAAGGACATCTGAAAAAGGGATATGAGAGTGATGGACATAGACACTGAGAGGTGGGAAACACATTGCCAATGATTACTCATGCTTAAGACATGATTTACACCAAGGACTAGAGTAAGGAGAGGAGAAACAAAGGCATGCCACTGGGGAGAAGCATGCTCAAGGGAAAGTAAAAAACAAAGCACCATCAGGAGAGAACATCTTCACCTGTACAGCCATAACAGATGCTGTATCACCATCAGCAGTTGAGGCAAAACTCTTTGGGTGCAACTTCAAGGTTTCCAAAGAACAACAGAACAACAGATGCTACACATACACACACACACACACAGATTTTGATATCACTTTTTGTTTTCACCAGATGTGGTGATCTATGATCGCAAGGCTGTAGCAAGTCAGAATTTTCTTTCTCCATCATTTTTATTTTTTTTATTTTTTAGGATGCTTTGCTCTCGAATTTGAATACTATAATTGTTATATACATTTCTGTAGGATGTAAAGTTCAGATAAAAGCTAATGAAATAAATTGGATGAGTTCCCAAACCAATAAAAATTTTAGTAAAGTTAATGACATAAAATGGTGAATTCACTTTGCTAACCTAAATTTTTAAAATGCTTAACCCACTAATGACTCGATGAATGTTATGATCCTTGTTTTTTAAAATTATAAACTATATTATGTCTACCTTAAATATGCAAGTACTTTTGACAGAAAGTAATTGCATATTAGTTTATAATGTTTATAATATTAATATTAATATTTGATGATGACTGTAGAACCTGTCGAAAGTACTTGCATATTGAAGGAAGACCTAATACACATTATAATTTCAAAAAACAAGGATGATAACATTCATCGAGTCATTAGTGGGTTTATGCATTTTTTAAATTTAGTTAACGACGTGAATTCACCATTTTATCTCATTAACTTTACCAATTTAATTTTTGTATGAATGATTCTTTGCAATATATATATATATATATATATACACGTTTGTATATATATATACCTCATACCTATATATATATATATATATATATATATATATATATATATATGCACAAAATTCCCCATGTGCAACAACCACCATAATCCCCAGATTTCACCTCTTGTGATTTTTCTTTTTCAAAATTCAAATCCCACTTGAAAGAAACAAGATTTCAAGATGTCAAGAAAATCCAAGAGAATATGACAAGGTAGCTTCTTGCTATCCCAAAAAGGAGGGGAAGGAATGATTTCATCACTGGAATTAATACTGGATAAAGTGTGTGACGTCAGAAGGGAATTACTTCAAAGGAGATTAAATGCCGAATTGATATGTGTTGTAGTTTTCTTTTTATAGCACCAGTCCTGATACTTTTTGATCAGCCCTTGTACACAGATTATTTGTGTCATTAACAGTTTTATTAGATGATCTATCATAATAAGGAATCTTCAGTGATGATTTAAAATATATATTATTAAGAGTTCCACATTACAATCCTTTATATATATATATATATATATCTATATATATATATATATATATATATATATATTTAAGCGTTTCACCCCAAACAAGGCAGGAAGCCATTAGGACGCAAGGGCTTACAGAAGATTTGAAGCAAGAGTAAATAGGAGTGATAGAGGAAAGGATGAGGAGAAGGATAGCATATATTTTGGCAACATGTTTTCATTCAGCCAGGTTTTGTTAAATAATTTAGACACATTCTGTCTACTCTTTGGATAACCAGAACAATTTTTGTCCTTCACAACCATGAGCACTAAATACTTACATTATTTACATTATTCAGACTACTGTCCTCATCTTTGTCGCCATATTTATCACAATGTTTCGGCTGTTGTATGCTCTGGCATTCTTCAGGTGGTTGGAATGTCGAACTGAACCCTTTATTTTGCTCACTGGGGTAGACTGTTCTAGTTCCACGTGCTATGTTTAATGGATGTCAGTTATCAGTTATCTCCTGATATTCCAACCACCTGAAGAAGGCTAGAGCGTACAACGGCCGAAACATTGTAATAAATATGGCAACAAAGATGAGGACAATAGTCTGAATATTGTAAATAATGTACATAATACCTCATCTCAGAAATATAGACAGATATCTTTTATGCTTGTTAACACTTCCAGAAAAATCTTTATCTTCTTTGATGGTCAGATTCATACACTTCCAATGAGTATTGAATAACAAACTTCTCTCAATAAAAAATTTATTCAGAATATTTGCATTCTTCAGGTGGTTGGAATGTCGAACTGAACCCTTTATTTCGCTCACTGGGGTAGACTGTTCTAGTTCCACGTGCCATGTTTGATGGATGTCAGTTATCAGTTATCTCCTGTTAATTTTCTCTCTGAAAGTTCTCCACTGCCTTAACCAGGTATTGAACTCACACTCTTTGGATCCTGTCACTGGATCTAACCAATGCCTTTATCCAGTGACAGGACCCAAAGAGTCTGAGTTCAATACCCGGTTAGGGCAGGAGGATACAACGGCCGAAACATTGTAATAAATATGGCGACAAAGATGAGGACAATAGTCTGAATAATGTAAATAATGTACATAATAGCTCATCTCAGAAATATAGACAGACACTAAATACTTACTTTATATTTAACAATACCCTGATGATGACATTATGCTATGTGTCGAAAGTACTCAGAATAAATTACAAGATAAGCCAACAAAGTTTTTTCCTCTCGTCTTTTAACAACCAGACACAAAAGTTTATTTGTGAATATGAAAGGGTCTTAAAAAAATTAAAATAATAACAATTTTATCTACCATAGTCTTACACAGACCCCATTATAAAAAAAAAAAAAACGGATAGAAGATGTGTGAACATGTATGCATACGTATATATGTCATGTAATGATGATAACACTCTTGAAAAATATGGAAGGTATCTATCATATAATTTCTATACCTGAAGAAGGCCATAGAATCAATTGACTGAAACATTGTAGTAACAATAAACACAACAAAAAGAATAGATTCACTTGGCCAAACTAGTCATGTAATAATCATAACTCTTTTAAAAAATATAGAAGTTGTCTATCACATAACATCTATACCTGAAGAAGGCCATAGAATCAATTGACTGAAACATTGTAGTAACAACAAAAACAATAAAAAGAAAAAGTTCAATTGTTCAAACAACTCATGTAATTATAATGACTCAACTTAAATTACAAAAGGGATACACAATTTAGAGAGGCAATTTTTAATCAAGACATCTTTCTTTGAGGTTGCCAGATTTCATGAAAATATTCCATAGTTAAAACACCGACTTGATAAAATTTTGAATTTTTTCTCGTTTTCAAAATAACCAAAAAGAATGTAGAAGTTTTTACTTGGTGGTGCAGCAGCCATTTCAATTACTTTGAGTTTTTTTTCATTCAGAATGCCCTCTTTCCATTTTAGGTCTGTCATCTTAGCTCTGATCATTAGTGCCAAAAATGGTAGCATCTCAAAGAGAATGAACTTTCTACTTTCTGTTAATTATGACCTCTACATCCCCAGACACAATGACTCCATCATGTCCTCTTGTCTCATCACATTACATCTTTTCATTTCAAATTGTACTTAATCACACTTGACATTATAGGTGAAGAAAAATGAAAAGGGCTTTTGACTGACTGGGGTTCTTTGAAGAATGCAAGTCTGGCTTTATTTGACTGCTTTGGACATTTTGTCTTTGGATATTCATTGTTTTAGTTTTTGCTTCATTTCTTTGAGAATAAGGATTACTTTGTTTTACTGATACTTAGAACTTTACTTTTGAAGACAAAGAAATATTAAAACAAAAGAAACAATAAGAAAAAAGAAAGAAGGAAAAAGAAAATGGAAGAAAATAGGAAATTATGAAAAATGTAAAAGAAAGAAAATGAAATAAATTAAAATATTTCAAAAAATATATATTTAGAAAAAGAAAGCAAGTGAGAAAGAAAGAAAGGAAAAAGGAAAAAATGAACGAAATCATGAAATGAAATTATAAAAAAAAGTAGAAAAAAATCAAAAAATTAAAATATGTTAAAAATGTATATTTAGAAAAAGAAGGAAAGAAAGAAGAAAGAAAGAAAGAAGGAAAAAAGTGAAAGAAACTATGAAATTATGAAAAATGTAGAAAAAGAAAAAAAATGAAAGAAATTAAAATATGTTAAAAATGTATATTTAGAAAAGGAAAGAAAGAAAGAAAAAAGAAAGAAAGAAGGAAAAAAGTGAAAGAAATTATGAAATTATGAAAAATGTAGAAAAAGAAAGAAAATGAAAGAAATTAAAATATGTTAAAAATGTATATTTAGGAAAAGAAAGAAAAAAGAAAGAAAGAAGGAAAAAAGTGAAAGAAATTATGAAATTATGAAAAATGTAGAAAAAGAAAGAAAATGAAAGAAATTAAAATATGTTAAAGATGTATATTTAGGAAAAGAAAGAAAGAAAGAAAAAAGAAAGAAAGAAGGAAAAAAGTGAAAGAAATTATGAAATTATGAAAAATGTAGAAAAAGAAAGAAAATGAAAGAAATTAAAATATGTTAAAAATGTATATTTAGGAAAAGAAAGAAAGAAAGAAAAAAGAAAGAAAGAAGGAAAAAAGTGAAAGAAATTATGAAATTATGAAAAATGTAGAAAAAGAAAGAAAATGAAAGAAATTAAAATATGTTAAGAATGTATATTTAGGAAAAGAAAGAAAGAAAGAAAAAAGAAAGAAAGAAGGAAAAAAGTGAAAGAAATTATGAAATTATGAAAAATGTAGAAAAAGAAAGAAAATGAAAGAAATTAAAATATGTTAAAAATGTATATTTAGGAAAAGAAAGAAAGAAAGAAAAAAGAAAGAAAGAAGGAAAAAAGTGAAAGAAATTATGAAATTATGAAAAATGTAGAAAAAGAAAGAAAATGAAAGAAATTAAAATATGTTAAAGATGTATATTTAGGAATAGAAAGAAAAAAAGAAAAAAGAAAGAAAGAAGGAAAAAAGTGAAAGAAATTATGAAATTATGAAAAATGTAGAAAAAGAAAGAAAATGAAAGAAATTAAAATATGTTAAAAATGTATATTTAGGAAAAGAAAGAAAGAAAGAAAAAAGAAAGAAAGAAGGAAAAAAGTGAAAGAAATTATGAAATTATGAAAAATGTAGAAAAAAGAAAGTGAAATAAATTAAAAAGTGACAAAAAATATACATTTAGAAAAAGAAATTAAGTAATTGTGAAAGAAAAAAGGACGAAGAAATAAAGTAGAAAGGACGAAAGAAAAAACATGCAAATAAATGCAAAAGAGATGAAAAGATAGAGTATAACAGGAAGAAATGAAAGAAAAGAAAAAAGAAAGTGTTGCAAAAAGAAATGCGAAAAGAAGGAAAAATGAAATGTCAAGAAAAGAAGCAGATAAAGAAAAAAGAAATTCAAAGACAAGAATGAATAAAGAATAAAATGTGAAGAAAGAAAAAGGAAAATGTGATGAAAGAAAGCAAATATGAATAAAGAAAATGTGAAGAAAGCAAATGTGAAGAAAGAAAGAAACAAAAAGAAAATTTAATGAAAAAATAAAGAAAGAAAATGAGAAAAATTATGAAAGTTTAAAGTGTAAAAACTGAAAAAAAATGTAAAGAAAGAAAGAAAGAAAGAAAGAAAGAAAGAAAGAAAGAAAGAAAGAAAAAATATAAAGTAAGAAAAAGAAAATGACGAGAAAGAATAAATGAAAATGAAAGAAAATGTGTTGGAAAAGAAAGACATGAATAAGGTAAATAATTAGTAAAACTAAGAAATAAGAAAAAGATAATGAAAAAGAAAGAAAGAAAGAAAGAAAGATATTTAAAGAGAAATGTAAAGAAAAATAATGAAAGAAAAAATAAAGAGAGAAATTCTCCCCCACCAAAAAAAAAAAAATTAAAATATATTTTAAAAAGTCAAAAAAGGAAAAGATAATAAAGATAAATGAAAAATATGAAGAACGAGTGAACAATAGAAGGAATAAAAGAAAGAAAGAATGAAAGGAAAAGCAAAAGACAGAATTAGAATGAGAGAAATTATGAAAGTTCAAAAAAGAAATGTAAAGTGGAAAAAGAAAACCACACACAACCGGATGAATGAGAAATGAAGAAGTAAAAAAACAAAAAAAAGCAAGAAAAAAGAAAAGAAAAAGCAAAGCAAGAAAAAAAAGGAAAGAAAAAAGAAAGAGCAAAGAAAGAAAGAAAAAGGAAATGAAGTTCAAGAAAGAAAGAAATAATGACAGAACAAACAAAAGAAAGAAAAAGAAAGGGTAAAGTAAGAATAAAAGAGAGAAAAAAAGCAAAAAGAAGAGCAAAGAAAGAAAGAAAAAATAAAATAAAGAGCAAAGAAAGAAAAAGTAAAAGAAAGCAAAGAAAGAAAAAAAAAAGTAAAAAAAGAAAGAATAAAAGAAAGAAAGAAAAAGTGAAAGAAAAAGAAAGACCAAAGAAAGAAAGACAGAAATAAAGAATGAAATAAAGAAAAAGTAAAAGAAAAAAGAAAGAAAGAGAAAGCAAAAGAAAGAAAGAAAAGAGCAAAGAAAGGAAGAATGAAAGAAAGAAAAAGCTCAAGAAAACTAAAGCCCAAAGAAAAAAGAAAGAAAGAATGAAAGAAAGAGAAAGCAAAAGAAAGAAAGAAAAGAGGAAAGAAAAGAGCAAAGAAAGAAAGAATGAAAGAAAGAGAAAGCAAAAGAAAGAAAGAAAAGAGCAAAGAAAGAAAAGAGCAAAGAAAGAAAGAATGAAAGAAAGAAAGAAAAAGCTCAAGAAAACTAAAGCCCAAAGAAAAAAGAAAGAAAGAATGAAAGGACGAGAAAGCAAAAGAAAGAAAGAAAAGAGCAAAGAAAGAAAGAATGAAAGAAAGAAAGAAAAAGCTCAAGAAAACTAAAGCCCAAAGAAAAAAGAAAGAAAGAATAAAAGGAAGAGAAAGCAAAAGAAAGAAAGAAAAGAGCAAAGAAAGAATGAATGAAAGAAAGAAAGAAAAAGCTCAAGAAAACTAAAGACCAAAGAAAAAAGAAAGAAAGAATGAAAGGAAGAGAAAGCAAAAGAAAGAAAGAAAAGAGCAAAGAAAGAAAGAATGAAAGAAAGAAAAAGCTCAAGAAAACTAAAGACCAAAGAAAAAAGAAAGAAAGAATGAAAGGACGAGAAAGCAAAAGAAAGAAAGAAAAGAGCAAAGAAAGAAAGAATGAAAGAAAGAAAAAGCTCAAGAAAACTAAAGACCAAAGAAAAAAGAAAGAAAGAATGAAAGGAAGAGAAAGCAAAAGAAAGAAAGAAAAGAGCAAAGAAAGAAAGAATGAAAGAAAGAAAAAGCTCAAGAAAACTAAAGACCAAAGAAAAAAGAAAGAAAGAATGAAAGGACGAGAAAGCAAAAGAAAGAAAGAAAAGAGCAAAGAAAGAAAGAATGAAAGAAAGAAAAAGCTCAAGAAACTAAAGCCCAAAGAAAAAAGAAAGAAAGAATGAAAGGACGAGAAAGCAAAAGAAAGAAAGAAAAGAGCAAAGAAAGAAAGAATGAAAGAAAGAAAGAAAAAGCTCAAGAAACTAAAGCCCAAAGAAAAAAGAAAGAAAGAATGAAAGGAAGAGAAAGCAAAAGAAAGAAAGAAAAGAGCAAAGAAAGAAAGAATGAAAGAAAGAAAGAAAAAGCTCAAGAAACTAAAGCCCAAAGAAAAAAGAAAGAAAGAATGAAAGGACGAGAAAGCAAAAGAAAGAAAGAAAAGAGCAAAGAAAGAAAGAATGAAAGAAAGAAAGAAAAAGCTCAAGAAACTAAAGCCCAAAGAAAAAAGAAAGAAAGAATGAAAGGACGAGAAAGCAAAAGAAAGAAAGAAAAGAGCAAAGAAAGAAAGAATGAAAGAAAGAAAGAAAAAGCTCAAGAAACTAAAGCCCAAAGAAAAAAGAAAGAAAGAATGAAAGGACGAGAAAGCAAAAGAAAGAAAGAAAAGAGCAAAGAAAGAAAGAATGAAAGAAAGAAAGAAAAAGCTCAAGAAACTAAAGCCCAAAGAAAAAAGAAAGAAAGAATGAAAGGAAGAGAAAGCAAAAGAAAGAAAGAAAAGAGCAAAGAAAGAAAGAATGAAAGAAAGAAAGAAAAAGCTCAAGAAAACTAAAGCCCAAAGAAAAAAGAAAGAAAGAATGAAAGGACGAGAAAGCAAAAGAAAGAAAGAAAAGAGCAAAGAAAGAAAGAATGAAAGAAAGAAAGAAAAAGCCCAAGAAACTAAAGCCCAAAGAAAAAAGAAAGAAAGAATGAAAGGAAGAGAAAGCAAAAGAAAGAAAGAAAAGAGCAAAGAAAGAAAGAATGAAAGAAAGAAAGAAAAAGCTCAAGAAACTAAAGCCCAAAGAAAAAAGAAAGAAAGAATGAAAGGACGAGAAAGCAAAAGAAAGAAAGAAAAGAGCAAAGAAAGAAAGAATGAAAGAAAGAAAGAAAAAGCTCAAGAAACTAAAGCCCAAAGAAAAAAGAAAGAAAGAATGAAAGAAAGAGAAAGCAAAAGAAAGAAAGAAAAGAGCAAAGAAAGAAAGAATGAAAGAAAGAAAGAAAAAGCTCAAGAAACTAAAGCCCAAAGAAAAAAGAAAGAAAGAATGAAAGGAAGAGAAAGCAAAAGAAAGAAAGAAAAGAGCAAAGAAAGAATGAAAGAAAGAAAGAAAAAGCTCAAGAAAACTAAAGACCAAAGAAAAAAGAAAGAAAGAATGAAAGGACGAGAAAGCAAAAGAAAGAAAGAAAAGAGCAAAGAAAGAAAGAATGAAAGAAAGAAAGAAAAAGCTCAAGAAAACTAAAGCCCAAAGAAAAAAGAAAGAAAGAATAAAAAGAAGAGAAAGCAAAAGAACAAAGAAAAGAACAAAGAAAGAAAGAACGAAAGAAAGAAATAGCTCAAGAAAACTAAAAACCAAAGAAAAAAGAAAGAAAGAATGAAAGGACGAGAAAGCAAAAGAAAGAAAGAAAAGAGCAAAGAAAGAAAAGAGCAAAGAAAGAAAGAATGAAAGAAAGAAAGAAAAAGCTCAAGAAACTAAAGCCCAAAGAAAAAAGAAAGAAAGAATGAAAGGAAGAGAAAGCAAAAGAAGAAAGAAAAGAGCAAAGAAAGAAAGGATGAAAGAAAGAAAAAGCTCAAGAAAACTAAAGACCAAAGAAAAAAGAAAGAAAGAATGAAAGGAAGAAAAAGCAAAAAAAAGAGCAAAGAGAGAAAGAATTGTAAAGAAATCTAAGAATAAAAGCGAAAGAAATTAAAGATATTTTCTAAAAGCTGATAGAATGAAATGTTAAAGTGGCAAGAAATTATAAAACTTATAAAGATAAGAAAAAAAGATAAAATAAAACAAGAAACAGGAA
Organism: Acanthosepion lycidas; assembly: GCA_963932145.1. Lineage (NCBI taxonomy): Eukaryota > Metazoa > Mollusca > Cephalopoda > Sepiida > Sepiidae > Acanthosepion > Acanthosepion lycidas. Next base: position 31,261,749 of record OZ010611.1, read on the forward strand.
ATTGTTGACAGGAAAAATAAAAATAAAAAAAATAATCATTTAAAAAAAAAGAAAAACTAAAAACAGCAAATAAAATAATAACAAACAGAAAAGACAAAGAAAATAATTAATTTATTAATGAGAGTTTCGTCTGTGTATTTCTTCTTTATTTTAACCATTTTTTTGTAAGAAAAGTAATTTTGGTGAAAAAAGAAAACATTCATAATTGCTTATTAATTACTAAGAGTCAGGTTGATTCAACTGCCAACTGAGTCAGTATCTAAGAACCAATAAGTGTACGTATTTGTGTGTGCCAATATATGTAGCTTCTTAAGTAATTTGTTACAAAAATAGTCTTAGATGTTTATATGTATGATTACTGGGTTCTACGTCTTTTATGTCAGTAAAAATACTTATACGCATCTAATACGATTTGTAGAAAGTCAATTCAGGAGAGAATTAGAAATCCTACCAGAATTCATTATTAGCGGCCATAATCTTAACAACATATTTTTTTTTAATCATTTCACCCCAAGCAAGGCATGAATGCCACCACTACACAGGAGGTTACAGAGAGATAAAATGATAGAAAAGACCGAGGATAGGGAGGATTGAGGAAAGGATAAAATATAACTGGGTTTCAAGAAGATAGAAAATAAAGATTGACGTTGCATTTAAATTTTTGAAGAATGTATTTGTTAAGGAAGCAAGTAAATGGGAGGGAGTTCCACAGGCAGGAAGTGATAGAAAAGAAACTCTGTTTATATCTCTGAGATGAGGTATTATGATGACTTGCATTATTTACATTATTCAGACAGTTATCCTCATCTTCATTGCCATATTCACAAGGTTGGTGTATGCTCCAGCCTTCTTCAGGTAATTGGAATTTAAAACTGAACATTGTTCTAGTTCCACGTGCCATGCCTCTTCCGAATGTCTCAGTTGTTTCCCTTTCTCTAAGTCTTTTTTCCAACTCTCCAAGTTGTATTGAACTCACAACTCTTTCGGTCACTGGATCTAACCAATGTCTTTATCCACTGGGCCATGTGTCCTTGAGGATATCTGTTTATGAATTTTTGGGTCTTATAAACCTAATGTCTCGGCAACATTTTTTAGCATATTGCAATTTTTTCTTTTATTATTATTGCATTTTTTATATTGCAATTTTTGTTGTTATTCTGTGATTTTCTCTCGCACTCCTTATTACTGGTTCCCATATTGTATTCATATGTACCGATTGCTTAAGTTTTCATATTTTCCAGTGATGTTCTCTGTCTGTTATTTCAATCACATCCCAGAGGGGGCGGTGATCTCCCTTTTCCCATCATAAGTGGTCAGCTATACCTGATTTTTCTATTTCCCCTTGTGTTACCACTTTACAATGTTCTTGTAGTCTTACCATAAGGCTGTGGCCTGATTCTCATTTGTTTTTCTTACCACAGCTGCATGGGATGTTGTGCACTTAGTCCTTAGTCATGTTCTCCTTTATGAGGGGTCTTACTCGGAAGAGGTCTCTGTGAAGTGTTGAACCACTTTTGAGGGCTGTCTTGATGTTATATGGATCATAACTCCTTTGTATTTTCTCCGATAATCCCTTCACATAGATTAGGCAGACTGAAGCTGTTTTCTGAGTGTTGTTATCCTCTTGTATCCTTATATCACAGTTTGTAAGAGCTACTGCCAGGTACCCAGGGTAGTTGTTATGTTAAATTGTTGCAATAGAAATGGCAGTTGCATTTAACTATTTCAACAGTAAGGGGGTAGGACCTAGATGCCAATCTAGTAGCACACTTAAATTTATGCAGTCAGGGCAAAAAAAGCTTGTCAGAGCTGTTGCCATGAAAATATTTGTAGAAAAGACAGAGAGAAGCCATGCCATGTCAGTGAGAAAGTGACTGAAATTGAGATGCCAAGTCAGGAGCGATTATATTACGGATCCTTTTTTGGATTTTGTCAAGGATCTCAAGATGAATATCAGGAGCACCAGACCAGATATGGATGAATGGTAGATTTGTAAATGTGCAAGACGGACTCTGACTAGACAAAATTTTCCGGCATGACAGAGTGACCCAATTTTCCTTGCAGTAGATGCAGCTATTGATTTGATGTAGTCAGTCTTCTGAAAGTCAGTGGGAAATGTGAGGCCAAGAAGGCACGGTATGTTGCTCTCCAGCAGTTGAACATCAGCCATGCTGATATATGCAGATGACACAGTGTTAATAGCAGAAACAGAAAGGAAACTACAAAAACTCTTACATAAGGTAGTGAAGGAAGGTAAGAAGAAAGGACTAAACAACAATTGTAGATTGATTGATTGATTTGTTTTTCATTACTTATCAACCCTTTGCAGGTTATTTAAAGCCAGAAAATATTTTTGGATTACATGAATTTTTTTGAGATAATATTGATTTGTTTTTTATGTCTTATCAACCTGTTGCAGTTTATTTAAAGCCAGAAAATATTTTATATTGTAAGAATTTTATGGGGAGATAATGAATTAGTGATACATATTTTGGTAATTAACCCCAAGCTAGTGGGAGAAGAGATGGATTCATGCCTTTCCCAAGGTTATTTGCACGTAAGTGAATATAACAAACCCAACTGGAATTGGAACTCAGTTCTTCAATTAGCAATTCTGAGCCATTATCTATTACGCCATCTATACATATAAGCTTACAGCATCTGGTATACTTAACTGGTCACCCATCTAGATACTGATCATGCTTAACTTTGCTTAACTTCAGTGATCACACGAGAACCAGTGTTTTAATGTGAATGAATGAAGAAAGCAAAACAAAGAAAAACAAATGAATCAGACTATGGAAAAAGAACAATTCCATAATACCAGCATGAAGAACTTTTTCAACAAGACATCGCCGTAAGGAAGATCAATGATTTGAAATGGCTTTGACTGAATGAAGCCACTACATCTTCCATAAGATCTTACAGAGTGGTGCTACAGAATCACAAATAAAGAACTGTACTTAATAACAAAAAACATCACCTGAAGACTTCCAACAGCAGCAACAACTAAAATGAATAGCAGATGTAACTTGAAGAGAAAATAATAACATAATCAAGATGATTTTCCACACTAACTTAAACAAAAGGTTAGAAAAGAACCCCCACCAGCTCACTGTCAATACTGGAAAAAGCAATAAAAGCTGCTAGATTTGAAAAACCTGTTTTCCTTAAAAAATGTTTTAGTTGGTTGGTTGGTTGGTTGGTTGGGTTTTATGGCATATCAACCACTGTGGGTCATTTAATGCCAAATTAAGGTGTATATATATATATATATATATATATATATATATATATATATATATATATATATATATATATATACACACACACACACATATATATATACACACACATACATACATACACATATACATACATATACATATACCTATACATATATTAAATATACAGTATTATTAAACATATAGCTGGCAACATTATTGTTTCAAAAACGCATAGCTGGCAACATTATTTTTTTAAAAGCGTATAGCTGGCAGCATTATTCTTTCCAAAAAACGTATAGCTGGCAACATTATTGTTTCAAAAACGTATAGCTGGCAACATTATTTTTTCCAAAAAACGTACAGCTGGCAACATTATTGTTTCAAAAACGTATAGCTGGCAACATTATTTTTTCCAAAAACATTATCTGAATCCTTGTTGCTGGATGTAGTTTATCGTCATACCCAGGACGCAAAAAAAAAAAATGTCACTCGAAAGCAGTACTGACTGCACAATTAAGGAATGACAAAAGTTTCCTTGTAGAGAAATATTTCATAAATTTAAACCAACAGTGATACTATTTTGTCTGTCAATGAATGTTGAATGTTTCCTTATAAGGAATCAACTAATCTCATTGTTAGCATTAGCAAGAGAAATCTATTAAGTTTTTCCCAACCATATTCATAAATAAATAAAATTGTTGGCTATATACAACTGCTTTCTATCAATGATAAAAAAAAGGCTTTGAGTGAATGAAGCCTGGGAGTCTTGGCAAAGATCATCTGTCTTTGAACATTGTGGTCTGGCACTAAAGAATCAGAAAGAACTGTAGCAAATAACTGAAACCACATCACTTCAGGACTTACAACAGAGGCAACAACTAAAATGGATAACACCTGTAATTAGGAAGAGTAAATAATGATATAATCAAGGTGGTGACATCCTAAACTACTTTACATAAAAGATTAGGAAAAAAAAAACTATCAGTAGAAGAAAGAGCAATAAAAGTTACTGAACTTGAGAAATCTAGCTTCCTAAAAAAGTGTTTTAAGGAAAAGATTTTATAGATTTCAACTGAAAGTAGTACTGGATGCTTAGTCAATGAATACCAAATGTTTCCTTGTAGAGAATGAATTTTTAAATTTCAACTGACTGTGATGTTAACTGGTGTGTCAATTAATGTTGAATGTTTCTGTATAAGGAAATGACTAATCTCGCTATTACTGTTACCAAGAGAAATCCATTAAGTATTCTTGAATTAATTTCAAGAATTGCTATTACAGCCCTTAAAATTTTATTTCTTTGCTGCTGTTATAATCCTTCAACAATTTTTTACTGTTAGGATTCAGAATGGTTGCTGTTGAAACCATTTAAGCAGTTAATGGAGATGGAGACAACATATTGGAGCATTTTCCATCGTGAATGCAACTCACATCTGTAAATAACTTTACCGGCTGAACAAAGTCCTCACTTTATATCTTTAAAAGATTTTTCTGCAGCAATGTCTAAACCCTAAATTAACTCATTGCTTCAAGAATAGTAGATAGGTTAATAGTAATAGATAGGTTTGTTTATTGCCTGGTTCATATTCCTTCCATGTCTTCTGAACAGAAGTAGATGTTTATTCTCATTCCAGTCAGGTTCGTTATTTTCACTTATAAGCAAATACGCTTGGGAAAGACATGAATCCCTCTCTTCTCTCCTATCTATGGGTTAATTAGTAGAGCTTGTATCAGTAAATCATTATTATCTCAAAAAAGAAAAAAATTCTTGCAATCTAAAAATATTTTATGTCTTTAATTAACCTGAAAAGGTTAACAGCCATAAAAAAATGAATCAATCAAACAATAATCATTGATCTGAGAAAACTGTTGTATATAGCAATAATTTAGACATTTCAGTATATCCAGAGTCTAGACCTGATAAGTTTAGATCTGACAAGGCTATTTAAGAACACACCAAATTAATTGAATATAGCTGATAGTTTAGACATTCCAGAACAAGTTGGATAGCATGCATGACATCCATATGAAGGTCTAGATCTGAAAAGGATATTTAAGAACACAAATTGGTTGTATATAGCTGATAGTTTAGACATTTCTGAACAAGTTGGATAGCATTCATGGTATCCATATGAAGGTCTAGATTTGAAAAGGCTATTAAGAACACAACATGAATTCATTGCATATAGCTGATAGTTTAGACATTTCTGAACAAGTTGGATAGCATTCATGAACTCCATATGAAGGTCTAGATCTGAAAAGGCTATTGAAGAATACAACTTGAATTGGTTGTATATAGCTGTTAGACATTTCCGAATGGGTTTAATGCTATGCATGACATCAACATGAGAGTAGATCTGATGAGGCTGTTTAAATACACAACACATATTGAATTGGATCATAGTTAGACACTCCTGAACAATTCATATGAAAGTCTAGGTCTGAAGAGGTTATTTAAGCAGATGATTCGGTGTTCTAGCATGGATTGTGCAAAAAGAATCATAAAGAAAAAATGTATATAATAAAAAAGTGTATATTGAGAAAGAAAAAGTAAAAAAAGAATAAAGAGGAAGGATATAGATAAGTAGAGAGAGGAGAAAATTGAAAGAAGTGAGAGAATCTTGGAGTTTATATAGTGTCAGATTTTATTACACAATAAAAAAAGGTTACATGGAGCGAGATATCTATCTATACGAAGCTTTATTATTTTGAACAAATATTAAATATTTTATACACATTTAACGTCTCCTGTGGTGAAAGATATATTATTTAATGTGGTGTGTTTCTTCTGTAAAATATTTTTTCTATAGTTTTGAATTTTTCCTTGTATACATTTTTTTCTAATATCTCTTTTATTCTCAAACTTGTCACTACGTTACTCATTCTTTTCTATATTCGGTAATCTTGGGCGTGTGGCTTGTGAAATGCATAATAGGAGAGATGTGTTCCATTTCCAGTGTTATTTGTTGTATCCAATTGCATGCAAATATCCTTTGCAAAGAAAGGAATCCACCTATTCTCCCCCAATCTATGGGTTAGTTAGTAGGACTTGTATCAGTAAATCATTTTAATCTCCATCCAAAATCTAAAGTATTTTCTGGCTTCAAGAAATAAATCCATAAATTTTTAAATTTTAGAATTTTCTTCTAAAATCTTTTATTCCTCAAATATTTAAGGACATATATTTTCTATGACATTTCTTTGACATTCAGGCCAGTAAATGTTGTTAATACTGTTTATTATAAACAGAGCATTTATTTAAATATTTGTATATATAAAAATAACGTAGAAACAGAAAATATATTAAAATAATTGTCGGACTTAGTTCATTTCATAATATATGTTTTTTATTTCTTTACATTAAGATACACTTCAAGCAGATATGAGTGTTAAAAAAAAACTATAGGAAATTTGTTGTTTAAAAATGAGAATTTGACTTTGCTAACCAGATACTTTTTCTGTAGCTAAATGGTATAGCACGTCAGGTCAAATGACGCTTCTGTGTAGGAGGGTTTGATTCTATTTCTATTATGTATAAATGAAGTACAACTTAACCTATCAAAAGAAAAAAATACAGTCAAAATAGGCAACAGCTGGAAAAAAAAGAAAGGGGAAACCTAAATAATGAGTGAGTGTAAAATTGTTAAAAAAATAGGATGTAAGGGACAAATGGTGATGACACCACAGACGAGCATACGCAAGCGAACGCACATCTGTAAGAAATGGGTGAATGACTGCACGTGCAGAAATGCACACACAAACACAAAAAAATAAAGAAAAAAAATTTAAACCAATGTTTAAAGAAAGGAAAAAATCAAAAATATAAACAGTAAATTGCTGATATCCCCTGAAGAATGGACAGACAGGTCCACCTATGAAACTCTGGAGTTGGGATGCTGAATGTAATATCAATCAGCTAAGTGACAAACTTTTATTTCCATTAATTTTATATATATATATATATATATATATATATATATATGTGTGTGTGTGTGTTTGTATGTGTGTGTGTGTATAAATTTTAATTGATTCACTCCAATCAAGGCGATAATGCGATAAGAATGCAGTGGGTACGATGGAGTGAAAATGGAAGAGAATGAGAAGACTGGGAATGAGGAGGATTTAGAAAAGGACAAATAAAGGAACAGTGTTCAAGAAGACATTTAAATTTTTGAAGACTGCTTCCTGCTGTATAGTATTTTGGTATTATGTGGTCTCTCACATCTACTTATATATATATATATATATATATATATATATATATATATATATATATATATAGTTAATATTAGTGGTAAATATACACATATATATGCAAAATATATAAATATATATACTTACGTGCATACACATACATGTATATTTTTTGAATAAAAAATTCCAAGAGGATAGAATCCAGGTAGAACTCAATGTCCAGAACAGAGTAAGTATGTATGTCACCACGAAATGTATACTTTCCGGTTACATCTTTAATGTATTAGACATCCGACAACATTCATATTTCTCTCACTTAAACCTCTTCAACTCACCTCTCTAAAACTTCTCTCTGTTATGGTTTAATCTCCCACCTTCTCTCGTTTGTTACCCCTCTCTTTAGCTCTAACATTCGTACCACACTCTCATACTTACACTCTCTCCAAATTCTATTTTCATTCCAGGAGTTGTTTTTTCTGTTTTCTTTTTGAATTTGTAGGTCTGATGAATTGGATCATATTTACAATTCCAATGGAATAAATTATGACCATGGAATATTAGTGTTTAAGCCTTTTTATTATATATATATATATATATATATATATATATATATATATATATATATATATACAGAGAGAGAGAGATTGTATCATTTACAATAATGTTAGAGTAGCCAAGACTCTGACATTTTAAAAGTTATAATTTTCATCAATTTCATTGCTTTCCTCAAATCTTTGCTTGAATATATATCACATGGATATAGATGACAATATTAGCTCTCGATAAAATAATTTAATCGGTCGAGCACTGTGGAGAGTAACAAATTTGTAAACAGTCACAATTACTGCTGATAATACAAGACACTCCTAGCGATTGAGTTCTCTGAGTGACTAGTGTGTTTATGAAAAAATAAATATGCAAAAATTCACCTTTCTCTGCCTGGCATAGATGGCCTAGGGTTTAGTATCTCTGACTGATACCAAATCCATTAGATTTTGGTCCCAGCATGAAGCAATCAGATGCCTATCACACTGATGAGCTGTGACACAGTGAAACAGTCTGTCTATGATGATATCATATATATATATATATATATATATATATATATATAATTAAAAAAAAGACAACTTTAAGGGTCCATTTATTATATTTTATTTATTAAAATAAATTTATTTAAATTATTAAAATATAATCAATGGACACTTAAGGTGGTGTGTTTTTTAATTAAACAATATTCATTCTGGTTTTACCCTGACCTCTCTGGATTACATCCTCCTTGAGATTATCCATATGGATTACCAAACATTTCATTACCTATATATATATATATATATATATATATATATATATATATATGTCCTGCTATTTACCCATAGCTGGAAGGAGAAGAAGAGGATTCACACCTTTCCCAAGGGTATTAGCACGTAAGTGAATGTAATGGATTCAACTGGAATTCGAACTCAGCTCTGCGATTCCTCAATCCAAGCCACTATCCATTACTCCACCATACTTCCTTAAAACGTGTGGCTGGTCCTGCACGAAACCTTCACCATTATAATCAAATCTCATGTGCTGTTGTCGGCCTGTCATTTTCTTGGGAACTGATCTGCTTGACCCTCATATGTCGAACACGACGGGAGAGTTGACTATATATATATATATATATATATATATATATATATATATGTATATATATATATATATATATATATATATATATATATGTATATATATATATATATATGATGTAACAATATATAATTTTGTATAATTTTATATATCAACAAACAATATTTAGAAAAAAATGACAAACTGAAAATTTCTTGTGTTGCATTTCATACGTTACGATTACATCAGATTGAGTTTTGTTGATGCACATGTGTAGACGTAGCAACATCAACAAAAGTCTGTCCTATGAAATCCCATCAGATGAAACATGAGACAAAAAAGTTTTGACATAATTTTCTAAAAATATATATATATATATATATATATATATATAGGGATATATAAA
>OZ010611.1:31273683-31371183 GCA_963932145.1 Acanthosepion lycidas
GTAAATATTGCTTTATGCATCTCATTGTATAATAATTCTAGTTTCTCTAAGTACGATTCAGATGATAATGTATAATCGTTTGTGTGTGTCTAGTGGACATTATGTTTATTGGTTTTGGGAATGTTTTTAAGTACATACCATTTGTTTTAGATAAACATAAATCAGATTCTTTAAGAATGGAATCAGTAAAGGTTAGTGATGTAATGTTTTCAATATGTGTTTATAGTTTGTAATATAATTATTAGTAATCCCTCAAAGTACTTTCTCTGTAAATGTTTTTCAAATGTTTTCAAACTTTTCTTTCTTAATTAGCATGGCCTTTGTAAAATCAAAATTATTTTGATATGGTCTTTTCACCTCTTTGTAACTGTAAATAATGGTATGTGTATATAAGTTCACAATAATTCTAACTTGACTATGTCAGCATCAGATGATACTCTGTATTTGTGTTTATGTGTATGCCTACTAGGAAAAAATCTGCTCTTTTCTCTTTTCTGTTGTTTGATTTTCATTGGTCAGTCGTGTATCAATTGCATTAAAACTGTAAATATTGTTATATGTATGTCATTTCAACATTTCTTTGTCTATGTGGGCACTATTGATAATGTATATTCATAACTATGTGTGTGTTTAGTAGGCATTCTGTTTGTTGGTTTTTCCTATGTTGATTGGGGAATGGTTTTATGTACATACTCTTTGTTTTAGATAAACATATATCAGATTCTTTAAGAATGGAATCAGTAAAGGTTAGTGATGTAATGTTTTCAATATGTGTTTATAGTTTGTAATATAATTATTAGTAATCCCTCAAAGTACTTTCTCTGTAAAGAATTATGTTCTTTCCTAATTAGTATGGCCTTTGTAAAATCAAAATTATTTTGATATGGTCTTTTTTTTCACCTCTTTGTAACTGTAAATAATGGTATGTGTATGTAAGTTCACAACAATTCTAGCTTGACTATGTCAGCATCAGATGAAACTTTGTATTCGTATTTATGTGTATGCCTACTAGGAGAAAATCTGCTCTTTTCTCTTTTATGTTGTTTGATTTTCATTGGTTAGTCGTGTATCAATTGCATTAAAAATATAAATATGTATGTAACTTCAACATATCTACTTTGTCTATGTGGGCATCAGTTGATAATGTAATTGTGTGTGTGTGTTTAGTAGACATTATGTTTGTTGACTTTTCATGTGTTGATTGGGGAACGGTTTTATGTAAATACTCTTTGTTTTAGATAGACATAGATTCTTTAAGATTTGATTCAGTAAAGGCTGGAAATGTAGTATAATGTTTTTGACGTGTGTTTATATATAATAATGCATTGAAGTCAGGGGATCCTAGTTTGAAAGAGATTAGTGTTTTGCCATTCTTGGAAATTAATAAATGTCTCTCCTGAAAATGTCTCAAAACTTCTGGAATGCACCTCATAAAGTGTATGTGTTTTAATTTCATATTAAAAATCATGTAAGCTATACGATCTTCATTTCTGACAGGTGACTGGGTTGGAATTAGATTAACACTTTTTGACATTTTCAAATACCTTTCTAACTGGCTAGAAAGACACACATACACACACACATATATATATGATAAGATAAAGAACAAATAGGAAATGTTTGCCAATCTAAAATGTTTGACTTTTATTAAAGTTATAAAAATTCTAGTCTATGTGGAAATCAGATGACAATGTATATTTGTAATGATGTGTATGTCAAGTAGACATTATGTTTGTTGGTTTTTCCTGTGTTGATTGGGGAATGGTTTCATGTACATACTCTTTGTTTTAGATAGACATATGTTAAATTCTTTAAGAGTGGAGTCAATAAAGGTTAGTGATGTTATATAATGTTTTTGATTGGTTTAGTTTGTTTCGTTTTATAGGATATCAACCTCAATAGGTTATTTAATGACAGCAAGATTTTTATTGCTGGTAATATTTTTTTTCAAAAATGTATTCCTGGTAATAATTTTTCTTCAAAAATTTATCGCTGGTAACTTTTTTACAAAAACATATTGCTGGTATTAAAACCTATTTTTACACTTTCATAGTGTTTGACCCCCAGTTTGAGTGTTACCTATTTCCACATAGCTGGGACCCTAACAGGTGCTACCACCCTGGGAACAACAGCAACTAAGAGGTGTTTCCACACTCCTCAAAGCCTACTGATCAGAGGCTTTGCTGTTTGATGTAGTTTATTGTTTTACCCAGGACATTAATGTTTTTAACGTGTTGGTAATATTGTTATTAGTAGGCTCTTGAAGTACTTTCTTCATGAAGAATTTTGTTTACAAAGAAAGGACTTTGAGAACGTAGTAATAATAATTTATTTTGATTGTTTTACTGTTATAATGCTGGTAATAAAAAATCTGTTTTTTTTAATGTCCCTGTACATATGATTAATAATTTGAATGATACATTAGTCATTACAACTGGTTACCAAAAATGGAAATTAATATATATGTATATAACGATATATAATTTTGTATAATTTTATATATCAACAAAACAGTATTTAAGCTGGAAAATTTCTTGTGACATGTTTCATCCATTAGAATTCCATCAGATTGGGCTTTGTTGATGTTGCAACATCTGCACATGTGTATGAAACGAGACACGCAGGTAGTTTCAAAACTTTTTGGAAGAATATTTTTTGTTTCAATCTAGCCAAATTCATCTGTATTCTTTTTCTTTTTCTCTCCATCACTTTTTCCCCTGACTATCCCACACTGTGACAATACAAAATCAACCAAAAATGGTGATATATTGAAAGAACCTAGACACAAATTTACCATGGTTGAACTAGCGGTCAAAACACTTTCCAGACATTTTCTTCTCAGTGGATTATTTTCTCTTTTAATCAAAGTAGCATTCCCTATGTCAACATTGCAGTCCGTTTTGTTAGAGTGAACAACCAATGTGTTTTGCGTGTTGTTGTTTAAAATGTCCCTTTTGTGTTCATATATAGTTTTTGTTTACACTTCTTGAGGTTGCTCCAAAGTATTCATTCTGGCAATTCCTGCATTTGATAGAGTAAATTCCTCCTTCAATTTTTGGCTGGTTGTTTTGTTACTTATTGATTACAACTATCACAACAACAACCAAAAAAGAATTTATCTAAAGTCAACATAAAATTGGTCACAACTACATCTAAAACAATCAAGATGCAAGTACATGCAAGTACATCTAAAACAATCAAAGATGCAAGTACATGCAAGTACATCTAAAACAATCAAGATGCAAGTACATGCAAGTACATCTAAAACAATCAAGATGCAAGTACATGCAAGTACATCTAAAACAATCAAGATGCAAGTACATGCAAGTACATCTAAAACAATCAAGATTCAAGTACATGCAAGTACATCTAAAACAATCAAAGATGCAAGTACATGCAAGTACATCTAAAACAATCAAGATGCAAGTACATGCAAGTACATCTAAAACAATCAAGATGCAAGTACATGCAAGTACATCTAAAACAATCAAAGATGCAAGTACATGCAAGTACATCTAAAACAATCAAGATGCAAGTACATGCAAGTACATCTAAAACAATCACGATGCAAGTACATGCAAGTACATCTAAAACAATCAAGATGCAAGTACATGCAAGTACATCTAAAACAATCAAGATGCAAGTACATGCAAGTACATCTAAAACAATCAAAGATGCAAGTACATGCAAGTACATCTAAAACAATCAAGATGCAAGTACATGCAAGTACATCTAAAACAATCACGATGCAAGTACATGCAAGTACATCTAAAACAATCAAGATGCAAGTACATGCAAGTACATCTAAAACAATCAAGATGCAAGTGTCCAGCAGAATTGAAAGAGAAGGAAAAAACTATGCAAGAAACTGGAAACTCAATCCTAAGCAAGAAACTAATGATAAACCTCTACTCCTGTTCAAAAGACTAGAGAGGAGTGCAAACCAGACAATGATTTAAAAAGATTACCCTACAAAATATTACACCACTAAAAAAATAATCCAATTCTGTGTTTAATCATCGATCCCCAAAGAGAGTTGAGGTTTAATTGAGGAATTTGAGAACTAAATGCTTTGATCAACCTATTTAGAATAAAAATGTCATTTTTCCATGTAGAATATATAGACATTTAATGCTCAAAAAATCTCTGATTGCTTCAGTTAAAAATTCTTTTCACATATGGCAGATTATAAAATTTGCTGGTATCATGTCAAAGAATTTCAAATAAAAAACTCAAAAGTAAGAATAAATTTTACAAAAATAAATGAAAAGACCAGTACACTAAATTTAAAAAAAAAATCAATTAAAACTGTGTCCAAAAGCTTTTTTTTTTAATTTTAAATTTTGTCATCTAATTTTTATTGACTTCACCATTAAAGAGCTACTTTAGTTCAAAGAAGAAAATGTACTAACACATTTTTTAGAAAGCATTTCATATGTTTAAGTTATTTGGAAAAAAAATTAAGAGAAAAATAATAACACTGTGTAACACAATTTTTGTCCTTGGATAGCAACTATTATTTCCTGTTTTCTTATACATAGAAAGTGTGAAAAATGGTTAATAATTCCTTTAAACTTTGCTTTTGCTACTAGGATAATGATATTTCTGAAATTTATCTATTTCCATTGGGAAAACTGGCAAATGTGAACATTCTCGTTTGTTCAAAGTAGGAACAAAATGACATATGATTCAAAAGTCGCATTTTATTTAATCTAGGACTGCACGAGAGAAACCACAAAAAAATTTAAGACTAGTTTTTTCGATTTACGTTTATACTGTAAATTAATTTCACGAAGCAGCCTTCAAATACTTCCTGACATTAGAACTCCCTTCCTTTTACAACTACAATCTTCAAAAATTTAAATGTGATGTCAGTTGTCATCTTCTGATGCCTTGATCCCTGTTCTTCTTTTAACCCTTTCCTTCATCCCCCCTATACCCAGTCTTCTCTCTTATCTTCACTCTCTGTAAACCCTTATGTACTAGTGGCACTTCTGCCTTTCTTTGGGGGAAATGCTTAAAAAATATATTTTCATTATGGGATCCTTGGTAGCCAGAATGTTTTAGAAATTCTTGAAACTTTTAGAAAATTCACAACAGATAATCTCTTCTGAAATATATTAAAACTGATTCAAGCCTCTTTTTGTTTCAGTATACAGTAGAAACAAGTAAGATAGTTTCAGCTAGAAAAGGGGTTACTTTGTGTTGTAGCTGTATGTTAAATGTTCAGGTCAAGCTTGGAGTCAACACTTGTGAAGAAAAGTTGGTTAAGAATTGTGTTTGTAAGGTTGAAATCTTCCAAAATAAATGAATTCAACATATAGAATTCATAAAAAAAAAGCAACATAATTCAGGAAAAGGAAACATATATACAGATATACATAGCTCATAAAAAGAGGAAAGAAAAACATTTGTGTGATTAGTTGTCTTGTGGATGTGTGTGTGTGATGCACAACATTGTTTGGTTGAAATTAAGTAGTTGGCTTAGGAAAAAGATCTTTCCAAGTGGGGTATAAGTTGTCGATAATGCATCCTGAAGTAAAAAGAGAAAAAGAGGGTGAGACCTTTTCTTTTATATCACTGATTAGAAATGTTGTTCTAGAGAAGGATACTGAGAATATCATGGGCAGAACATGTGAGAAACAACAAAGTTTTAGAGAAAATGGAAACAAAAAGGACATTTATAATTAGCACCAAAAACAGATAATTGAAATTTCAAGGGCGCATAATGAGGAAAGAAGGCTTAGAAAATTTGACACTCAAAGTACATGTCGAAGGCAAGAAGGATAGAGGAAAGAAGTCCATAACTTACCTAATGAACTTGTGTAAATGGTTGGCAGAATATATATATATATATAGATATAGCACAACAACAAACTTTACTAAGAGCTACAAATGACAGGAAATTGGTTCCACAAATTTTCAACTATCTTTTTCTGATTCTAAGTAATCTTTTTGCTTCTATTTTCTTTAAAAAAAATCATCATTGTGCATGTAAATTTAAATTAAAGGAACTCAAACACATGACGGAAAAAGAATGCTTTATTTGTACTACTTTATCTTACATGCGTGCACTCTGTATAAAAAATGGCCGCACAACCCCTTTCAGGTGAGGCTGCTCCTTCCCATATTGAAGAGTAACCAAGGGGAGCAACTCATGAAGATTAACAGTTAACTATCCTTAATATTCCTTCTTCTATAGAACCACATCACTGTTGCCTCAAACCTACTGCTCATCTATGAGGAAATTCTTCAACATTTTCAATCATATACGAGGATTAATATTACAAAGCAATTCAATCCTCTTTTATTTGTTCTGAAGAAGAAAATTTTTTATTTCTCTTAATACTTTGTTTAAGTTTTGGAAGGCTCCTTTCGCTATTCCAATAAACCTTTGAATTTTTGTGTAATATTTTTTCAATGTCTGTTGCTACACCACACAGACAGATAAATTTCTGGGCTTGATAGATTTTGATTCCACCAATTCTAAGCATATGGCTTTGGTTGTTCTTTTTGCTGACAACTATACATTCTGTCTTCTTAAAATTTTTGGTTAATTCCTTCTTGTAGCTTTATTTTGCTACCTTTCACCATCTGTAGCTTAATCTTGCAACTCTGTGGCTGTTAGGGAGTTAATTGCAAATCTCGTACTATATAATCTCCATATAGCATCAGCAGTTTTGACATTAAAGTGTACAATTGAGCACATATAAAAATGGAACAATTCCTGTCTTCATTCACTTGTCTCTTTTTTCCTTCTTGCATGTGGTAGAAGTGACAGTGCCAGCCATGAACTCCCCCTGGGTATGGGAGCATCTTTCTCCTTAGTGATTGAACTTTCTCACACACACACACACACACATCAGCCATATAATTCCTAATTAGTAATATCTTCTTTTTTTGCATGCATACTAGTGCTGTCATGTTTATAAAGAACTACATAAATAAAAAAAATAATTATATTGTCACTTTGTCATGTCCATAAAAAAGTAAATAAATAAAAACTATTTACAGTGTCAAAATCATTATAATTAAATAATTATAACAATTATAATCATCATTAATTCACTCATTCTAAACAAATGAGAATCAACCCCACTTTTCTCCTCTACACACACAAACACATGATATTCTCACTATTGAACAAGCAGTTTACACAGATAGGTTGGTAACACATGCATCAACAAAAATTTCATCTCCTTTCTTTTTCAGGCCATAATAGTAAAATTTATCCTTAAGCAATCAACAAAAATTCGAGGTAAGAAAACCTCAGACACTTCTTGTATTTTCTAACTAAATTATCTGGGCCCTCATTACACACATCTATAAAATAGAATATGCAAAAAGGACTGTATACTCTTTACTTATTCTTTATCTTATCACTGTAGTATATTAGTGCTGGGCTCAAATAGAGCTCAAATATATACACACATATAGAGCTCAAATAGAGCTCAAATATATACACACATATAGAGCTCAAATAGAGCTCAAATATATACACACATATAGAGCTCAAATAGAGATCAAATATATACACACATATAGAGCTCAAATATATACACACATATATATAAATATATAAATATCTTTATTGTTTGAGTTTCAACAAATGGGTAGAGTGATGGAGAATCACAGAGTCTAGAATTGTGCACACAGGAATTGATGGGGACAAATCTTCATTGAACCTCTAGCCAGCCTCTCCATTCAGATCAAGAATCGAACCAGTTTTATAACATTTGGACACCCACGTAACTTCATGTGGCTACACCTTTTTCTTCTGGTATGTTGCCTACACAACTTCATGTGGCCATGGCCTCTTCCAGCATACACCCACGCAACTTTGTGTGGCCACACCTATTCCAGCATACACCCACGCAAGCACACACTTCCTTCCACTCAGAACACCTGTGCACCCTGTTTATTCAAGGCTCAGGACACCTGTGCATCCTGTTTATTTTAATCAATGGATGCATTTCCTGTTTATGCTATCACCAGTTCTGATTTCCACCCACACACTGATGTAGCAGAAGTAAGGTGAAAGATCTCTCATCACCTGATATTCAGAATCATTCTGTCAGATTCTGATACATATTTGATCTGCATTTCACCCCAAACTCACAATTTTACTCAGCATTACTGGCTCTTATGTTTCCAACACAACATGACAACCAGATAATAAATAATAATCATTTTGTTGTTTCAACGTCTTGCTGTTTCTCATTTTTATGAATATTTTCGTATATATAGGTGTTCGGAGGGTTTATATATTTTTTATTCCAACTTATAATTTCCCTGCAATTGGTGACCCTGACAGAGTATTTTCTCTCTTTTTACTAAGTTATATAAAGACAAAAAAATATTGCATTGTTGGAACTATTATCCATTTCCATACATCTACCATTTAAGTTATTGTTGCCACCATTTTTCGTCAAATTACAAGTCATGCTTAAAATATTTTGTGACCACAATGCAATTTCTGCTACAACATATACCTACCGTAACACATCTGTTGAAGAATTGTTTAGACATTACTTAATGAATAGAATACCATGCATAATATCCCTGTAGGAGTCTAGATCTGATGAGGCTATTTAAGAACACGACAATGTAGCATGCCACTCTAAATAATTTCATGGTAATTATTCCAATGAGCTTTCCTCTATGGTACCTTGACTTTATGAAGTGCAGTACTAGTTTGGCATTTTACAGTTGAGCTCAATTGGCTAGATGTAACCGTAAGTTCTATGCTCACAGTTTCTTCTCTCACACTTCTTGCTTGTGAAACTCTCTGCTGGCCTCCAAATCAACTTTGATCTTCAGAAATTGCAATGTAATGTCAGTTGTTATCTTCTTAATTCTTGTCCTTTTATTGTCTTCTTTCCTTAATCGTATATATTTCTCATATTCTCTAATACTTGTGTCTTAGTGGCTTTATTGCCTTGTTTGGGGTGAAATGATTAAAAAAAAAAGAAAAAATAATAACCTAAAAGATAGATTTAAGTCCATAGACACTGACACAAATGATTAAAAAAATAAAGATACAGGGTGAGATGAAGAATTGGTTGAAACATATTTGAAATAACTGAGCAATCCTGATAAAACGAACAAGATGAGATATACTTGGACATAGACAACAGAATGAGAACAATTTACCAAGTAGATTAAAAAAAAACATTTCTGTTCAGAATTCCTTGAATGTTAACAGGACAACACCCTAGAAGATAAGAACATTGATTTGTGAATTGATTAGTAACTGATTAGTAATTGATTTGTAACTGAATTTATTTGTGACTGATTAGTAGGCTCAGTAATTAGAAGTTCAATGTTGTGATAATGACAACAAACATGAGGATATTAGTCCAAGAGTAAATAATGATAACGCCTCATTCCACAGGTGGAAGGTGATCAGGTGATATTAATAAAAAAGATGAGGATATTAGTCCAAATGTAAAGAAATGATAATTCCCCATCCCAAAATCAGAAGGATCAGGTGATATTAATAAAAAAAGATGAGGATATTGGTCCAAATGTAAAGAGGAACACCTCATCTGACAAAAAGATGGCACTCAAATGATAATAATAAAAAAGATGAGGATATTAGTCCAAATGTAAAGAGGAACACCTCATCTGAAAAAAAGATGGCACTCAAATGATAATAATAAAAAAGATGAGGATATTAGTCCAAATGTAAAGAGGAACACCTCATCTGACAAAAAGATGGCACTCAAATGATAATAATAAAAAAGATGAGGATATTTGACCAACTGTAAATAATGATAATACCTCATCCCACAAACAGAAAGCGATCAAGTGATAATAACAACAAAGATGAGGACATTAATCTTAATGGAAATAAAGCTAACTCATGTCCACCCCTCAAGAAATTCATATTGTCTGACTCCTATTTTTACTTTTACTACTAAGGTGATTCATAATATTTAAAACTCCAATTGATGAATTCTCTAAAACAATAACCATTCCAGTATTTTGATGTCTTAAACAAAATCTTATCAGTGCCAAATCTATGAAGGACCATGAAACAATTTAATAACTTGTTTTCTGGTCATTTCTCTTGCCGAACATTACCTCTGCATAACACTCTGACCCTGGCAATCATCATGGGCATAAGTCATGCTACCCCAGAGGCTGGAATTTGAATCTACAGCTGCTTACATAAATGATTAAAAAAAAAAAAATACTGCTTTGATCTTTATTTACTCAAGAGGGTACTAAAAATCTTATTGTTTTGTCCTTTTAAAGTGAGATTTAAATGTCAATTCTGTAGCCCCACCCTCACCCACCATTGTATTTATCTAAAAAAAAAAAAAAAAATCCATCTTAATATCCATTTTTGATTTTCCCTGTATGTAAATCAGTCGCTTTCTATTATTTCAGCCTTTTAAGAGGTCATGAATATATTCATATGACAGAGATATTCTTAAAGAGAAAATTTTAAAACAAAAGTTTCTTGTATTTGTAAAACACATTCTCAGTTGTTGATTTACATTAGGTACATAGAAAGTCGGAATAAAATGTCTGAGAAATAACTGGAAAGATATAAAATTATATTACTGATGAAATATAAAATTGTGTTAACTTCACTTGTAGATGATAATTGTAACTGTGAAACTAGTCAGTTCCATACAGGAAACATTTGATACACTTTGACTGAACCTATTCTCAGCTGTTGATGTATTAGGTATATTTTTTTAATCACTTCATCCAAAGCAAAGCAATAAAGCCATTAAAACATAATGAGTTACTGACTGTGAGAGAAAAAAAAAACATTATTAAAGAAGCATGAACAATAAAAGAACAGAAACCAAGAGGATTGAAGATAATGATTGATATTGCATTTGAATTTTTGAAGATCAAAGTATGGCAAAGCAAGCAGCTAGAAGAGAGTTCCACAAGTAAGGAGTGCAATAGAAGAAATTATTAGCATAGAACTTGCGGTTTTTGTCACATCACTGTAAGATTTTACAAAACCAAAATATGGAGCTGAAAACTAGTGTCATGTTCTTAAATAGCTATTTCAATCATAAAATGATGAGACCTAGCTGCCAATCTAGTACTGCACTTAAATACATAAAGTCTAGGTACCATAGAGGAAAGTGATATTTAGCTCCCCCCCCCACCATGAGGGTTACATGTGGCACAAGGCCGGGTTTAACGAAGGAAAGTTCATCAGAACAATTAGCATGAAAGTATTTCTAGAGAAGGTGAGAGAAGAAACTGTTAGCATTGAATTTACAATTACATGTAACCATTTCAACCATAAAATGATGAGACCTTTCTGCCAATCTAGTACTGCACTTCAATTCATAAAGTCTAGGTACCATAGAGGAACATTCATCGGAACAGTTACCATGAAAGTATTTTAGAGAAAAGGCACAGGGAAGCTACATTATGGCAATGGGAAAATGACTCAAGCAGAGATGTCAGGTCAGGACCAATGATATTGCAGATTTTTTTTGGATTTTATCAAGTATCTCTAAATGTATAGCAAAAGCACCAGATCATATATAGCAGAAATATTCAATGCATGGACAAATGGTAGACTTATAAATATACAAGATAGTTTCTGATAAGAAAAATTGTCTAGCACAACACAGAGAAGTAACCTTCCTAGAAGCAGATCTAGCAATTGACTGAATATAACATTTCCACTTTATGCCAGCAGAAAACATTATATTTCTCTGAATATTATAATTTATTATCACTTAAGAAAACAACCGACCTTATGGTCAGTAGTCCAATATTCTATTCAGTGAGCTGTCTTTATAAACTAAAATGGAAGGGGGGGAAAGAAAAACAGAAGAAATTTGACCTGGATCCAGTCATGTCCAAATTTGCTTCCTACTACATTGTTCCTCATCTCTCATTTCGACCTTATGGCTTCATCTGCCTTGAAGTTAACAAAAGTATAGCAAAGAAATGAAGGACAAGAAAAGAAGAAATAGAAAGAGTAGAGAAGAAAGCTTCAAAGAAGACAAAATTTGGAAGAAATAGCTTCTTAAAGAGAAGTTGAGACGAAGAAGAGAAACAACAAAGTGATGAAAGAAATTGATAAAAAAATAAGAAAGACGGAGTTCTAAAGATGAATGAGAATGAAGGACAAAAAAAGAGAAATAAAAAGGCAAAGTCATCCAACCAGCAATGTAAAGAAAGAAAGAAAAGAAAGAAAGAAAGAAAGAAAAGAAAGAAAGAAATTCAAGAAGATGAGAAAGATTCTGTTTCAATAACAACAACATATCCTCAGGTAAAACCAAATGCAGAAGAGATGAAGAATAACAAAAGAAAACAACAAAGAAGACAAAATTAGGAATAGATAGCTTTTTAATAGAAGAAGAAGAAGAAGAAGAAGAAGAAGAAGAAGAAGAAGAAGGAGGAGGAGGAGGAGGAGGAGGAGGCGGAGGAAGAAGAAGAGGGGATGAGGAGGAAGAAGGAAGAGCAGGATCAAGAAGAAGGAGGAGGAGGAGGAAGAAGAAGGAGGAGGAGGGGTGAAGAAGAAGGAGGAGGAGGAAGAAGAATAATAATAAGGAGGAGGAAGAAGAAAGAGGGGAGGAGGAGGGGGAGGGGGTGAAGAATAAGAATAAGGAGGAGGAAGAAGAAGAAGGAGGAGGAGGGAAAAAGGAGGAGGAGGAAGAAGAAGAAGAATAATAATAAGGAGGAGGAGGAGGAGGAAGGAGGAGGAGGAAGAAGAATAAGGAGGAGGAGAAGAATAAGGAGGAGGAGGAGGAGGAACAGGAAGGAGGAAGAAGAAGAAAGATAACAAAGTATAAAGGAAATTGATGAGAGAAAAAGAGATTTTTTTAAGATGAAGAAAAATTGAATGACGAAAGGGAGAAGGAAAAACAAAGCAGACGAACCACAATAGAAAAAGAAGAAAAATTTTGGGAAGAAACAAATAGAAAAGAAAAAAGAAAGTAAATCATAAAAACGAAGAAGAAAAGGATTAGTAAAGATGAAATAGCAGAAGAAATGAAGAAGAATGAGATAAGAGAAAGTGAAAGAGTAGAGATGAAGGTTTCAATGAACTTATTAAGAAACAACAGTTAAAAAAAAGAAAGCTGAGAAGAAGAAGAAGAAGAAGAAGAAGAAGAAGAAGAAGGAAAAAGAAACAAAGAACATCACAATAATGAAGGAAATTGATAAGAAGAAAAGAAAGAGTTCTTAAGATGAAGGAAATTGAATGAAAAGAAAAGGAATAAAATAAACAAAGCAGGCCAGCTACAAAAGAAAAAGAAGAAATATTTGGGGAAGAAACAATCAAGAAAGAAAAAAGAAAATTCAAAAAGATGAAGAAGAAAGAAATTAGAAAAGATGAAAAAGATTCTGTTCCAATAACAACAACAGTGGTATATCCTCAGGAAAAACCAAATGCGGAAGAAGTAAGATTTGAAGACTTCCAAAAATTCATGCACACTTCAAAGTGAATGTAGAAATAGAGAAACCCATTCTTTAATCAACGAAAAGGCATCAAGTAATTTTTTTTTTCATTTATTTTGAATTTTATTCCTTGTTTCTTTCTCCGCTTTTTTTTTTTTTTTTTACATTGTTTCATTTTAGGTGTAAGTTTATTTGTTATTTTGTGCCTTGTGCAAATACATTCAAGAATATCTTCATCTGAGTATTCCTAAAAGGACAGTCTTGTTTGCTTGCTAAGGGATATGTCAAAGCAGATACATGTCATGCTATTTTTGTTTGCAAATAAAATCAGTGATTTTCAAATTGTTACTATAGGAGAACTACGAACAGTTTTATAGGCACAATAACCACTATGATTGTTGCAGATTATGACTTATAGATTTGTACTTACACTATTATGATTGTTATAGATTTATAGGAACAGTTACGGCTGACTATTACAATATTAAGATATTGATTTATAGGAATAATCACCATAATTATTCCATATTTATAATCATTACACTATTTTTTAAATCAGTTTCACCGCCATGCGAGGCAGTAAAGCCACTAAGACACAAGTGGTTACTCAGTGTGGAAGAATTAGAAACAGAAACATTAATAATTAGCAGGAAGAGAAAAGAGCAATCAGGAGGACAATAGATAGTGATTGACATTGCATTTAAATTATTGCAGATTAAAGTTGACTGGAAAGCATGGAGCTGGAAGGGAGTTTCACAAGCGAGAATTGCGAGAGAAGAAACTGTTAGCATAGAATTTATGGCTACATATAACCAGATTAATTGTAAATTGATGAGAGCTTGATGCCAGTCTAGTACTGCACATAAATTCAAAAAGTCATGGTACCATATTGAAGAGCCCATCCAAACAATTACCATGAAAGTATTTATAGAAAAGACACAGGGTAGCAAAATTACAATGGTGGGAAATTTATTACAATTAAAATGGAGGCATAGTGGAGTAATGGATTGAGGAATCAGAGCCAAGTTTGAATTCCAGTTAAGTTCATTATATTCATTTACATGCTAATACCCTTGGGAAAGGTATGAATCTATCCCTTCTCCCCGAGCTATGGTTATGTAGCCAGGCAGATGGGTTTTATGGATTTGGATAGCAACCGGTGTAGGAGAAGGAAAACTCTGAATTTAAAC
This sequence comes from Acanthosepion lycidas, assembly GCA_963932145.1. NCBI lineage: Eukaryota > Metazoa > Mollusca > Cephalopoda > Sepiida > Sepiidae > Acanthosepion > Acanthosepion lycidas. The sequence continues at coordinate 31,288,266 of OZ010611.1, forward strand.
CAGCCTAGAGATGTTCGGGTTCCATCAGCCTATCTTGCCAAAGACATAACACTTCTACTGTGGCTACAGTATATGTCATACCCCTACGACTCTAATGAGTTATGGTACTTGTGACCGTGATTGATTATTATGATTATTATTGATTTATAGGAATAATAACAATGATAATCATACCCTATTTATAATCATTACACTACTATGATTGCTATGGATTTAGAGGAATAATCAACATGATAATTATTCTATACTAGTTTACAAGCCATCCTATCAGGTGGCATTTAAGCTAGCTCCTGTGAAGAGCTCTTGATTGGAACTTCATCACAATGGGGAGGAGTAGATGTGATAGGCAACCTTAGACTACAGAAGAACTCAAAATTGATTAATATTTAAGCATACATTTTAAAAGTTCAATTTTCAAGGAAATTGGCTATTGAGAGTTCTCTCCCTTTAATTGAAAATGAAAAAGTGTGACACACTGACATTAGCATTTATCATATAGATTTATATGGATTTATCTTCTATGTCTCTGGTGAGGAAATATTTTCCAATGGGAAAATGACAATACAGGCTAGTGTGCTGCTCCAGGCAGGCTGATTTAGCTGTGTCCATCTTGACTACAGGCAGCTAACAACTGACCACTTTCCTCATTCTTTGATATGATGTTACTTAGCTGTCGTCATGTAAGCCTTGTGATTTCTTTACAGTCAAATTGAGATAATAACCTTTTGTTTCTTTACAGTATTGAGATAAATTCTAGATTACTTACAGAAAAGATGACCAATGCAATTGCAAAATTCCTTAAATACAGTCTCTATTCTTTAAAGTACAGGTGGTGTTAACTTTCTTTTCTTACTTTTAATAATTTATAATACAGAATTCTCTCTCATATTCGGCAAGAGATTTAATTATGTTATTCGGAGTGCTATGCGTGAAAGGAATATATCCTATTTACATTTTCCCTATCACAGGTATGTTAATATCCATGATATAGTAAGACCTTAATAGCCTTCATTTTTAAAAGTAGGGGTTAATTTACAATTTAAAATGGAGAATAAAATTAAATGGTATACTTGATACATACTTGGGCGATCATGTCCCTTTCAATTTATGACTGAAGATTTTTTTCACAGTCGGTTGCCATTGATTTCTGCAATAGACTGGTTGTCAAGCAAGGCTATAGAAACCAGTCTGTTCTGCTATTCAACCCATAGCTTGGGCGAGTAGGGAAGGATTCATAACTTTCCTAAGGGTATTTGTGCATAAGCAGATATAAGAAACCCGACTAGAATTTGAACTCTGCTCCCCAGTTTCTCATTCTGAGCTGTTATCCATTACCCCACATTGCACATTTATGGCAGATTTTTTCTTAGATGTCACAAGAAAGTTTATTGTAAATATAAAACTCCTATGTTACTGATATAGCAAACATAACCAATGGCAATAATATATAATACTGATGCTATCCTCCAGAAAAGTGACTTGTTGCACCTTATCAGGCTCATGTTCTCTGCTGATATGAAATGAAAAGACTATTGAATCCATTGTTAGGTCATGTTGTGGCCTTGTTAGAGCCAGAAATAAAGACACAAGATAGAAATCGAGTTAAACAAATATATTAACAGAAACAGTAATACAAACATATACAAACGAGAGTGTTACAACAAGAATGTTCAGTCTAACTGTCAGAGCTGACTGCTGGAAACTTCCCTCTCCAAAAGGCAGTACCTGCTCCTATTTACATTTTTGGGAAAATCCATCTGTGCATGGGTAAATTACCATAACAGGTCAGCTGCTAAGAAAATTAGTTCACTATGTCAAGTGAGACAATTTCACTCTCCAAAATTATATATATCTATGAGTCTACCATTCATTAATGCTTAGAATATTGCTGCCATGTATGGTCAAGTACCCCTGCTATTCACCTTGAGCTCCTTGATAAGATCCAAAGAAGAATCTGCAATATTACTGGTCTTGATCCTGCAGCTCAGCTCCAGTAAATTTCCCAACTCCCAATAGGATGCTTCCCTTATCGCTACAATCTTAACATTTTCAAGTCTAGGGCTACCTATTATCTTCCCCACATATCTTCATAAACTATACCTCTTATTCTTTAATCTCTACCTCGAGTGGCTCTTTGGTCTTGTACAAAAAACGTAATTTTCAACATGCCTATGCTTCTTCATGCAATATGAAAGTTTTGAACCACTAATCCATTGTAAAAATCAATTTGTGAGTTTAATAATTCGATAAAATAATTAGATTATGCCACAACTGTCACCAATTGCTAACTCAACCCAGGCTGGAAAAAAAAAACCTCTCAGTTTAAAAATAAAATCAGTTTTATCATAGAAATGATTTGATGTTAAAAAACAATTCAACTCATAAAACTTTAATGAGTTGAATGATTTTTATTGAATCGCATTTCCCCAGTGATTGTCAGGTCATATGACTCATGAGAATATGAAAATCTATTTGTCTGGTGGCCCCCAAAGATTCTGATCTTGCATACCAGAATGTTTTTTATTGATGTGCCAAGGAGTATTATGATATCTGTGCCAAAGCATAATTCATACAAATATTAATTGAATGTGTGTATTAATGTTAATCTTTATCAGAAATGTGGAAACTTGCAGACTGATGTACAAAATCTAACCTATGTCTAGCATTTTAAACCAAATTGATGTTTACTTCTTTGACTCTTGTTTACCAATCTATTAACTCACTGGGATTTCTATCAGATAAGACATATATTTGCCATAAAATAAACAACAAACTGGACCTAAGATGTATGTACCTTCTTGAATCTAGACTAAACCGGATCTGTCTTCTTTTTTTACTCTAGTTAAAACCAAACATATTCTTACCTTTTTTAATCTAAACTGGACCTATGTCTACCCACTTATTAATTCACTAGGATTTTTGTCAGATAATATGACTGATAATTGGCATTGAAATAAACAACAAACCGGATGTATGTCTACTTTTTTGACTGTAGACTAAACAGAATGTTTATGACTCTAGTTAAAACCTGGGATTTTTGTCAGATAATGTCACTGATATTTGGCATTCAAATAAACAACAAACCGGATGTATGTCTACTTTTTTGACTGTAGACTAAACAGAATGTTTATGACTCGAGTTAAAACCTGGGATTTTTGTCAGATAATGTCACTGATATTTGGCATTCAAATAAACAACAAACCGGATGTATGTCTACTTTTTTGACTGTAGACTAAACAGAATGTATGTCTACATTTATTACTTTAGTTTTTGTCAGATAATAACACTAATATTTGACATGAAACAACACACTAAGGTTTGATATGTTACTAAGTTACCAAAAGTCAACTCAACATAACACTAAAATGCATTATTAATAAATAAAATATTAGGAAAAGATTTTAAATTAAAACTGGATTGATAGCTACTTTTCCAACTCTAGTATAAACCAGATTTATGTCTACCTTTTTGATTCTAGCCTAAACCAGACCTGTGTCTACCTTTCTGAAATTATTTGATATTAAGCAACACACCAAGATTTAATATGTTACTATACATGTGTTGTTCCCAGTATAAGTTCTGTATTAATCTAACATCTTTTCCAAATATATTCATACCTTGTAAAATGCTTTAAAAGCTACAGTGTTAATCATTCTTATTATAGTTTTAAAAGAGATTTGCATTTCTACAGTAAAATAACTCTGTAATTCAATTAATGATTAAACATTTTATTGCATTCTCCATTTTATTTGCATTCCTCACCAATATTTCAAACTTCATCTTCATTTCTTATGTTTTTTTTTTCTTTGTTTCATGCCATATTCCCAGTCGCCATATTTAACCGGCTACATCTAATTCTTCATATTTTCCCATTCACTACACACAAACCCCTGACCCAGTGTTCATAAATTAAAGCTATAGCAAATGGTGAAAATCATTTACAAAATCATTTATTTCAATTTCAGGCGGTTTATTTTTGTCTTTAATTGTATATGGATGGATACACACAATACATTTATTTGTGAGTACTCACATATAATCATATGGATAATTATATTTTTCACCAACCTATATATATATATATATATATATATATATATACACACACATACAAACAAGTTTGATTAAAAAGAACCGACAAGGTCTGTATGTTTAATTTTTTATTATATTTTTCAATTTTCAGATAAGGTGTTGAGTATTGTAGATAAACCATTCAAAGTTCATATTGTGTTATTTTTTCTTCAAGTACTTTCACAGTCAGTTTCAAGAATCAATATGGAGTTTTTGTGGTAGTTAGAATTCCTTTGTCTACATTTTGGTAGTCTTTGGGAAACTGGACATTTGAAATGGTCTAGAGTGATGTCGGTTCCTGTACGATCACCAAAGTTAAGCAATTTTGAGCCTAGTAACTACTGAGATGATTGACAGGTGCTATAATCTTGAATCCACAGGTGGTGTAATAGATAACAGCTCAGAATTGGAAGTCGGATAGCCAAGTTCCAAATCCAGTTGGGTCCGTGACATTCACTTACATGCAAATACCCTTGGGAAAGGTATGAATCCACCTCTGTTCCTCCCAGCTATTAATTAGTAAGACTTGTAATAGTAAATTATTATTATCTAGAGGCTATTGAGTAGAAATGATTGTGAGTCTGAATATGGTTATTTGTAAATATTTCATAGCACTGTTTATTAACCTTTTTACTCATTATTTAATATTGATTATTGAATTAGTTGTTGTTAATTATTTTTATTATTACATTTAATCTTTTTGATGTGGGCATTCCTAGTTTGTTTATTTGCTTATTATTTACTTAATTTTTTAGGGGTCTGGTTATCTTATGACATACATATACACACACAAACACACACACACACATATATTAACATGTTTTATTGGACTCAGCAATTTTCAATCTGCTTGTCTGAATCATCTTCAAGAAGTGAGAGCAAGATCTAAAAGGTCAAACAATCTAACAGTGATCTCATTTCACAATCCTCACACTTGCTCCATATGTGGCCTCATTTGTAAATCACTAGCGGGTCTTAAATGCCACTTAAGATTATCACACAAACTTTCATAACTGAATCAATAAAATGTGTGTGTGTGTGTGTGTGTGTGTGTGTGTGTGTGTATGTTTCAGTAAAGACGACAGACAAGGTACTATGATTAAGATTTTTTATTTAATTTTTCTTGTGTCTGAACAAATTTTTTTGGGGGGGATGCAGAGTGTGTAGAAACTGTCCAAATGTTCTAGAATTCCAAGTGCTTTCAGCTCTACTTTTTTATTATCAAGGATGATTTTATTTTTGCAATTTAAATTCAAGCATAATAACCTTATTCACATGTAGAAAAAGACTGAAAATAATGGAAGCCTTAATAATAAAAAAGAAAAAGCCAACACTTAATAATATTATCTACGAACACGGCCACAATGTGCTAACTGTGTTCGAAAAATAAAACATCTTTATAACACTAAAAACACACACACAACCCACACACCCAATTAAATTGAAAAAATCATCCTTGATTTTGTTTGAACACAAGAATAATTAAATAAAATGCTTAATCCTCATACCTTGTCTGTCATCTTTAATGAAACATGCATAGATGAAGGACTGCTGCCTAAATGCACAATTATCAAATTACACACACACACACATATATATATACTTGGTTAACACACGACATTGCATATTTGTGCAACCCCCAAATTTTCACTTACAAAAAATGATTTTATCATGTATCTCATGTATCTTGTGAGTTCCTTTTTTGAGAGACCAAATTACAATAGACTAACTTCTTTTCCTCTATCTCTTTATCCCATCTTCTAGTTAAATAAGTAAAAATGTAAAAGAGAATGATAAAAGTATCGTTAGTAATTCTATACACGTTGCGTAAATGCATACAGCCTAAACAACCAAACGAGAAACAGCTAAACATCTTATAGATGTAAACAATGGAAAAGATGCATATTTGCTATGTTTGTATTTTTTAATAGGATACTAATATATTAATAGTACATACATTATTATTTGATACAGTTGAGTAAAACATCAGTTTTATCAAAATCATATTTATTTTAAATACAGCTGTACTTTTTGACTACAGTAAATGGATAAATAGTTTTGTCAATGGTATAGCGAGGACCAGGAGTACATAGGTTAATTTTATATCTTGTGGATGACAAAATCTTTAAAATTGGCTTAAAAATTATGTCTTCAGAAGGTCTGATCAATGTTATAAATTATAATTTTCTTGCTTATTTCAATTGTTTATAGCAGTCATTGGAAGGAAAGTGTGTAGAGTGTAGTCTTCTCACCACATCATAGATTTTCCATAATGGACCATGTCTTGTGCAGAAGTTTTTGGCCAAGCACTATATTCCTCTGGTTCAACAACTACCATATTCCCTAGATCCTGCTCCTTGCAACTTTTTCTCCTTCAAAAATCAAATCTCACTTGAAAGGGACAAGATTTCAAGATGCCGAAGGAGTCCAAGAGAAACCAATGAAGCAGCTTGCAGTGCCAAAATAGGAATTCCAGGAATTATTCCATGAAAGGAAAAGATGCTGGATAAAGTGTATGGCTTCGGAATGGCACTATTTTAAAGGAGACTATATGCTGAATTGATTATATGTTATAGTTTTCTTTTTATAACACCAGTCCTGATACATTTTGATCAGACCTTCAGCAGGGAAGGTTATGTTATATATATATATATATATATATATATATATATATATATATATATATATATGTATGTATATATATATATATTATTATTATTATTATTTTTTTTTAAAATATGATTCCTTAGCTACATAAGAGTTCTCATGTTTCAAGAAAAGGAAAAAACAAGCTAAATATGGCAATAACATTTATACAGTAGATACATTTACCCGTTGAAAATGAATGTTCTTTGTTGTGGCCATGAAGAGACCAATAGTTCGATGTGATTTGTTGCAAGTGAGTTTGCAAAGTTTCGAAGTTATTTTGTTGCAAGTGAGTCTGTAAAGTTCGAAGTCATTTTGTTTGCAAGTGAAACTGTAAAGTTCAGAGTTATTTCGTTGCAAGTGAGTCTGCAAAGTTCGAAAACCTCAACATAATTATTAAAATTAAATTGAATTAAAGTATCAAGCCCTGTTTCATCCTCAAGCGAAAATTTAGGAATAACCAATCTTGAAATTTACGCATCTTTATAAGCATGTTCATTCGCAAGATTAATAACTATGGACAAAAAATAAAAACAAATTGTTGTTCGGTGCAACATGTTTATGTACGAAACAGCCGTTTAAATAAATAAATAAAAATAAAAATAAACAAATAAATAAAATAATATAAAACAAAATTTTCTAGACACTTAATGACGTATTATGGTGCCAAAAGCTATCTTTCGCTGTGATTGACCAGACAATGTGTGTATATGAATGCCATCATTCACTTTGAAATGGCTACCCTGAAGCTACCTCAGCTTGACCTCTTTCCAAAGGTAACTGATATGTGTATAAAAATTAACTCTTAGGCCCCTTATCAGCTGTTTCCATAGTAATTAATCTTGTGAATGAACATAATTATTATTGAGGTTTTTGACTCTCGTTTTTGAAACATAAGAACTCTTATGTAGCGAAGGAATCATATTTTTTTTAAATAACTATAATTTAAACTCTACTTCTGTATGGAGCACTTTTTTAAAAAATAAAAACAAAAATACTAAAGAACTCCAGATTATTTACCGCAAATGTTCTTTCCTATTTTTCTACATATCTCCAGAGAAAATTTAAAATGTAGCCGTCTCTTCTACTCCAATAGCTTCATACCTCGCACCTCTCACCTGTGGAACACTCTTCCCAATTACTGTTTCCCTGATAGCTATAATCTCCAACTATTCAAATGTAATGTCAATTGATATCTCCAGTTACCTTGATCTACACACTATCCTTCCCTTCATCCTTTCTTCTATGACTCCTATCTGCTCTTGCTCCAAATCTTCTGCAACCCCCCTGCATCCTAGTGGCTTCATGCCTTGCTCAGGGCGTTAAGCTTAAAAAAAAAAAAATATATATATATATATATAGTGTATTTCAATAACTTGAATTCGATTTTAAATGTGAATTAAGTTTAAGCATCTAATGATTTTTTTCTTTTTCTTTCAAATTTAACAACTTATGTCTTTGGCAATTTCAACCATGGAAAGATTAACAATCAAATGTGTTAAAGTTATCAAAGCCAATTACAAAAACGGATGTTCAAATTAATAAATATATGGCCCAATGATTACGCTAGCAAAAAAGCCTATCAAACAGTGACTTTTTGTGGATGCAGTGACTTTTCAAAAATCTTCCTTGGATTTTCATCAGCCCAAATGTGACAATTCTGCTTATTGACGCATCCAACAAGATGAAAATGGGCTTCACCAATAAAGAGGGTTTTTTGCAAGAAATCTTCATTGGCTTTTCTTTGCTCATGCACCCAACTGATGAATGTACGGCGCTCCAAATGGTCAGCAGATTTCAGTTCTTGTGTCAATTGAATTTTGTAAGCATGTAGAGACAAACCTTTTGTCAAAATTTGATGTAACGTTGTTGTGGAAAGGTTTAATTTCTGCATGTGATGAAGAATAGCGGTGTCTAGATTTTCGGCCACATTCTTGTGCACTGCAGCAATGTTTTCAGCTGAATGGCATAAACGAGCACACAATGGCGTTTTCACATCTGCCACCGACCTAGTTTGTTTGAATTTATGAATAAATTTTCCAAATGCACTCTCAGTTGTTGACCAAAAACATTACAAAGTGCACGAAATTCACGAAATGCATTTCTGTTTGAACATCCATTTTCATAATAGGCTTCGATAACATTAACAATATATATATATATATATATATATATATATATATATATATATATATATATATATATATATATATATACAGCATGACTGAATTGAATAGACACTCCCAGAAACTGTTTATTTTATTAAACAAGTAATTTATACAAATGAAGCAATTATAAATGGTCATAAATTTAATAACTAATACTTGGTTGACATCCCTTTTGCTTTTTTTAATGCAAGGACCCTTCTAGGCAGGCTAGAGATGAGTTCACGAATATCATCTTGAGGGATTTCTTGCCATGTTTGACGCAATAATCCTAAAAGTTCGGGCTTAGAAGATGGCTTCCTGTTCTTTTTGCGGACTTTTCGATCTAATATGCCCCAAAGGTATTCAATAGGGTTAATATCCGGGGACTGACTTGGCCATGGAAGATTATTGATCCCATTTTGTCTCAATCAATGTTGCGTTTCTTGAGCAGTGTGACATGGAGATCCATCTTCCATAAATAGGGAGTCAACTTTGCTCATTCTACTACTTGAGAATATTGGAAGGGGCCCTTTCTTTAATATAGAAACATATTTGGTTGACTTAATGTTTCCTTCACACTCCACAAGTTCTGAGCGACTATCACTCCAAATTGCACCCATACCATTACTGAAAGGCCCCTATGTTTCACCATTGGCTGCAGTCTTTTTAAATCACTCTTGATTACAGAGTCTCCATACCCATACTCTTCCACTGTTGGAAAATAATGCGAATCTTGACTCATCAGAGAAAATGACAGTGGTCCAAAAGGTCACAAGTCTCTCCACCATCTCATGAGCCCAATCCTTTCTGGATTTGATATTGGCGGGGCGGAGAAGTGGTTTCCTTCTCGCAGCTCTGCTATAGTAGCCCAGCTTGTGAAGATACCTGACAGCTGTTCTGCGATGGCATCAACTTGTGTTGCTCTGTCAGAGGCCTTGCAACGTGGATCCTGTTCAACATTTCTTTCGACAAGACGCATGGTTCTTTCAGAGGCCCCAGGGTGGCCTGGATGAGGTTTTGAGCACTTCTTGCCCTTTCTGGTGAATTGTACGATCACTCTATTAACAGTAGAAAGGGATATTGAAAGATTTTCAGATATTTTTCTTTGACTAAGACCACCTTCATGTTGGCCCACGATATGTCCTCACTGAAATTCGGATAGGTCTGATGCTCCTTTGGTTCATGACATGTTCCAGTATTGTTATCTGCAATTTTAATCAAATAATCTAATTTATCTTGGTTATTAAAAAAAATCAGAAATAAAATTTATCTTGGTGTCTATTCAATTCTGTCATGTCTGTGTATATAAGTGTCAGGAAAATCTTTATTTTTGACAAGAGTAAATTAATTTTTTACTTGATTTTTAGTTCATAGGAGTTATTGCAACTTATAACAAGTTGATACTTAATAGATATGAATGAGATGACAGATTCCTAGGTTCCATGACAAAATAAATATATTTGATTTCAATCTGCACATTAATAATGTATACAGGAACAAAATTGGCCCTAACTCTGATTTTACAAATGCCCCCTTAATTAAGAAAGAACATAATTCTTATGTTAAAAGTACTAATAAATAACAATGTTACCAACTATAAATGCATTAAACCATTATATTACATTACTAACCTTTATTGAATCCATTCTTGTAGAATATAATGCATGTTTATCTAAAAAATATCAGTATGAACATGAAAACGTTCCTAAATCAATATGTAAAAAACCAACAAATACTAGACACACACACACACACACACTTACGAATATACATTATCCTCTGAATCCCACATTGACAAACTAGAATGATTTTATGCTTACACACACAAAGCAATATTTACAGTTTTTCAGTTAGGCTTGAAATCCTTTAATTTTTTGAAACTTTGAATGGATGCATTATCTCTCCTTGAATTTGGAATGACACCAGTTATACTAATATTTGACAAAAAAGTTGAATGCACATGATTGACCAATGAAAATCAAACACGACAAAAGTGAAAAAAAACAACAGAATTTCTTTCTCTATATCTCATTCTCTGATGAAGCTTTAATAAAAGTTGTTGTAACCTAGGGAAGGTTACTGAATAGAATAATCACCCGAAGGTTTGTAATGAATGATAATACTTAAGACAAGAACAACACATATAAGATTTGCCAGTGGCGCATAGAATTAGTCAACTACTAGAAGTGAGTCAAGTCAATTCCGCAATGAATCTCCAACTGCAGACCACAACCAGCACATACAGTGTTTACTACTGTATTTATGGGAATGGGGGCATACCCATTATCATCCATAGGTATGCTAAAATAAAAGTGAAAACATCTTAGATTGAGAAATGTTCCCTATTTGTTCTTTATTTTATCATTCTGTTGAATTCCAATCCATATTTGATGTGTGTGCGTATATATATGTAAATGGGTAAATAGCAGGACAGACTGGGTTCTATAGCCTTGGATGGCAACTGGTCTAGGAGAAAGACAGCTCTGAATTCAAAACCTGCAGAGGGTCGTTTGGGGACCTTGTAGCATGTAGTACACCAGGTCTCTGTATTTAACCCTTCAAAAGGTGTGCTTGGTTCTGCACAAAGCCTTCAACTCTATAATCAAATCATATGTCCTGATGTTTGGCTGTCAGTTCCTAGGAACTGAGCTGCTGACCCTCATATATTGAATATGAGGCAGAGTTCACCTATATATATCCTCCTTGGGATTATCCATATGGATTACCAAACTTTTCATTACCTACCTACCTACCTATATATATATATATATATATATAACAAGGGAACACAAGAGAGACCTGCGTTTGGACAATCAATCTAACTCTCTCATTTTGGTTTTACATCGAAACGATGCTGGACATAAATTTGATTTCACTAATGGCACCCTAATTAAAAAAAAAAAACTCTTTAAGGAGAAAATACATTGAAAACTTAATAATAACATTATTACCAACTATAAACACATGCCTAAAACATTACATTACATCACTATCTTTCTTTGAATCTATTCTTGGAGAATCTAACTCATACCTATCTAATACACTGAATACATTCTTAAAGAGGTGAGTCATAAATTAGAAGCATGTGACTCCCCACTGTGCAGACTGACCGCACACAGGTGAAGATAAAACCCCATTTAGACAGATACATGCACAATATTACAAATACACATTACCTTCCGTTGACTACTTAGACATACAAGGATCTTCACAAACCTACATACACATAGAATTATCGATAGTTTTAATACATGTGACATGTGTCTGACCTAATCATTATTTACATTATTCGGACTATTGTCCTCATCTTTGTCACAATATTTATCACAACGTTTCAGCCGTTGTACACTCTGGCCTTCTTCAGGTGGTTGGAATGTCAAACCGAACCCTTTATTTCTCTCACTGGGGTAGACTGTTCTAGTTCCACATGCCATGTTTTAATGGATGTCAGTTATCACTTATCTCCTGTTAATTTTCCCTCTGAAAGTTCTCCACTGCCTTGGCTGGGTATTGAATTCACACACTTTGGGTCCTGTCACTGGATCTAAACATTGTGATAAATATGGCGACACAGATGAGGACAATAGTCCGAATAATGTAAATAATGTACATAATACCTCATCTCAGAAATATAGACTGACCCAAACATCATTGAAGATATAGTTTTCTGTTTTTTTTGTCTGTTTTCTCTCAATCTCTAGTGAAGCTTTAATAAAAGTGAAACATGTTAGGTTTATATACGTTTCCAGTTAGTTCTTTTATTTTATCATCCTGTGTATTTTGCTAACGAATGTTCTTTAAGGCAAATATTATTAAAAACAAGAGACATTTTGTGCTAATTAAAATTAATAATCAACTTTTCCTAAATATGAATAATCGATTTTTAATTGATAAGAGTTATCACAACTTATGCTAAGTTAAAACTTAATAGTCATTAATGAGCTGGCAAATTCCTAAGTTCCATAACAAAATACATATATATATATACATATATATCCCTCACTTGGAACCTCATCAATCGTTTACTGTTTGTAATTTTATCTTCTTTTATTTTTCCTACTATTTTTATCCCTATTTTCTTTGATGTTTCTGCCAGAACTTTGTAATTTTATTTTTTATTTTATTTTTTCCTCAATAGGAGTAGATAGGTTTGCCTATATGCCCGTTTTATGCTCCTCCTCAGTCTTTTGAACAGGATTAGAGGTTTTTCCCCTGTTTCCAGTTTAAGAAACACAACAATCTTGTTAGAAACAATGAAAAGCATGTTGAATTGCTGTGTAATATCAATCCTCCTTTATGGCGGTATATGTTGGACAGTTTCCTCAAAGATGAACAGGAGGCTTGAGGCAACAGGGATGCGGCTCTATAGAAGAATGCTAGGAATACCATGGTTGGAGCATGTGAACACTGAGGAAGTTTTAAAGAAGATACAAACCAAAAGGTAACTTGCAATCAGAAAGAGGTCGTTGAAAATTTGGGGACGCCATTTCTTGATCTTTGTAGCTTTTAGTAAATTTTGCCTTTTTGCTATCTCTGCTAATCCCTGTTCTTTCAACAATTTACACAAGCTTCTTCTTTTTCTATGTGATTATGGCTCTCCATAATTTCCTGTACTTTGTAGCTCTTAGTAAAGTTTGTCTTTTTGTTGTATCCCCTAATCCCTGTTCTGCCAGACATTGACACAAGCTAATTAGGTAGGTTACATGCTGTTTTCCTTTGTTCCTCTTGCCTTCAATATGTCCTGTGAGTGTCTGATTTTCTAAGCCTTCTTTCCTCATTATGCATCCTAGACATTTCAACTATCTCTCACGCTAATTATTTATTTATCTATGTCTACCATGCATCCATGCTCAGAATATTGCTGCCACATATGGCCCAGTGCTTCTGCTATTTATCTAGAGCTCCTTGATGAAGTCAAAACAAGAATCCGCAACTTATTAGTCCTGATCTGGCATCTCAGCTTTAGTCAACTTCCCGCCACCATAAGGTTGCCTCCCTTTGCTTTTTCTATAAATACTTTCATGATAATAGTTCAGATGAGCTCTTCACTATGTTACCTAGACTTTTTGCATTCAAGTGAAGTTCTAGACAGGTAATGCGGTCTCATAAATTTACAGTTGAGCTGGCTATAGATGTAGCCATAAATTCTATGCTAACAGTTTCATTTCTTACACTTCTTGCCCATGGAATTTCCTTCTGGCTCCATACTTTCCAGCTAACTTTAATCTGCAAAATTTAATGCAATGTCAATCGCTATCTACTGTCTATGCCAGATTACGCTTTTTTTTTTGTTCTCACTCCTAAGTAATGAAGTAAGCTTCTAACTCTTCCACACCATGTATCTGAGTGGCTTTACTACTTTGCATAGGGTGAACCTCATTAAATAAAAAAAAAAGTAAATTGCTAAAATTGTGTGTTAGGTTTCAAGCTTTTTCAACTGTCATTGATTATATTCAAGACTTTAATTTATATTATTTACATTATTTGGACTACTATCCTCATCTTTGTCGCTGTTATGGCGTCCACCCCTTTTTCATATAAGTGGACTCGACCAAAGTGTTACTTGGACTGCTGACGTTAAATACCCACGTGTCATATTTTAATTGATGTCAGCTATCAGCTATTTCCTGTTGATTTCCCTCGAAAAGTTCTCCACTGCCTTAACCGGGTATTGAACTCACACTCTTTGGGTCCTGTCACTGGATCTAACTAATGCCTTTAACCACTGTGCCATGTGTCCTTGAGAACACATAGCACAGTGGATAGACTTTAATTTATTGTTCAAATTTTTCTCCTTTCTTTTTTTTTGCATTTCAACATCATTCTTTCATCTTTTCTATATGTCTATCATCTTTTCTGTCTTTCATCTTTTCTATCTGTCTTTCATCTTTTCTGTCTTTCATCTTTTCTATATGTCTATCATCTTTTCTGTATATCTTTCATCTTTTCTATCTGTCTTTCATCTTTTCTGTCTTTCATCTTTTCGATCTGTCTTTCATCTTTTCTGTCTTTCATCTTTTCGATCTGTCTTTCATCTTTTCTGTCTTTCATCTTTTCAATCTGTCTTTCATCTTTTCTGTCTTTCATCTTTTCGATCTGTCTTTCATCTTTTCTATATGCCTTTCATCTTTTCTGTCTTTCATCTTTTCTATATGTCTATCATCTTTTCTGTATATCTTTCATCTTTTCTATCTGTCTTTCATCTTTTCTGTCTTTCATCTTTTCGATCTGTCTTTCATCTTTTCTGTCTTTCATCTTTTCGATCTGTCTTTCATCTTTTCTGTCTTTCATCTTTTCGATCTGTCTTTCATCTTTTCTATATGCCTTTCATCTTTTCTGTCTTTCATCTTTTCTATATGTCTATCATCTTTTCTGTCTTTCATCTTTTCGATCTGTCTTTCATCTTTTCTGTCTTTCATCTTTTCGATCTGTCTTTCATCTTTTCTATCTGTTCTTCTTTCTTGATCTTTACTCCACATCTTTTATTTCTTTTTCACTCTTCTTCATTCTTGTCTTTCTTTGCTTTCAACTTTTCATGTTGCCTCTTTCTATTCTTTTCTCCTTCATTCTTTTCTTTCTTATTTACATACACTCTCTTTCCTCACTCTCTTTTTGAAGGTCTAACCTTTTACTCTGTCTTTTCTTTATATTTTCTTTTTTTATTCTACTTCAGAGTAATACTAATTCAGTATCAGTCACTGTTTAATCTACAAGAATGCACTGAGTGTATCAAAGAATGTGGACTAAATTTGACTGCTATTAATATAACTTTGGTAATCACCAATTACACCAAAATTCTACATATTCATTTTAAATACAATCTGCCTGAAAGAGTGAGTTTGTGCAAGTATGTACAAATTAAATGATTACCAGTTTGATACTAGTTACTTTGCAGTTTTGCTCATAGCAAGATAATCAAATTTCAAATCTAGATTATTTGAGCATTTAAAATACTACATTTCTTAGATAAATATATTCATTTTAAGTGCAGAATTATTATGTCAATTGTGATGTCTGATAATAGAAAAATTGGTTCACTGTGTTGTGCTACACAATTTTTCTCCCCAGAATCTCTTGTACACATTTATAAATCAATCATTCATTCATACATTGAAGATTGTTGCCACATCTGGTCTCGTGCTTCTGCTATGTATCTGGAGATTCTTGACAAAATCCAAAGAAGAATCTGCAACGTTATCTGTCCAGACGTGGCATCTTGTCTTCAATCACTTCTCCACTGTTGCATCATTGCTTCCCTCCACCTTTCCTATAAATATTTTCATGGTGGTTTTGTTCTGATGAGCTCTTCTCTTTAGAAGCTCAACTCATGAATTTAAACCTAGAACTACATAGGCAGTTAGGTCTCATCATTTTACTACTGAAATTGCAAAATATAACCATAAGTTCTATGCTAATACTTTCTTCTATCACACTTCTCGCTTGTGGAATTCTCTTCTGGCTCTTTGTTATTCTGTCAACTAAGATCTTAAAAAATTTAAATGCAATCATTTGTCTTTTTGAATCCTGTTTTTTATTGTCCTCTCTCCTTAATAATGTTTTCCCAGTTTCTTTCACCTTCAGTAACCCTTTGCATCTTAGTGGCTTTATTGCCTTGCTTGGAGAGAAATGATTAAAAAGATGGAGGTCATAAGAATGACTTCAAAGGGAGGTTTATATTCTTTTATCCAAGGAATGTTGCTAAACAGAAAAGGAAATTAACTCTTGAAACACATTTCAAACCATTTATTGTGTGTGTATGTATATTTGGATGTATACATATACTTTTTAATTCAATATCAGACCTCAAAATATTTCCACAAGATTTTTTTTTTAAATGTATCAACACCTAATTCTATTTATTACTAGCAGCATGGCCCGGTGTTGCCCATTCTTGATTCAAAAATCGTACAACTCATACAGCAATTGCTATCACTTGACTTAAAATATTTTTGCCCTTCCTTGCCTTTTAAAGAGTGCCCTTTGCCGTGCTGATGTTGCTATATGCCTTACTTCTTGCCTATCTCACACTGCAAATTTTTTCTAAGCTCTATACTAAACATTAAATCTTTTACGAAAAAAGAACTAAACAAAATGAACACAAAACGATCAGCTTTAAAAAAGGATTCGTAACTGGAAAAACTGAATGAAAAAAGAATATTAACAACAAATACTTTTTCACACCCAACCCAGTTCTGTGGAATCAGAATCAATGTTGAGTTTAAGCAAGCGAATGAGCCAATTGGAGTAAAGTGCCATGCAGTTTTAAATTTTTCCCACTTGTGACGAATGCAGCTATCGATATTTTTTGCATGCTAGCATGCTAGTTAAGATTCATGTCAGTCAGCTGTTGGCTCTCACGCTGGCCAATTGAATCTTCCTGCCTACAGCTACAGGCTCTCACTCTGGCCAGTAGAAAATGGCCGCAAACTACATGAAAACAGTAATAGAAGCATGAAAAAACCGATTATTTCCCCTATCGGTGGGAGTTGGGAAATGCAATGTCAATCTTGGCCTTCTATCTAACTTGGAGCATGTGCATATAAATTTTGGTGCAAATCCGTCGAAAATTGTGGCCATGCATTCGTTACACACACACACACACACAAATCCTGCCTTTTATAGATAGAGATTACTGTAAATTACCACATACAAGTTCAGTAATCAAGCCAAAAAATCTTTCCAAAACTAGGGGTCGACTTATATAGTGGATATAAAATTAAAGCCTTTACCACTGAGTTGTAAACAAGTTGGACAGCACTCCTAACAATTACTATACACCACTTACCATACCTCCAGCAGGCGGATGCAAATACATCCCACTAAAACTTATATCTGGTGGGTATATTTGGCATATTAATACAGAAATTAATATCAAATAATCAAATATTAACACAAATTCAGTATACTGTAGCCTTAGCGGTAGGGCTAATTTTGGAGGTTGACCTATATGGTAGATATATAAGTCTCACTGAGAATATTGAGATGAAAATCTTGAGGTTGAATTGCATGCCACAATTTAGGGCAAATCATTTTTAAAAAGTTCAATAAAATCTTATAATTATCTGATTTTTTAAGGTTTGAAAAATTAAAGTTTACTTTCTTCTCAACAGATTTATGATGGTTTTGTTCAGCCAATAGGCAGGGTAGGCCAGAGTGAATGGGATAAGGATGTATTATGCTTATATCTTATTTCAAATGCTGTCAAATTGTGTGTGTGTGCATGCATGGGCTGATGTATGCATTAAATGGCTCGAATGCATTTAAGCCGAGCATGCATAACACATATATACATTATATATACGTATGGAAAATCACATGCAGTGTGGGACAGACATAAAATCAGGACTTCTTTTATAATATTGATTTATTTTCTCTCTTGTTTTTCTTCTTTGTTCTCCTTTTCTTCTCTTTTCTCTCTCTCTCTCTCATTTTTCTTTTTTTGTGTTGTTTTATTTTCTCTTTCCTTCTATATCATTTTCTATTCTAAGTTTGTTCTTTTCTTTCCTTTCTCTCATTTTCTTCTTTTGTGTTGACTTATTTTCTCTTTCTTTCTCTATCATTTTCTACTCTATGTTTGTTTTCTTTTTCTTCTCTTTCTCTCATTTTCCTTTTGTGTTGTCCTATTTTATCTTTCCTTCTCTATCATTTTCTATTCTAAGTTTGTTCTCTTTTTCTTTTCTTTCTCTCTCTCTCTCTCTCATTTTTCTTCTTTTGTGTTGACTTATTTTCTGTTTCTTTCTCTATCATTTTTTATTCTATGTTTGTTCTCCTTTCTTTCTCTTTTTTCTCTCTCTTATTCTTTTGCATTGCCTTATTTTCTTTTTCTTTTTACTCTTTGTGTCTTCTATTCTATGTTTTTTTCCTTCCCTTTCTCTCTCTCTCTCATTTTTCTTCTTTTGTACTCCCTTATTTTCTCTTTCATTCTATACATCCTTTTTCTATTGCTTTATTTTCTCTTTCCTTCTCTCTATTGTCTGTTTTTTCTCCTTTTCTTTTTTTTTCTCTCTCTCCTATTTCTCTTCTTTTTTATTAACTTTTTGCTCTTTCTGTCTTCTATTCTATATTTTTTGTTTCCTTCTCCTCTCTCTCTCTCTCTCTCATTTTTCTTCTTTTGTACTCCCTTATTTTCTCTTTCATTCTATACATCCTTTTTCTATTGCTTTATTTTCTCTTTCCTTCTCTCTATTGTCTGTTTTTTTTCCTTTTCTTTTTTTTTTCTCTCTCTCCCATTTTTCTTCTTTTTTATTGACTTTTTGCTCTTTCTGTCTTCTATTCTATATTTTTTGTTTCCTTCTCCTCTCTCTCTCTCTCTCTCTCTCATTTTTCTTCTTTTGTACTCCCTTATTTTCTCTTTCATTCTATACATCCTTTTTCTATTGATTTATTTTTGCTTTCCTTCTCTCTATGGTTTCCTATTCTATACGTTTTCTTTCTCTTTCTCTCTTTCTTTTTTCTTCTTTTGTGTTGCCTTTATTTTCTCTTTCATTCTATATATGGTCTTGGTCTTATAATCTACATTTTTTTTCTTCTCTCCTTTATCTTTCCCTCCCTTGTGTCACTGAGAGATTAATGAGCTTCTTCAATCTCAGGAACCTGAAAATCCCCAGAAAAAATTAGATCCATAAAAACTCAACTAAACTCCATGCAAGCCAAAAATCTAAAGAAAATCCAACTACACCCTGTGAATTGCCATTTACAATTTAACATGGTGCCTTTAAAATTTTTTCTGGTGGTGTTTGCAATGGCACTTTTAGTGCCAAGATTTATCAAATGAAACCTTTTGCTCAAGACATTTTTTAAACACTCAATGAAGATGGCATCTTGCAAGAGAAGCCACCATGCCTGCCACTTCCTTTCAGGCCAACACAATCCATTTGGAAACTATCACTTATCATCTGACAAGCTTTCCTCATATTAACGAAACCAAAATAGCTTTGAACATCATTTATTTTTATTTTTTTCTATGTGTTGTATCACTTCAGGTTGTAGGTGATCATGACTCTCCACAATTTCCTGTTCTTTGTAGCACTTAATAAATTTTGTCTTTTTGTTATTTCTCCTAAACCTTGTTCTACCATCAACTTATTCAAGTTTCTTCTTCTTCTTCTTTGTGCCATGTCCCTTCAGGACATGGGTAATCATGGCTCTCAGCAATTTCTTGTGCTTGTAGCTCTTAATGAATTTTGTCTTTTTATTGTTTTACATAAACCTTATTCTGCCATCCATTTACTCAAGTAGGTTGTGTGCTGTCCCTGTGTCTTGTTTCCTTCAATTGGTCCTGTGAGTATCAGATTTTCCAAGCCCTATATATATATATATATATATATATATATATATATTAAAGAAAAACAGACCACTTTAAGGCTCCATTGTTTCACCTTTTGGAAGTGATGTCTGATAATCCAGCATCCCATCCTTTAAAAGGGCTCTGGTGAAATAAGTTATTACAACGGAGCCTTAAAGTGATCTGTCTTTCTTTAAATTATTAGCTCTGAATTTACATTGAGCTCTCAGGATTTCATCCTCCTTGGGGCTACCCATACGGATTACCAAGTTTTTCGTAACTTAACTATATATATATATATATATATATATATATATATATATATATATATATATATATATATGTAATAAATTGTATGGATATGAGTTTGTGACCCTAGGTTTCACACTTTTGAAATCATCAGACAAAATGTGTTTGTCAGATGATTGAAAAACTGGGTTTTAGAGATTGAAAGTGTTTTCAGCAAGTGAAGTTTTAAATGTCAAAAAATGCAGATGTGTTAATTTTGTGTGTGGAAACTGCTCCCCAGTGGGGTGGCCTATCAACCCCACTGGCTAGTTAAACATGTACACATCAGGTACACATTTAATAGAGTACCTTTTATTGAAGTTCTCATTTTACCTCCAAACAAACCAACTAGCGATTACTCAAATGGAAGAAGACAGCCAAGAGAGAAGAATGCAGCTTCGTTATATAATTGACTCCTTCAGCCAAAAGAGACTCCCCAGAAGAGTGGTGGGGGTGTCTATACAACATTCTGTCCTCTGTTAAACCACTATCCAGATATTTAAATTTTTGTACTTGTTTGATTTTGGTATTTCCAATTTGTAATTTTTCATGTTAGGTCATCAGTATTTATTACAAAAGCCGACCTTCAGTTTGGCTTTAATCTATCTCATTATCTATCGACCTTTTTACTTCCAGCTTCCTATATATGTAAAAGTTATAAGAATTTAGAAATAATAAAATTATTTTATCTTTATTCAACACCTTAATTAACCATCTTCATCTATGCAACTGATCTCTGTAGTTTGTTGAAAAAACATCTAAGCAATGTACCGTGGCTCGCTTAAGTTTTTTTAATTACTTTTTAATTAAACGATATCAATTGCTATTGCAATGAAAAGCAAGTTAAACCTTTAATAAAGAACTGTTTTTTTAAACCTTTCACTGTTTGATATTTAAATTTAAGTTTAAATGATTTATTTATTTAATTTTCTATGAAAAATCTGTTTCAGATTTTATCATATACTAGCCTAAAAGATGCCCTTTGGGTGGACTTTAGGCTTGCTTCTGTTGAGGGCTTTTGGACCTTCAGCTATTTAATTTCAGTGTCTTATGTATGTAAAATGTTATAAGAATTTAGAAATAATAAAATTATTTTATCTTTATTCAACACCTTAATTCACCTTTATAAAAAATAAATGACTTTACTCACAATTTTTTGTAAATTTTTTTTTTCAGTCCACTTGTATATTCCAATGCTTTTTTTTTTGTAGCAAGATCTATTTTTTTCAGACATGTGGCATTGATTCTTCCTGATACCATGTGGCCTAATTTAAGTGTATTAAATTACGGGAAGAGAGAAAGAAAAGAAGATAAAATCTTTGTCTGTTTGTTTTGACGTCCAAACTCGTTAATGTGTAGAATCTAAAATCTGCCCCTCCTCATTCATGCTCCATTTTATAGCAAAGGCCAATATGATTTCTTGACAGGGAGGTAACTGAGGATTACTCCACAGTTACTACCTGTTACTTCAGATTTTTTATGATTTGTCAAGCTCAAAAAACAGACAGACAGACACACGTACACTGAACTTTATTATTATAGATAGAAGATAGATATAACTCCTTTATGACAGTGAATGCTGGACAATCTCCTCACAGATGAAGAAAATAATTGAACACTATTTACATTATTCGGACTATTGTCCTCATCTTTGTTGCCATAATTATTACAACGTTTTAGCCATTTTATGCTCCGGCCTTCTTCAGGCGGTTGGAATGTTGAACTGAACCCTTTATTTCACTCACTGGGGTAGACTGTTCTAGTTCCACGTGCCCTGTTTAATGGATATCAGTTATCAGTTATCTCCTGTTAATTCCCCTCTCCATGTTCTCCACTGCCTTAGCCGGGTATTGAACTCACACAGTGGATAAAGGCGTTGGTTAGATCCAGTTATAGGACTATATTTGTGAGTTCAATACAACTTGGAGACTTGGGAAAAAAAACTTGGAGAAAGGGAAATACCCGACTAAGGCAGTGGGGTACTTGGAGAGGGGAATTAACAGGAGATAATTGTGAGCGAAATAAAGGGTTCAGTTCGACATTCCAACCACCTGAAGAAGATTGGGGCGTACAACGGCCGAAACGTTGTAATAAATATGGCGACAAAGATGAGGACAATAGTCTGAATAATGTAAATAGTGTACATAATACCTCATCTCAGAAATATAGACAGATACAAAATACAGAAATTTGGTCCTACAGAAGGATGCTGAGAATACCATGAACTGAATATGTGAGCAACGACAAAGTTTTAGAGAACATGGAAAGGATAATTATACATATCTTCAGGAAAAGATAGTTGAAATCTATAAGGTACATTATGAGGAAAGAGGGCTTGAAAAATTTGATACTCACAGAATTGATTGGAGGTAAGAAGGATAAAGGAAAACAACACATAACTTAACTAATGATTTTGAGTAAATGACTGGATGGCAAAGCTAGGTTTAGGAGAGATAACAAAAAGGTAAAAATTATTAAGAGTAACAAAGGATAAGAAATTGTGGAGAGCCACAGTCGCCTATGTCCTGCATGGCCACATCATATAGAAGAAGAAGAAGGACAATTTTGAATTCAGAAAGCATGGAGAAAGCAGCCAAAATCTACTTCATCATCTTTCCTGAAAACAGTCCTGACAATAAATTTGTAAATATTAAAGAGAAAAAAAGAAATTGTGGAGAGACATGATCACTTAATTGCCTAAGGGAACATGGTTTTTAATAATAAAAAAAATAAATGACTTCCTATTTTTTTAACTTATGCTGCTTACAGCAACAAGCAGCAATCTAAAAATGTGGATAGAAAGAAGTGAATGATTTCTCTATAAAATGACAAAGAGCGAGGCCATATAATATTCAACATATGATAAAAAAGACTACTTGTTTTCCATGTATTGTTGCTGTGGCAAGGGGAGATAATTATGATTAATATTTAGATTAAATGGCTTGAAAGATAAGGTTGGAAAATTCAGTGATTCGTATCTTTCAATCCAGCTTAGGATTGGATGTGTTACGTTATTTTTATTTATATACTTTTTGCCTTCTCCTATTTGCCGATAGTAATCTTATCTTGGGCTGTCTCTAAATTAATTGCACTTGTGAATGTGTGACAAGACTTTATTTTATTTCTTTCAGTGTGCAGAGTGCAGATATATATCAGCATGTTCCCTAACCCCATCAAATCCTCGAGCATTTGTTTGCTATTATCATTCATCTGTTTTGTTCTTTCTATTTGTTTTCCATTCTTACTTAGCAGGTTTCTTGAAATTGCTTTCGTGGACTGCAATTCGTTATATGCATCATCTATCATTACATGTATATCGTTCGAAAATATCTCCCTGAGTAGATTTCTTATACACACACAAACACACATATTTATCCTTCAGTCTATTCACATCTTTATCATTCTGTATATATCTACATGGTTTACAGTTAATATATCTGTTTATCAGTGTATATATACATACACGCACATATATATATATATATATATATATATATATATATATATATATATATATATATATATATATATATATACATATCCTACTCCAATATAAAACATACTTAAGAGAGATATAAAATTAACCCCTCCCTATACTTTATATTGTCTGTTTAACTACCACTCTCAAACCCCTCTAAAGAAAGAACAGTAAGATATATAATCCAGTGTTCTTATAGATATTTTTATTTTTACAAAATAGTGCTCAATGTAAATTTACAGAGTATTAATATTATAAATTAATTGATTTAAAATATGTTTTTTCCACTACACAGTTCTAACCATATTTCAAAAATGGAAGGTCCGAATTTAATTTTGTAATTAAATTAAAGACATTAGTTCCATTTCATCCTCAAGCGAATTTTCATATATATATATATATATATATATATATATATATATATATATATATATATATTCGGCTAGTCTATATATATATATATATATATATATATATTCGGCTAGTCTGTATATATATATATATATATATATATATATACTAGCCGAATACCCATGCCTTCCTGTGTGTGACACATTTTTGGGATCACTTTTTTAAATCATTGTTATAATAGTTTATGGAGAAAAATTATAAATTATGCATTTCAATATTACTCAATGATCTTGTTGATTTGACCTCTATCTTCTGGTTTTCTCCTTCTACATTTTGGATAGGAGTATTCCCTTGTTCAAATTTAAATTTATATTTAAATCAAGGACAAAAAAATTTCATTGGTGGGGTTTGTGCAAAAACAGCTTGATCTGACCCCTTTGATATGTATTTGATGCAATACTTGATTGAATGAATTCATGAGCAGATTTCAACATTGATATGAGAGTTGAATTGTCACAACAAATATGTATTGCAAGGCACTACCCACTGATTGGTGATTTCTTGCACAACTTGACGTCCATATTGTCTCATTTTGATCTTGCCAATGTGACTTCAATCTACTGGCTTTATCCCTCTATATTTTGGATAGGAGTCATTCACTGGTTCAAATTTAAGTTTAATTTAAATCAAAGGGATATAAATTTTCAGTGGGTTGTTTGTCCAGCATCATCATATTATATATATATATATATATATATATATATATATATATGTGTGTGTGTGTGTGTGTGTGTTTGTGTGTGTGTATGTATATTTTAAAAAGATAAGAATGTTGACCACCAAGGTCTCATCAGGTGGTTTGTTCAGTGAATGAATCAAAGACAACTCAACAACTTAAATACTTTCATTCTACACTGGAAGGGATGGGTGAAGTTGTACTGAAAAAAAGATTATTACAACTTTATCTGGGTTTGTATAGCCCCAAAATTAACTTCTTGATGTGTCTATTTTTGGCCATGCTCTCAGACCCCTCCTGTTCAACAACTCAGCGCCAGCTTTGTACGTTCCTATAGTTAGCTTCTCTGCCCTGACACAACCTACATGAGTTACCATACACTTTGCTAGCCTTTATATTTTGTAAAATACTCCATTTAATGGGCGGACTTCTTTTTTATATTATCTGTTCTTGGGTTTGTTTGGTCCTTGAAACACTGGTTGGTAGCACATGTGAATGTAATGGATTCAGCTGGAATTCAAACTTGGCTCTCCGATTCCTCAATTCAAACCACAATCCATTACTCCAACATAAGAACCATAAAAATAGCAACAACAATAACAACAACAATAATGATATTATTAACAACAATAACAATAGCAGTAACAATAACAGTAATAACAACAATAAAAACAATAACAACAACAACAATATTATTAACAACAATAACAATAGCAGTAACAATAACAGTAATAACAACAATAAAAACAATAACAACAACAATAATGATAATGACAGCAACAACACTAACAATAATAACAGCTATAGCAACAATAATGCTAATAGCAAAAAT
This sequence comes from Acanthosepion lycidas, assembly GCA_963932145.1. NCBI lineage: Eukaryota > Metazoa > Mollusca > Cephalopoda > Sepiida > Sepiidae > Acanthosepion > Acanthosepion lycidas. The sequence continues at coordinate 31,314,099 of OZ010611.1, forward strand.
AGCAGCAGTAACAGTTACAATAATTACAACAACAATAATGATAATAACAACAATAACAGCAACAACAATGACAATAATAACAACAACTACAATAACTACAATAATAATATACAAATTACCCAATAGATCTCCAAACAACCCTCCACAGAGTTGTCCTTCTCATATACCAGTTGCCATCCAAAGCTGTAGAATCCAGTCTGTCCTGCTATTTACCCATAGATGGAGGGAGAAGAAGGATTCATACCTTTCTCAAGGCTATTAGCCCATAAGTGAATGTAATGGATTTAGCTCTCTGATTCCTCAATCCGAGCCACTATCCATTAATCCACCATACCCCTCCTTAATGTCATGCTGATGAACACTTTGTTACTCTTGTTAGGAATATTTTGAATGCAATCTGACATGCTTTTCCACTGGTTGGCTTGAGTGGCCACCCTTAGTAGTCCGCAGGTTTTCATTATAATTTTGTGGTTTATAATACCAAACTCTGTCTTTGTTGGGTTTATCAAGCAGAATGATAGGCTGTTGAGGAAGTCTTCTTTGTGATTCTGAATTGTTAAGAAGACTTTCTTTTCTGCTAATATCCTGATTTTGCCGCTAATTCCAAACTTTGTGGAGATTTCTTTTGCTTCTGTGTTAATCTCATCCATGTAAGAGGCAGGAGCCTTTTTATAGAATTTAGTCACTTCCTCTGTAACTTTTTTTCTCTACTTCTTTGGGTTCATTGCATATATTTTCTTTGTCTTGTCAGCCATAATGAAAGTTTTCTTTAATTTTTTCAGCTCTCCTTTTAAATATTAAATTGCTCTGCAAGCTTGGTTTTCCTACTTGAAATTGAGCACTTTATAACATGTACGATTTTAACAAATATTTCACTGTTTGTCTATTCTGGTGTAAAATTATGGGAAATAAAGCATAATATATTTTTTTTAAAAATCCACATTACAACTAAAAACATTTGCAGTTTCTCTCTTATTTTTATTATACACACTTTTCTCTCATTGGAACTACTATAACCTCTTCCTTTTATATATATATATATATATATATATATATATATATATATATATATATATATATATATTTCAATAAAGGTGCAATTAATTTACAAATTCATGAATTATGTGTATATATATATATATATATATATATATATATATATATATATATATATACATATATATATATACATATATATATATATATATGTATGTATATATATGTATGTATATATATATATATATATATATATATATATATATATATATATATATATATATATATATCTGATCATGGTTTATTTGTCAGGAAGGTGACTTCTTGATGTTATCCATCTGCCTGAAAACCATATCACAGATTGACCCAAGCTTTATAGACAGATCCTTTGAGAGCTGTCGGTGGTTGTGCTAGCACGAAGTCACAAGTCATCGTGACTGAGGGTTTGAGCATGGTGAACTTGTTCAGACAGTTGATTGTACTAGACAATGTGCTCTCTCCCAATAAAAACTGTAACTAAGGTCCAATCAGGATAGTTGCAATATAACCCACAAGTGGGCTCTGCGGGTGTTGAATAAACACAAATGCGCTTAGGCAAGTGTCTGCAAAAGGGATTAGTTAACTGCCTTAGTAGACTGGCATCCTCAGATACAAGTGGTGATCAATCTATCCACCATATATATGTATCAGTTGAAGATTTGGATATGAATCTAACAAGATAGTAAAATAAAATAAAAAAACAAGTAGGAAACGTATCTTAATCTAACGTGTTTTACTTTTATTAAATCTTCGTAAGAGATCAGGATCAAAAGCAAAGAAACAAAGTACTGGTATGTTAAGATTTTTTGTTAGTTCTTATGGGTCAGATACATGTCACGTATATAAACACAATAGATAATACATAAATGTGTTTCGGGGATATTTTGGACATGAAAGTGTATAATAGTGTAAGAGTGTGTATTTAAAGAAACGCTGTTCTATGTTTCAAAGCAGAGTCCAACAGCATTATAAAATCCTCGGAGAATTCAAGTAAGATATCTTTAGTCATTTCTATGATACAACAGTTCAATACTTAATCTAAAACTTTAACTAAGGTTCACTCAGGATAACTGCAGTATAAACCACAAGTGGGCTCTGTGTTTGTTGTATAAACACAAATGTGCCTAGGCAGGTGTCAGCAACAGGGATTAGCTAGCTGCCCTGGTAGACTGGCATCCTCAGATACAAGTGGCTATCAATCCATCCATCATATATACATATGAGTTGAAGATTTGGATATGAATTTGACAAGGTGATAATATAAAATAAATTTAAAAAAAATTAGGAAACGTATCTTAATCTAACGTGTTTCACTTTTATTAAATCTTCGTCAGAGACCAGGATAAAAATGAAAAAAAAAGCAAGAAACAGAATACAGGTATGTTAAGATTTTTTGTTAGTTCTTATTGGTCAGATACATATCACGTGTATAAACGTAAAAGTTAATATAAAAATGTGTTTCGGGGATATTTTGGACATTAAAGTGTATGATAGTGTAAGAGTGTGTATGTAAAGAAACACTTGTGTGTCTAGGTGTATGTTGGAAAGTACCGTTAATTTATGTAAGTGTATAAGTGTGTGTGTGTGTGTGTGTGTGTGCAGAATGTCTATAGATGTCACCTATATTTTATGTCGTGTATATGTATGAGTTGAAGATCTGGACAGTAGTCCAATAAGATGATAATATAAAATAAATAACAAGTAGGAAACGTATCCCAATCTAACATGTTTCTCTTTTAATTGTAATACACTTGATTCCACTGATGATTCCATTTTTTGAAGCAATTCTCATGCCTTCGGCTTACGCTTCTCTCGTGAACTGAATTTGATCATTTTTTTTTTTTTGTTAATTTGAATTTATAACATATACAATGTAGCTTAGTCACTGCCTCATTTATTTCTCAAGAGTGATCAAGGATTGCAATAACTTTCTGAAATATATCTCTTTTAAAAATAAATTATCCACTGCAATTACAAGATTATGTCTCACTTTTATTAAATCTTCATCAAAGATCAAGATAGAAATGAAAAAAAGCAAAGAAACAGAGTATGTTAAGATTTTTTGTTAGTTCTTATTGGTCAGATAAATGTCACGTGTATAAACGTAAAAGTTAATATATAAATGTGTTTGAAGGACATTTTGGACATGAAAGTGTATAATAGTGTAAGAGTGTGTATGTAAAGAAACACTTGCGTGTCTAGGTGTATGTTGGAAAGTACCATTAATTTATGTAAGTGTATAAGTGTGTGTGTGTGTGTGTGTGTGTGCGTGCGTGCAGAATGTCTATAGATGTCACCTACATTTTATGTCACTGTGGAGAACGTCTGTTGTTGTTACCTCTGTGTAGGTAGAGGAGACACATGAAGATATTGTATCATGTTTTGGTTGGATTTATTCTTAAAGCATTTCTCATGCATATATTTTGAAAAAGATTTGTAAATTTTCGTTATTTTATAGACATAAGATAAATTCATGAATAATGGATCTGTAGAAAGATGGTGATGTGATGTAATGTTTCAAGCGAGTGTTTATAGTTCGTAGTAATGCTAGAAATATATATTCAAAATATTTCCTCCTTAAAGGGTTATGTTCTTTATTAATTAGGTTGGCATTAATGAAACCAAATGTAGGTGCCACGTCGTTTCAATGTAAGATGAGAGAGAATATCGAAAAATAAATCTCAGGGTATTTATACCACATGATGTCTCCCCACTGTGAATAATTTTGCACTGTAGACACTTTATCTGATAAATTCCAGCATTTAAAATAATGTTCTGTTTATTTTTCTTCCTGATTATATTCCCAATTGTCTTGGAGGTGGTGGTAACCATCCTAGTGTTAGGGATGGCTAATTAGTTTGAGAGTTTAGTTGAAAAGGTGTTTGAGGGAAAGATTATGAATTTGAGAGAGAAAATTCAAATATATCAGCTGGACTAAGTTCAAATATTTATCATAGATCTACATTGTTTGCCATTAATGCAGCTGTCAAATATACACACATATATATATATACTAGCAGCCCGTGCTTGATTCAAAAATCGTACGACTCATACATTAATCACTATTTAATTGACTTAAAATATTTTTGCCCTTCCTTGTCTTTAAAGGAAGGCCCTTTGCCGTGCTGATGTTGCTACATGCCTTACTTCTTGCCTATCTCACACTGCAAATTTTTTCTAAGCTCTATACTAAACATTAAAAAAGAACTACGAAAAAAGAACTAAACAAAATGAACACAAAACGATCAGCTTTAAAAAAGGACTTGTAACTGGAAAAACCGAATGAAAAAAGAATGTTAACAACAAATACTTTTTCACACCCAACCCAGTTCTGCGGAATCAGAGTCAACGTTGAATCTAAGCAAGCAAATGAGCCAATTGGAGTAAAGTGCCATGCAGATTTAAATTTTTCCCACTTGTGACGAATGCAGCTATCTATTTTTTTTTACATGCTAGCATGCTAGTTAACATTCATGTCAGTCAGCTGTTGGCTCTCATGCTGGCCAATTGAATCTTCCTGTCTATTCGTGGCAGCCAGCTATAGGCTCTCACTCTATTAATTGATTATTTCCACTATCGATGGGAGTTGGGAAATGCAATGTCAGTCTTGGCCTTCCTGCTAACTTGGAGCATGTGCATGTAAATTTTGGTGCAAATCCGTTGAAAATTGCAGCCGTGCATTCGTTACACACACACACACACACATCCTTTTATATATATATATATATATATATATATATATATACACACATATATATATATACTAAATGGCAGTTCCGTATAGGATACAGGTTCGAATCCTGTCAAAGGACGAATATTTTCTATGAAAATTTCTCGGACATTCAGGCTGGTAAATGTTATTTAATACTGTTTATTATATACAGAGCATTAACTTAAATACTTGTATCTATAAAAAGAACGTTAAACATAAAAATGTCTTTAATAAATAAATTGTCGGATTTTGTCCATTTCTTAATGTATGACGTCATTTGTTTACATTTGATACGCCATGAGCAGTTATGGATGTACGAGATTCATGGAAGACTGAAGTTTATAAGCAGTAAATTCGACCTTGCCAACCGAACGCTCCTTTGTGGCCGAATCAGTTAGGCACGCCCGGCTAAATGGTGGTTCCGTATAGGATGCAGGTTCGAATCCTGTCAAAGAACGAATATTTTCTATGAAAATTTCTCGGACATTCAGGCCGGTAAATGTTATTTAATACAGTTTATTATAAAACAGAGCATTTACTTAAATATTTGTATGTATAAAAAGAATGTATAAACATAAAAATGTCTTAAAAGTATTTATATATATATATATATATATATATATATATATATATATAAGTATACACACACACACACACATATATATATATATATATATATATATATATATATAACAAACAAAAATCAATACATCATTAAAGATTTCAGTAACAATTTATTGTAGATAGACAACTGCCTCATGATACCGGAGTTATAAAACCATTTTATAACTCTAGTCTGATGAGGCAGTTGTCTGTCTGAAATAAATTATTGCCAAACTCTTTAATGATGCATTGAGTTTTTCCTTTGATGTATATTATATTGCTCTGTATTTTGATACATTGAGCTCTCTTCATGGATCTATTTTTTAATATTTTATATTAAAAAGACCTATGTAGATTATCCTTACCACTTACGGATCTGATGAACTTTCCTCAATGGTACCAAGGCTCTATGAATTTAAGATAGATGTTCTATGCTAACAGTTTCTTCTCTCACACTTCTCACCTGTGGCACTCTCTTCTGGATTCTTGCTTCCCAGTCAAGTTTGATTTTCAAAAATTTAAGTGTAATGTCAAATGTTATCTTCTGTCTTCTTAATTTCTGAGCTTTTATTTTTCCTGCTCCTTAATAATGTCATTTCACACTCAGTAACTCTTTGTATTAGTGGTTTATTACTTTTCTTGGTGTGAAATGATTAATATATATATATATATATATATATATATATATATATATATGCATATAATTATTTTTAAAAAAATATGATTCCTTCGCTACATAAGAGTTCTCATGTTTCAAAAACGAGAACCGAAAACCTTAATATAGTTATTAAAATTAAATTGAATTAAAGTATCAAGCCTTGAAAGCATCAATGACAGCGATAAATTAAGTCCAACAAAACGGGAAACTTCTACAAATTGACAGCAGACGACTACACTAACTAAGACTTATAAAAAAGTTCATAATAACAATATTAATATGGTAGACAGTATCAACAGAACTAGTAAAATTATTACTGAAAAATTAAAAATAAGCGATAGGGTAGGCAAACTAGCTGAAAAGGAAGCTACATCATCACTCTTAAGGACCACAAACAAGATAAGCAAACGAATCCTAGAAAGGATCACTAGGCAAATAAAAAAATGCCCTGGATTAACACTCTGGATTAATACCTGATTGCACCCTAATACAGTTTGATATTGTGGATTATTACCAGTCAATATCAAGAGATCTCTTCATGACTGCACTGGAGTTTGCTACTGTATATTCTGACTTGACTAAGGAATAAATGAACATAATCCTTGATGCAAAAAATCTGTCCTCATCCATAATGTGGACCAATGGATTAAAAACACTAATGATAATTTTGACATCACCATTTGTCAGTCTATTTATACTATACAATCTAACCACGCACCATGAATTAGACATTGAGGACATTGGGCTATACAGGGATGATGGGCTCAAGGTAGTGAGAAGCTCCACAAATTTTTAAATTGTTATGGGACCTTACCCATAATAACATAATGTACTAATACATACGTAATAAATACTGCGCCTCAAGAGGAAGCAGGGAGTTCAGTCTGAAGTCTGGAGGGAAGTCTGTCAGGAGTCTGTCAGTCAGTCAGTTAAAGGCCGTCCGAAACAGAGTCACGTTCAGACAATTACTACTAAACCTGATTGTTCGTACTAACACTTTTCTACTTCTCTGTATATATTCCTGTTTGTAATATATCTGTGTTATTTCATATCCGCGTTCGAGTTCTTTATTGGTTCTACCTTGGACTATCACTATGGTACAAGGAACCGGACCATACCAAAAAAAGATGAAATTAGAAAGATAATATGTAGTGAATTCAGAAAACTAAACTTAAAAACTACAGTCAATACTAAATTAAAAATGGTAAACTTCCTCGACATAACTCTAGACTTAATGAACAACATATACCTACCTTACAGAAAACCTAACACTAATCCCTTGTATGTACACCCTAAGTCAAACTACTCTCTATCTATAATTAAGCATATACCCACATCAATAGAGAAAAAAATCAGCATGAACTCCACGAATAAGAAAATATTCCAACAACACAGTAATTTATATAACACAGCCCTAAAAAATAGAAGATACAAAAATGCTAACATTATAGAAACAATAGTACTAACTAGAAGAAAAACAGGAAAAGGAAAATCATTTGGTAAACCCCTCCGTACAACCAAATGGTTAGTATTAAGCTCGGAAAAAAGTTCCTAGTTTTAATTGAAAAACACTTTCCTACTAATAGCAGACTTAGCAAGATCTTTAATAAAAACACCTTAAAATTAAGTTACAGTTGCACTGAAAATCTAGAAAGGATCATAAAAAAAACACAATAATAAAATCCTGGAAAAACACGAAAGCCAAAACAGTATTAATAAAAATCCTAAACTAAAATTAGACAAAAATAATGAAAAATTATGTGATTATAGAAACCCTGATGACTTCCTGTTGGAAAATAAATGCTGCACAAAATCTGTGGTATACCAATGCACTATCTCATCCATTGAGAGTCCTAACACTGATAGGATATACATTGGTTCAACGAAGAATGAATTTAAAATTAGATGGAGACAACACAAAAGCTCCTTCAATAATATTAGAAATAGAAATCAGGGATCTCTATCCAAATATTTTTAGCATTTAAAAGAAATGAATAAAACTTCAAAAGTAAAATGGAAAATAATAAATAGAACAAGAACTTGTAAAACCCGCGATGACCCATGTCCTTTATGCCTACATGAAAAACTACACATTATTAAGTTTTTAAATAATGAAAATTTATTAAACCATAGACAGGAGTTAACGGTTTTTTGCCAACATCAACAAATAATTAACATAAAAAAATAAATTAAATTTCATAGTCTAATAAAAGGTTTAAAAACTTAACTCAATCATAAGATAGACAAACCCTTTTTGAAGTCGTCAAAAAGACAAATTGTAGTTCAGCGCAACATGTTTATGTACGAAACAGCCCTATAGGAAAATAAATAAATAAATAAATGAAATAAAACAAAATTCTCTAGACACTTAATGACATATTATGATGCCAAACGCTATGCTTTGAAATGGACACCTTAACCTTACCTTGGCTTGATCTCTTTCCGAAGGTGACTGATATGTAGATACAAATTAACTCTTATCCCCTGATCAAAATGCTAAACCCCAGCTGTTTCTATAGTAATTAATTTTGTGAATGAACATGCTTATAAAGATACATAAATTTCAAGATTTGTTATTCCTAAATATTTACTTGAGGATGAAACGGGACTTGATACTTTAATTATATTTAATTCTAATAATTATATTGAGGTTTTTGGCTCTCGTTTTTGAAACGTGAGAACTCTTATGTAGTGAAGGAATCATATTTTTTTAAAAATAATTATAATTTAAGCTCTACTTCTGTATGGGGTACTTTTTTTTTTAAAATAAAAACAAAAATACTAAAGAACTCCGGATTATTTACCTAACATGTTCTTTCCTATTTTTCTACATATCTGCACACACACACACACACACATATATATATATATATATATATATATATATATATATATATATATATATATATAGTACTGGTAATTGATCCGTTGGTATATAATCCAGGTAGATCCTCGTAATATTAATTATTAAAACTGATCCACAGAGAGCTCAATATTTTGCTTTTAACAGAGCATATGTATTTTTTACAGCAAAAATCAAAAATTACCTTGATATAGGTATAGTATATTTCGAACTGTTCTACACACAGCTCCTGTCAGCCTCTAAGTGCTTGTCTCTGGAAGCATCGTTCTAAATTTATTTTCAAAGTCAGTGGCGCCTTGTTAATGAGAATGGGTTTGTGTTAGCAGTTGGTGGAGGGAGTAAGGTATCTTATCCCAGGGTGGGGAAGTGGTCTGGGGTTGGAGTTTATTTATGGCCAAAACCTTTGTAGTTTAATATCAGTTCCTATTATGTGGTGTTTCTTCTAACGGTCCTGGAGTGTGTTTTTCTGGCATTCACCGTAAATATTTTCTGTACTACTAAGCAATAGTGGATTTAAATTTAAGCCCGTTAAGATTAATGTAAATTAGTTGAGTTATATATTTATAGGTTGTGGGTAACAACAGAGCACCCAGTGGATTAACTCATACTGTCAAACAAACTTATATGACCATATCTTCATACTTACATATTTGTTTACATTTACATGATCATACACATATGCCACTATACGTACACATACACCCCCACATATATGCACCCGTATATATAATAATAATAATGTAAAGGTAAAATAAATTCCATGGATGTATAAGCCAAGTGGGCCCAAGAACTATAAAAGTATTCAAATTGATCCACAAAAAGAGAGTTTAATGTATTTTATTTGTACAATGCAATATGATGAATAATAAAATAAAAATTATTTTTACCTCATGTGGGGAATAGGCTATATTGGCAGACAATACAAGTGGTCGTCTGTCTTTTCAACCCCAATATGGAATGGAATTCATGTCTGTAGAGCTAGAGGAAGCAGGAAGTAAAATTTAACTGTAAGGAAGAAATATAGGAAGAGGTCAACCTAAAATTTAACATGCCAACTATACTTAATACAGAGTTCACACTTTGTATAAGTCAGGCGATGACACCGTATATATATATATATATATATATATATATATATATATATATATATATATATATATATATGTATATATATTGTCATCCACAGACTGTTTCGCTTCATCACTGCTCATCACTGTGGCTAGATGTCCGGTTGCCTCTAGCTATGATCGAAACCCAACTGAATTTGCATCAGTCAGAGATTTTACCACTAATCTGTTGGGGCACGTCAGAGATGAAGGTGAATTTAACCATATTTATTTTTAGATAAACACACAGTGACTGAGAGAACTTCATTCGATTTAACGAAGAGTCTTGCATTATTAGCCATAATAGTCACTGTTTACAAACCCACACTTCCTCCCCAGAGAGCTCAATCGAAATAAATTATTCAGGAGCATATATATTGTCATCCACAGACAGACTGTTTGACTGTATCACAGCTCATCAGTGTGGCTGGACATCCGGTTGCCTCTAGCTAGGATCAAAACCCAACTGAATTGGCATCAGTCATATATATATATATATATATATATTCCTGAATGTTTAAGTACTGACCAATGTCACATGTAAATTTCTACTCCTGTACATTTGTGTGGGTCTGACACAATAAATTTATCGTATTCAGTAGACATGTGTGTAGTTCATTTACCTCCAGAAGGAAAAGTTTGCTTCATGCATAGAAGGAACACAACAAAAACAATGTAGTTTCTGAAAACTGATACTCAAATGTGAAAATGGTCACAACAAAATTTTTTAAGAGCTACAAAGCACGGGAATTTGTGGAGGGCCATGAATGCTTACATCCTGAAAGGAAATGGAATATAGAAGAAGAAGAATGAGCTAGAGTAAATGGATGGCAAAACAAGGTTTATGAGAAATAACAAAAAAATTAAATTTATTATGAGCTACAAAGCACAGGTAATTGTGGAGAGCCATGATTGCCCATGTCCCGAAAGGACATGGCACATGGAAGAAGAAGAATGAGCCTGAGTACCTGAATAGTAGAACAAAATTTATGAGAAATAACAAAATTTTTGAATTTATTATCAGCTACAAAGCACAGGAAATTGTGGAGAGCCATGATCACCTATGTTCTGAAAGGACACAGTACATTGAAGAAGAAGAAGAAGAAGAAGAAGAAGAAGAAGAAGAAAAAGAAGAAGAAGAAGAAGAAGGTTAGTTAATACCAGTTTTACTGTATTGAAAAAATTAAAATTAATATTAAAATTATACATTTATTTTATTTTTACTGTTTTTCACTTCACCTTGTCATTTTCAAATGCACTTCCGTAATCGTTTATTTTATGGCAAATACTTTTGACAAGAATCTAGGTTACGGCTGATTGTGTTAAAATCAAAATTAGCAGATTTATTTAGTAAGTTTAAAAAGTGCCACAAAGGTCATGTTAAATGAGATAATTTGCAACTGTAAAAATTACACCCTATATTTGTGCTACCTTTTATGAATTATATCAGATTGGGGTTGAAAAGTGCAGCAGCAATAATTTATGTAATTTTTTTTTTTAATATTTTGTTTTAATCATAAACTCTTTGGTGATTAAAGAATTTAAATAATGCTTTGAAATTCCTTGTGCATTCTTTTGAATATGCTTAAATTAAATATGGAATTTATTTTACACTGCTGAGGTTGGAGTTTAAAGCATAAAAGGTACGTGATATTGTTAAAAAGAGCTAAAATAAAGTAATGGAAATCATAATGAAAATTTACTTAACTATACCTTCCAGTAATGAATGTTCTATGATTTTAAAATGAATAAGATTTGAAAAGTTACTTCACGATGTTGTTTAAATCATGATGAATGTAATACTAACTGTAAGGATAGTTGTTTCTGTACACAAAATATCTGGTATTCATTATTATTCTTGATTGAAATTCATAAAATATTTTTCTTAAATTATTTTTTCAGGAAATAAGACTTCACAAGTTTACTAAATATTATACCTCTTGATGAGAGTTTCCTTTCAGCCCTTTTGTTTTGTCTTGTGTGGAATGTAAACCTCTTGATTGTATCATAATTTTCTCCTCTGGCAATTGTTGTAACGTAAGCAAAGAGTATATTGGAACTGGCGGGGGAACACCTAACCAGTTGCTCTCCCAGCAACTACAGGGGCAATAAGCAGAGAGTGAAAAGGGACAGGCGTTAGCAAAAATAACACTGCCTTGAAATCCACGGCAACTTAAGGAACAAAAATGCCCATGGGACCAATTTCACAAGACACTATGTCTTGGCAACTGCTTTTTTACCTGATTTTATTGACATAAGACATCTTATAAAGAACTGTCCGTTCATTACCCAGCCTTTGCACCATTTATCTGGCCCATCAAGTGTTGCTCGAGTTTCGTCTGTGAACAAAACTTTAGAGAAGTCAATCTTCATATTGTCCTCGGCCCATTTCAATCGATTTTGAATATGATTTCTCGTCAACAGAGGCTTCGATACAGATTTGACTGTTGTTGCTATTTCCCTCAGATACCGACACTGAGTACTTTTAGACACAGTAGGATCCCCAATGTGACCGAAAAGCTCTTGACTGGTAATTCCAGGGTTCTTCGTGGCCTCTCGTTTAAGTCGTGACATGAGACGACGTGAAATAACCCTCGGCTTGCCTTTATATGCCCTTTTGCGTACTTGTGTAGGGTCAGCGGTGAATTTTTCTCTGTTTGATGACACTTCCCTGTCATTTAAAAAAATTCTCGGGTAGATTTACGTTTTGAGAGTTCTGAGGTAATAGTTTTCTTTTCAGCATCCCCTAAACTGCTTTTGCAGCCTATCTTTTCACTAAATTCTTGTACTTTTCTAATAATTTGGCATGCTCAAATCGCCGTACTGATAACAAATATGGCGCCAGTTTGTTTACATTGTGCAGATCAGTATGAAAATTTCAGTGATTGTGAATTGATTGGACGGTTTTTGAAATATTAGAAAAAAGTTATCTCAGTAATAATTAGGCACGCAGTGTGTATATATAAATATATATATATATACATATATATATATATATATATATATTAATCATTTCAGAGATTGCAGAGAGGCCTATGTTGAGACATGCCAAACTGTCTCACTGTAACTGGTGTTGACAAATATGTGATCTGAGGCCACTTTTGTGTTTGTACTGATGCATCTTCGCCACATATGTGTAACTTATTTTTGTTGTTATTGTTGTTGGAAGTATTCAAAAAGCATTAAATTTTTTTATGATACAGAACTTCAGTTTTGATTTTGGAGTGTCAGGCTGGAGTCTCGTCTTCTTTATTCAGTTTAAGACTTTTTCAATCATTGATCTGAATATTTCTGGTCTATTGCTTAGGGTTTAGACATTTCTGAATTGATTTAATGTTATGTATGACATCCACATGAGAGAAGATCTGACAAGGCTGTTTAAGTACATAATACAAATTGAACTGGATCATAGACAATCATGAACAAGTTAGATAGCATTCGGAACATCCATACAAAGGTCTAGACCTGAAAAGGCTATTATGAGCTACTTTCACTGGTTCCCAGACTCCATGAATTCAAGCGCCCTACGAGGCTGGCATCCTGCTCTCATCCTTACATTGTAGAAACTTTTAAATGTAGCCGTCTCTTCTACTCCAATAGCTTCATACCTCGCACCTCTCGCCTGTGGAACACCCTTCCCAATTACTGTTTCCCTGAAAGCTATAATCTCCAACTATTCATATGTAATGTCAATCAACACCTCCAGTTACCTTGATCTACCCACTATCCTTCTCCTCATCCTTTCTTCTATCATTCCTATCTGCTCTCGCTCCAAATCTTCTGCAAGCCCCTGCATCCTAGTGGCTTCACGCCTTGCTCGGGTGTAATGTTTAAAAAAAAAAAAAAAAAAAAACATGAATTGATTGTATATAGCTGATAGTTTAGACATTCCAGAACAAGTTAGATATAATTCTGGACATCCATATAAAGGTCTAGATCTGATAAGGCTATTTAAGAACACGACTTGAATTGGTTGTATATAGAGGATAGATTGGGCATTTCTGAACAAGTTAGATAGCATTCATGGTATCCATATGAAGGTCTAGATTTAAAAAGGCTATTTAAGAACACAACATGAATTCATTGTATATAGCTGATAGTTTAGACATTTCTGAACAAGTTGGATAGCATTCGAAACATCCATATGAATGTCTAGACCAGACAAGGCAATTTAAGAACACAACTTGAAATGGTTGTATATAGCTGATACTTTAGACATTCCAGAACAAGTTAGATATCATTCAGGACATCCATATGAAGGTCTAGATCTGATAAGGCTATTTAAGAACACAACTTGAATTGGTTGTATATAGAGGATAGTTTGTGCACCTTGACATGGTGCAATCGTTAGCAAGCTGATCTCACTAGAATCGTTACAAATGTTGAGTGAGTTCAATCCTGACTGGGTGCCCCATATTTTCGGCCTTGTGCCACATCTAAGCTGTGCTTATAAAATTGTTTGGGCACCTTGAGGTGGTGTAATGGTTAGCAAGCTTGTCTCAATAGAACAATTACAAATAAGTAATGAGTTCTGTCTTCACTGGGTGCCCTTTACTTTTGGCCTTGTGCCACATCCAAGCTATGCATGGAAAATCACTATATAGAGGATAGTTTAGACATTTCTGAATGGATTTAATGCTACGCATGACATCAATATGAGAGTAGATCTGACGAGGCTGTTTAAGTACACAACACAAATTGAATAGGATCATAGACACTCCTGAACAAGTTGAATAGTATGCAGGACATTCACATGAAGGGCTACATCTGATATGGCTATTTAAGAACACAACTTGAATTGTTTTTATATAGCTGATAGTTTAGAACTGTTCTGAACAAATTGGATAGAATGCATGACATCCATGTGACAGTCTATATCTGATGAGGCAATTTAAGAATACAACATAAATTGGTTATAAATAGTTGATAGTTTAGACATTTCTGAACAAGTTAGATTGCCTCCATGACATCCATGTGAAGGTCTAGATCTGATGAGGCTATTTAAGAATACAAGATGAATTGGTTGTACATAGTTGATAGTTTACACATTTCTGAACAAGTTAGAATGCCTCCATGTCATCCATGTGAAGGTCTAGATCTGATGAGGCTATTTAAGAATACAACATGAATTGGTTGTACATAGTTGATAGTTTACACATTTCTGAACAAGTTAGATTGCCTCCATGACATCCATGTGAAGGACTGGATCTGATGAAGCTATTTAAGAATACAACATGAATTGGTTGTACATAGTTGATAGTTTAGACATTTCTGAACAAGTTACATTGCCTCCATGGCATCCATGTGAAGGTCTAGATCTGATGAGGCTAAGAATACAACATGAATTGGTTGTACATAGTTGATAGTTTACACATTTCTGAACAAGTTAGATTGCCTCCATGACATCCATGTGAAGGTCTAGATCTGATGAGGCTATTTAAGAATACAACATGAATTGGTTGTACATAGTTCATAGTTTAGACATTTCTGAACAAGTTAGATTGCCTCCATGTCATCCATGTGAAGGTCTAGATCTGATGAGGCTAAGAATACAACATGAATTGGTTGTACATAGTTGATAGTTTACACATTTCTGAACAAGTTAGATTACCTCCATGACATCCATGTGAAGGTCTAGATCTGATGAGGCTATTTAAGAATACAACATGAAGTGGTTGTACATAGTTGATAGTTTAGACATTTCTGAACAAGTTAGATTGCCTCCATGACATCCATGTGAAGGTCTAGATCTGATGAGGCTATTTAAGAATACAACATGAATTGGTTGTACATAGTTGATAGTTTAGACATTTCTGAACAAGCTAGATTGCCTCCATGACATCCACGTGAAGGTCTAGATCTGATGAGGCTATTTAAGAATACAACATGTATTGGTTGTACATAGTTGATAGTTTAGACATTTCTGAACAAGTTAGATTGCCTCCATGACATCCATGTGAAGGTCTAGATCTGATGAGGCTATTTAAGAATACAACATGAATTGGTTGTACATAGTTGATAGTTTAGACATTTCTACACAAGTTAGATTGCCTCCATGACATCCATGTGTATGTCTAGATCTGATGAGGCTATTTAAGTATACAACATGAATTGGTCGTACATAGTTGGTAGTTTAGACATTTCTGAACAAGTTAGATTGCCTCCATGACATCCATGTGAAGGTCTAGATCTGATGAAGCTATTTAAGAATACAACATGAAGTGGTTGTACATAGTTGATAGTTTGCACATTTCTGAGCAAGTTTGATTGCCTCCATGACATCCATGTGAAGGTCTGGATATGTTGAAGCTATTTCAGAATACAACATGAATTGGTTGTACATAGTTGATAGTTTACACATTTCTGAACAAGTTAGATTGCCTCCATGACATCCATGTGAAGGTCTAGATCTGATGAGGCTATTTAAGAATACAACATGAATTGGTTGTACATAGTTGATAGTTTAGACATTTCTAAACAAGTCAGATTGCCTCCATGACATCCATGTGACGGTCTAGATCTGATGAGGCTATTTAAGAATACAACATGGATTGGTTGTACATAGTTGATAGTTTACACATTTCTAAACAAGTTAGATTGCCTCCATGACATCCATGTGAAGGTCTAGATCTGATGAGGCTATTTAAGAATACAACATGGATTGGTTGTACATAGTTGATAGTTTACACATTTCTAAACAAGTTAGATTGCCTCCATGACATCCATGTGAAGGTCTAGATCTGATGAGGCTATTTAAGAATACAACATGAATTGGTTATACATAGTTGATAGTTTAGACATTTCTGAACAAGTTAGATTGCCTCCATGACATCCATGTGAAGGTCTAGATCTGATGAGGCTATTTAAGAATACAACATGAATTGGTTGTACATAGTTGATAGTTTAGACATTTCTGAACAAGTTACATTGCCTCCATGACATCCATGTGAAGGTCTGCATCTGATGAAGCTATTTAAGAATACAACATGAATTGGTTGTACATAGTTGATAGTTTAGACATTTCTGAACAAGTTAGATTACCTCCATGACATCCATGTGAAGGTCTAGATCTGATGAGGCTATATAAGAATACAACATGAATTGGTTGTACATAGTTGATAGTTTAGACATTTCTGAACAAGTTAGATTGCCTCCATGACATCCATGTGAAGGTCTAGATCTGATGAGGCTATTTAAGTATACAACATGAATTGGTCGTACATAGTTGATAGTTTAGACATTTCTGAACAAGTTAGATTGCCTCCATGACATCCATGTGAAGGTCTAGATCTGATGAAGCTATTTAAGAATACAACATGAATTGGTTGTACATAGTTGATAGTTTACACATTTCTGAACAGGTTAGATTGCCTCCATGACATCCATGTGAAGGTCTAGATCTGATGAGGCTATTTAAGAATACAACATGAATTGGTTGTACATAGTTGATAGTTTAGACATTTATAAAAACAAGTAAGATTGCCTCCATGACATCCATGTGACGGTCTAGATCTGATGAGGCTATTTAAGAATACAACATGGATTGGTTGTACATAGTTGATAGTTTAGACATTTCTAAACAAGTTAGATTGCCTCCATGACATCCATGTGAAGGTCTAGATCTGATGAGGCTATTTAAGAATACAACATGAATTGGTTGTACATAGTTGATAGTTTAGACATTTCTGAACAAGTTACATTGCCTCCATGACATCCATGTGAAGGTCTGCATCTGATGAAGCTATTTAAGAATACAACATGAATTGGTTGTACATAGTTGATAGTTTAGACATTTCTGAACAAGTTAGATTGCCTCCATGACATCCATGTGAAGGTCTAGATCTGATGAGGCTATTTAAGAATACAACATGAATTGGTTGTACATAGTTGATAGTTTAGACATTTCTGAACAAGTTAGATTGCCTCCATGTCATCCATGTGAAGGTCTAGGTCTGATGAGGCTATTTAAGAATACAACATGAATTGGTTATACATAGTTGATAGTTTAGACATTTCTGAACAAGTTAGATTACCTCCATGACATCCATGTGAAGGTCTAGATCTGATGAGGCTATATAAGAATACAACATGAATTGGTTGTACATAGTTGATAGTTTACACATTTCTGAACAAGTTAGATTGCCTCCATGTCATCCATGTGAAGGTCTAGATCTGATGAGGCTATTTAAGAATACAACATGAATTGGTTGTACATAGTTGATAGTTTGAACATTTCTGAACAAGTTTGATTGCCTCCATGACATCCATGTGAAGGTCTGGATATGATGAAGCTATTTAAGAATACAACATGAATTGGTTGTACATAGTTGATAGTTTACACATTTCTGAACAAGTTAGATTGCCTCCATGACATCCATGTGATGGTCTAGATCTGATGAGGCTAAGAATACAACATGAATTGGTTGTACATAGTTGATAGTTTACACATTTCTGAACAAGTTAGATTGCCTCCATGACATCCATGTGAAGGTCTAGATCTGATGAGGCTATTTAAGAATACAACATGAATTGGTTGTACATAGTTCATAGTTTAGACATTTCTGAACAAGTTAGATTGCCTCCATGTCATCCATGTGAAGGTCTAGATCTGATGAGGCTAAGAATACAACATGAATTGGTTGTACATAGTTGATAGTTTACACATTTCTGAACAAGTTAGATTACCTCCATGACATCCATGTGAAGGTCTAGATCTGATGAGGCTATTTAAGAATACAACATGAAGTGGTTGTACATAGTTGATAGTTTAGACATTTCTGAACAAGTTAGATTGCCTCCATGACATCCATGTGAAGGTCTAGATCTGATGAGGCTATTTAAGAATACAACATGAAATGGTTGTACATAGTTGATAGTTTAGACATTTCTGAACAAGCTAGATTGCCTCCATGACATCCACGTGAAGGTCTAGACCTGATGAGGCTATTTAAGAATACAACATGTATTGGTTGTACATAGTTGATAGTTTAGACATTTCTGAACAAGTTAGATTGCCTCCATGACATCCATGTGAAGGTCTAGATCTGATGAGGCTATTTAAGAATACAACATGAATTGGTTGTACATAGTTGATAGTTTAGACATTTCTACACAAGTTAGATTGCCTCCATGACATCCATGTGAATGTCTAGATCTGATGAGGCTATTTAAGTATACAACATGAATTGGTCGTACATAGTTGGTAGTTTAGACATTTCTGAACAAGTTAGATTGCCTCCATGACATCCATGTGAAGGTCTAGATCTGATGAAGCTATTTAAGAATACAACATGAAGTGGTTGTACATAGTTGATAGTTTGCACATTTCTGAGCAAGTTTGATTGCCTCCATGACATCCATGTGAAGGTCTGGATATGTTGAAGCTATTTCAGAATACAACATGAATTGGTTGTACATAGTTGATAGTTTACACATTTCTGAACAAGTTAGATTGCCTCCATGACATCCATGTGAAGGTCTAGATCTGATGAGGCTATTTAAGAATACAACATGAATTGGTTGTACATAGTTGATAGTTTAGACATTTCTAAACAAGTCAGATTGCCTCCATGACATCCATGTGACGGTCTAGATCTGATGAGGCTATTTAAGAATACAACATGGATTGGTTGTACATAGTTGATAGTTTACACATTTCTAAACAAGTTAGATTGCCTCCATGACATCCATGTGAAGGTCTAGATCTGATGAGGCTATTTAAGAATACAACATGAATTGGTTATACATAGTTGATAGTTTAGACATTTCTGAACAAGTTAGATTGCCTCCATGACATCCATGTGAAGGTCTAGATCTGATGAGGCTATTTAAGAATACAACATGAATTGGTTGTACATAGTTGATAGTTTAGACATTTCTGAACAAGTTACATTGCCTCCATGACATCCATGTGAAGGTCTGCATCTGATGAAGCTATTTAAGAATACAACATGAATTGGTTGTACATAGTTGATAGTTTAGACATTTCTGAACAAGTTAGATTACCTCCATGACATCCATGTGAAGGTCTAGATCTGATGAGGCTATATAAGAATACAACATGAATTGGTTGTACATAGTTGATAGTTTAGACATTTCTGAACAAGTTAGATTGCCTCCATGACATCCATGTGAAGGTCTAGATCTGATGAGGCTATTTAAGTATACAACATGAATTGGTCGTACATAGTTGATAGTTTAGACATTTCTGAACAAGTTAGATTGCCTCCATGACATCCATGTGAAGGTCTAGATCTGATGAAGCTATTTAAGAATACAACATGAAGTGGTTGTACATAGTTGATAGTTTGCACATTTCTAAACAAGTTTGATTGCCTCCATGACATCCATGTGAAGGTCTGGATATGATGAAGGTATTAAAGAATACAACATGAATTGGTTGTACATAGTTGATAGTTTACACATTTCTGAACAAGTTAGATTGCCTCCATGACATCCATGTGAAGGTCTAGATCTGATGAGGCTATTTAAGAATACAACATGAATTGGTTGTACATAGTTGATAGTTTAGACATTTATAAAAACAAGTCAGATTGCCTCCATGACATCCATGTGACGGTCTAGATCTGATGAGGCTATTTAAGAATACAACATGGATTGGTTGTACATAGTTGATAGTTTACACATTTCTAAACAAGTTAGATTGCCTCCATGACATCCATGTGAAGGTCTAGATCTGATGAGGCTATTTAAGAATACAACATGAATTGGTTGTACATAGTTGATAGTTTAGACATTTCTGAACAAGTTAGATTGCCTCCATGACATCCATGTGAAGGTCTGCATCTGATGAAGCTATTTAAGAATACAACATGAATTGGTTGTACATAGTTGATAGTTTAGACATTTCTGAACAAGTTAGATTGCCTCCATGACATCCATGTGAAGGTCTAGATCTGATGAGGCTATTTAAGAATACAACATGAATTGGTTGTACATAGTTGATAGTTTAGACATTTCTGAACAAGTTAGATTGCCTCCATGTCATCCATGTGAAGGTCTAGGTCTGATGAGGCTATTTAAGAATACAACATGAATTGGTTATACATAGTTGATAGTTTAGACATTTCTGAACAAGTTAGATTACCTCCATGACATCCATGTGAAGGTCTAGATCTGATGAGGCTATATAAGAATACAACATGAATTGGTTGTACATAGTTGATAGTTTACACATTTCTGAACAAGTTAGATTGCCTCCATGTCATCCATGTGAAGGTCTAGATCTGATGAGGCTATTTAAGAATACAACATGAATTGGTTGTACATAGTTGATAGTTTGAACATTTCTGAACAAGTTTGATTGCCTCCATGACATCCATGTGAAGGTCTGGATATGATGAAGCTATTTAAGAATACAACATGAATTGGTTGTACATAGTTGATAGTTTACACATTTCTGAACAAGTTAGATTGCCTCCATGACATCCATGTGATGGTCTAGATCTGATGAGGCTATTTAAGAATACAACATGAATTGGTTGTACATAGTTGATAGTTTAGACATTTCTAAACAAGTCAGATTGCCTCCATGACATCCATGTGATGGTCTAGATCTGATGAGGCTATTTAAGAATACAACATGAATTGGTTATACATAGTTGATAGTTTAGACATTTCTAAACAAGTCAGATTGCCTCCATGACATCCATGTGACGGTCTAGATCTGATGAGGCTATTTAAGAATACAACATGAATTGGTTGTACATAGTTGATAGTTTAGACATTTCTGAACAAGTTAGATTGCCTCCATGACATCCATGTGAAGGTCTAGATCTGATGAGGCTATTTAAGAATACAACATGAATTGGTTGTACATAGTTGATAGTTTAGACATTTCTGAACAAGTTAGATTGCCTCCATGACATCCATGTGAAGGTCTAGATCTGATGAGGCTATTTAAGAATACAACATGCATTGGTTGTACATAGTTGATAGTTTAGACATTTCTAAACAAGTTAGATTGCCTCCATGACATCCATGTGATGGTTTAGATCTGATGAGGCTATTTAACAATACAACATGAATTGGTTGTACATAGTTGATAGTTTAGACATTTCTGAACAAGTTAGATTGCCTCCATGACATCCATGTGAAGGTCTAGATCTGATGAGGCTATTTAAGAATAGAACATGAATTGGTTGTACATAGTTGATAGTTTACACATTTCTGAACAAGTTAGATTGCCTCCATGACATCCATGTGAAGGTCTAGATATGATGAGGCTATTTAAGAATACAACATGAATTGGTTGTACATAGTTGATAGTTTAGACATTTCTGAACAAGTTACATTGCCTCCATGTCATCCATGTGAAGGTCTAGATCTGATGAGGCTATTTAAGAATACAACAATAATTGGTTGTACATAGTTGATAGTTTAGACATTTCTAAACAAGTTAGATTGCCTCCATGACATCCATGTGATGGTTTAGATCTGATGAGGCTATTTAACAATACAACATGAATTGGTTGTACATAGTTGATAGTTTAGACATTTCTGAACAAGTTAGATTGCCTCCATGACATCCATGTGAAGGTCTAGATCTGATGAAGCTATTTAAGAATACAACATGAATTGGTTGTACATAGTTGATAGTTTAGACATTTCTGAACAAGTTAGATTGCCTCCATGACATCCATGTGAAGGTCTAGATCTGATGAAGCTATTTAAGAATACAACATAAAGTGGTTGTACATAGTTGATAGTTTACACATTTCTGAACAAGTTAGATTGCCTCCATGACATCCATGTGAAGGTCTGGATCTGATGAAGCTATTTAAGAATACAACATGAATTGGTTGTACATAGTTGATAGTTTAGACATTTCTGAACAAGTTAGATTGCCTCCATGACATCCATGTGAAGGTCTAGATCTGATGAGGCTATTTAAGAACATGATTCAAGGATATTTTAAGTTGCTATTTTGTTTTAAATTAGCATCTAACGGCATTGGAAAATATACCCATAATGCAACCTGTCTTTTGTTCCGTATCTCTATATCCTATAACAAATTTGTTATAACTGATCCATATGTTGATGTTCTTAAGATAAAGCTTTCTAAAATAGAAACTATGATCACAACTTGGACTGGCACCTACCCAGAATACATAAAAATAATTAAGAATTAAATACTTCATATGATTGGGTCTGCTAGGGATAGTTTCACCAAAATATAATAAATTGCTACAAAACTGAAACATTAAGCTAAAAACATGTCATGTTTTTAAATAACCTCATCAGATTGGTACTTCAATATGGATGCCATACATTGGTCCATAGTAGTTCAGAATAATCGGAACTCTCAGCAGGATACCATTTTTCTTTAAGCCTCATTGAGAGATACTATAGGATCACAAAGAACTGTACCAAATAATAAAAACCACCATCTCACTTGAGGACTTTAAATGTGTGCAACAACTAAAATGGATAACATAGGTACTTGAAAATTATTTACATAACCTAGGGGTTGATGTTACACACTATTTCAAATAAAAGGTTAGTAAGGAAACTGCTATCAACACTAGAAAGAGTGATAACATCAACTTGAATTGAGAAAACTATCCTGAAAAATGGTTTTAACAGAATGACTTTTAATAAATTTTGTTATACTCTGCTGCAATTAGATCTCTTTCTGATTCGTTCCTACATGTCAGCTGGATATAAGAACTAAGAAAGCAAAACACAAAATAAAAAAGTTGTTTCATGCACAGGGGCTCTGAGTATCATATCCAGTGTACAAAATACTTCTCTGACTCTTCAAGGTCACATCCATTGTATCAGCAAAGTGAGATTTGTGAGCTTCCAATTAAACATGCTCATATCCTCTGCAGTAGCAAAATCAGATTCATAGCTTCACTAACCACTCCAGGCCTCTGTCATTGCTGTAACTTTGACAACCAACCCACCTTATTTTAATTCTCTCTCTCTCTCTCTCTTTCTTTCAATATATATATATATATATATATATATATATATATATATATATATATATATATATATATATATATTAAAAAGAAGAGAAGAGAGGTGCCGTAAACGTTTTTGGTTGTAATGTGGATTTATTTAGAAAAAAATACATTATGCTTTGTTTTGCATAATGTTACACTACACGAGTTTCTGGTCTCGTGACCATCTTCAGGTAAAAGCGGAGATTTCCGCATATTTTTAAAAATAATTAATTTTTTCTTTTGTTTTTCAATGTTAAATATTCTCGATATGAGACATTTTCTGTTTTTGTGTTAGTAATCCGAATGTCTTTCTTGAATTGGCAATGAAGAGTTCTGCGCGAAGGGTCATAAAACAATTAAGGTTGGTCCAAGCGAAATGATGAATTACTTATCAGCATTTTATCTTTTAATGTTTTACTGACCCCTGTGTGTTCTTGGATCTGTTTCTATTTTTGTGTGTTTCTGTCAGCATGCGTGTATATATGCGTATGTATATTCTCCCTCCATACATATACTGTTTTATTATGAGGAATTAGTAAACTCATTTGTACATATACACGCATACACATACACACGTACATACACAACATCCCACCACAAGAAATCAGTACACACACACACATACACACACATACTTCCCAAGCTACATGGAACCAGTATACACACTCACACATACACATACACACACACACACACACCTACACACACACGTACTTCCTAAATTGTGTGGGGTTTGGGCGCGTGCTCGGGAGTAGTTCCCCTGTTTTGTCAACATGCGTATCCATATATATATATGTAAATGTGTGCATACATATATATAACCTCGTGTCTCCCGTATATGAGCGTGCGCTCATGTATGTGAGTGATTTGATCATTGTGTTTGGTCACCTTGTGTGCATGTTGTGTGTTTTTGTGTGGGGGTTACGATCATTGCCAATTCAAGAAAGAAATTCGGATTACAAACACAGAAAATGTCTCATATCGAGAATATTTAACATTGAAAAACATAAGGAAAAAATTAATTATTTTTAAAAATATGTGGAAATCTCCGCTTTTACCTGAAGACGGTCATGAGACCAGAAACACGTGTAGTAAAATTATGGAAAACAAAGCATAATATTTTTTTATAAAAAAATCCACATTACAACCAAAAACGTTTGCGGCACCTCTCTTCTCTTCTTTTTAATATACATACTTTTCTCTCGTTGGAACCACTACAACCTCTTTCTTTTATATATATATATATATATATATATATATATATATATATATATATATATATATATATATACACAGTGGGGTTGAATAAGTGATCATACAGCAAACAAATGCTTGTTATTCTCACTTATAGTGGATGAAAACCTCGAATAACAATCTTATATATGTATTTTGGGGTATAGAACCAGAATTTGCAAGTTAAAATTAGAAATTCTTCAATAAGTGATAGTTATGCAAATTTTTATATTTCGAATAGTGGACAAAGTGTTCATACAGTATCAATTTTTACATTATAATACGGTAGATTTTGTTTGTACTTCAAAGTAGAAGATTCTAAACTGGTCTAGAATATTCTCAGTAACTCTATTGCAACATTCAGTTCAAAATTGGATCATTCTGCAGTCACTGTTCACTGATAATGGTTCCTGAAAAAGAGCAAATTATTAAGCTATGGAACAATGGAAAAAATTACAGAAACATCTCCAGTGACACGAACATACCTTTTTCAAAAATTGCTTCGTTTATTACAAGATTTAAAAGACGTAATACTGTTGAGAACAAAGGCAGACCTGGTGCTCCCAGGAAAATCTCTCCCAGGAAAGTTGATGCGTCAGCTCTAAAATCACCCAATGGTCATCAGACAAGACCTTCAGAATGATTTGAGTTTGTCAGGAGTTAACGTATCTAAGCAAACAATTAGTAATGAACTACACAGAGATGGTATAAAGTGGTGCTCCCCAAGAAAGACACCACTCCTTTTGAAATGGCATAGAGATGACAGGTTGAAATTTGCAACAGAGCATAAAGATAAGGAAAATTCTTATGGGAGTTCTTTGGACAGATGAAAGTAAAATAGAATTGTTCAGTCGCAATTCCCTGAATCATGTATGGAGGAAAGACGGTAAAGCATATGCACCCAATAACACCATACCAACTTTCAAATTTGGTGGGGGTAGTATCATGGTTTGGGGCTGCTTTTCGATGTGAGGTGTTGGCAAACTAGCAATTATAGACAGTAGAATGAATGCAAAAAAATATCAACAAATCCTAAGCAAAAATTTATCACTTTCTGTAGGGAATCTTGGGCTTCCTCCTGATTGGATGTTCCAGCAGAAAATGATCGCAAGCATACAGCTAAGAGTATGAAGAATTGGCTTGCTAATAAAAACATTAACATCTTACAATGGCCCAGTCAGTAGCAGGATTTTAAACCAACAGAGAATTTATGGCAGTTTTTGAAAAATAAGATCTGTGATAGAGGTCCAACAAACATCAAAAACCTGAAGACAATTACTCAGGAAGAATGGGACAAAATACCTACTAAAGTATGCGAGTCGTTAATTAAACACTACGGAAAGAGATTGGTTGCTGTTGAACTTAATAAAGGCTTTGCTACAAAATATTAAATGGAGAAAACTAAAACATGTTTTTGATCTACTGTACGATCATCTAAGCCCCTAAAAATTTAAATATTGCTATATTTTCTTAACCATGGAATATTATTTAGTTTTATATGCATACATTTTTTTTAGTATGCAATCTGATACAGTAGATATATTCCCGTTTTGTTAATTTAATATGTTACAAATAAAAATGTGAAATATTTTCATGTGTACGATCACTTATTCAACCCCACTGTATATATATGTATGTATATATATATATATATATATATATATATATATATATATATATGCATACATATATATATATATATATATTTATATATATATATATATATATATATATGAATACATATATATATGCATATATATATATGCATAAATATATATATATATATTTATATATATATATATGAATACATATATATATGTATATATATATGTCTATATGTATATACATATATATTTATATATATATGTCTATATGTATATATATATATATATACACACACACACACTTGGCCATAAGTTCAAAGAAGAAGGACCAGACTGCATGCAACCACACCCTGAAGACCTCAAATCAAAGTTCTGTACAATCTCAATGGCCAAACTGGTGGAAGGGGGTAGCATAACCAAGACAAACCTTGACAAACAATGCATCCAAGACCCCCAATGCAACCAGGTTTGCTAGATCTTGCCTGTCTCAATCCCCTTTGAGTTACAAGAGAAGTGCTTCTGTCCAAGTGTGTGGGTCTCTCTGTTGCATAGAAAAATCAACTTCATGTGAATAGCCCTTTCTCTTTGATCCACAGCTATTATGACCACCGTCACCAGGGAGAAGAGAGGATAACAATCCTAATACTCGGATATGAGTGGGGTGCTGACAACAATTCTACACACAGGTCGACAGATGCATTAACTGTAAACCAGGTAGGTATATGCCAAATAATAATGATTTGAACATCCCTAATAAAAACAAAATGAAACTGCCCAGGAAATTTTTAGGAAGAAGATAAATAAATGAAACAATATATAAATCTGAGACACTACTCCTCAGCCTCTTCATCAATACAACTCCAAAAATAGGCAAATTAGTGGGCACATTTTGCTCTCTTCATTTCAGTCGTTTGTCCGTTTCTTTTGAAGAGGAAACAAATGAAAGAAAGAAATGCAGACTAATTTTCTCTTTGCTCTCTTGTGACACTTTTTTCCAGAAATTGTTTTTCATTTTCTTGAGAATTCTTTTTAATAATCCCATATCAGCTTTCTGTTGAAAATGTAATTACTTTCCGAGGTCATCATTTGAGACTGACAGCAACAGTCTACACATGTTAAGGATCAGTGTCCGATCCAATTCAATTTAATCCAGCTAACCATTCATCCGTCTCATGCAACTGATCGCATCTCAAAACAGAGTCTCCTTCAGACGACTGTGTTTAGACAGTGTCATATTTTTTTTCTTCTGCCAATCAAACTTCTTCACAGAATCAAAAGAGCTGATCAAAGAGCTAAAGATTCCTTTGATCTCTGTTTCCTTGAAACTGTCTTGTTCCATTCCGTTTCATAATTTTCAAAGCAGAGGAATTCCCAGCAGAAAATTCCTCATGCCAATCATAGAGGCATCACTGAGTTCATAATTACCAAAAATGAGTGTTGTGCAAAAAACTGATGCATAAAAGAGAAATCCCTGAGGAAAATAAATTACTAACAAGTACTTTTCGGTTAAGGTGGCTTACTTACCGATCCTTTTTTCCAGACACCTGCTCAAACACATTTGTGTTTCTTCAAAACTTACAGACTTCAGTTACTGTGTCTGGGAGAGAATGAACAATCTGGCATGATCAGCAGTTGAACAAGGCCAGTACTCACAAACCCTCAGTCATGATGACTTGTGCCTTCATGCCAACACAACTATTAACAACTTCCAAACAGTTTCATCTACACACACACACACACACACATAAGTTTTCCATGAAAAAATAAACATAAATTAACATTCTCAAAGCTATTTATATAAAAAAAAACCTCAATAAAATTAATTATGAATACTCCACAAACATTTTAAAATGTGTACAATAGATAGCTTTTAAATGTTAGCGATTGTCATTTATAGTTTTTCCTTTATCTAGCAACTACTTAAGTCTGGAAAATTTTCCACAGCATACTTAGTTACCTCCCCTTAAGCAGTGTCCGTCACCCAGGCCATGATACAGAATTCCGGACTCCACATATAAAAATGGTAATTTTCAGATGACAACAAAAAGTTTTGTCCTTCATGGACACTAAATATTTACTCTATAATTGACAATACCCTGATTATAACATTATGATATGTTGAAAGTTCTCGGAAATAAATGCAATATGAGCCAACACGGTGTTTTCCTCTCGTCTTTTAATAACTGCACAAAAAAAGTTTATCAGAGAATATGAAAGGATCCTATCGAGAATAAATAGACAGAACATGTATACATTATTTAACGAAACCTGTCTTTCGATAGATAGATAGATAGATATATAGATAGATAGATAAAAATAATATGTATGTTGGACACACAACAACAACGTTTTCATATAGGGTAAATCTTCACTTGAATAACAAGTCTGATATTTCTAAACATTACAACAGTCAAGGAAAATCCTTGTGGAAAATACCTCCATACTTTTCCATGAAAAGAATAAACACAAACTAAAAATTCTCTAAGCTATTTATATAAAAAAATTGAAACCAAAGCTCAATAAAAGTAATTACGAATACTCCACAAACATTTTAAAATGTGTACAATAGATAGCTTTTAAATGTTAGCGATTGTCATTAATAGTTTTTTCTTTATCTAGCAACTACTCAAGTCTGGAAAATTTTTGACAGCATACCTAGTTACACTATTATATCATCATTGTCGCCACCATATTTATTACTAAATAAATATGGCAACAAATAAGAGGACAATAGTCCAAATAATGTAAATAGTGTACATAATACCTCATCTCAGAAATATAGACAGATACTGAAAGGCCGAAACGTTGTAATAGATATGGCGACAAAGATGAGGACAATAGTCCGAATAATGTAAATAGTGTACATAATACCTCATCTAAGAAATATAGACAGATACTGAAAGGCCGAAACGTTGTAATAGATATGGCGACAAAGATGAGGAAAATAGTCCGAATAATGTAAATAGTGTACATAATACCTCATCTAAGAAATATAGACAGATAATGAAAGGCAGAAACGTTGTAATAAATATGGCGACAAAGATGAGGACAATAGTCCGAATAATGAAAATAGTGTACATAATATCTCATCTCAGAAATATAGACAGATTATTTAAAGGCCGAAACGTTGTAATAAATATGGCGACAAAGATGAGGACAATAGTCCGAATAATGTAAATAGTGTACATAATACCTCATCTAAGAAATATAGACAGATACCGAAAGGCCGAAACATTGTAATAAATATGGCGACAAAGATGAGGACAATAGTCCGAATAATGAAAATAGTGTACATAATATCTCATCTCAGAAATATAGACAGATTATTTAAAGGCCAAAACGTTGTAATAGATATGGCGACAAAGATGAGGACAATAGTCCGAATAATGTAAATAGTGTACATAATA
The DNA here is from genome assembly GCA_963932145.1 of Acanthosepion lycidas. NCBI lineage: Eukaryota > Metazoa > Mollusca > Cephalopoda > Sepiida > Sepiidae > Acanthosepion > Acanthosepion lycidas. The sequence goes on from OZ010611.1 coordinate 31,344,290, forward strand.
CCTCATCTCAGAAATATAGACAGATACCTAGTTACCTCCCCTTAAATAGTGTCCATCACCCAAGCAATGACACAGCATTCCTGACTCCATATATAAAAATGGTAATTTTCAGATGACCACAAGAACTTTTGTCCTTAATAACCATGAGCACTAAATACCCTGATGATGACATTATGCTATGTTGAAAGTACTCAGAAATAAATACAATATGAGCCAATATGAGGGTTGCTGTGTATGAGCGTAAGAAAAGGTAAGATGTGCAGTTCATGGGGCTATTTTTTTATAAGGCAATAGAGCCACTAAGATATAAAGGGTTACTGGGTGTAAAAACATTACTAAGAAGTGAGAACAAAAGAGTAGTAATCAGGAAAACATCATCATCATTTGCCGGATGCTGTCGGGATCGACAAGCCAATGAGAACAATCCTTTTTTTAGCTGTATAGTATGTGCTACACCAGGGCTATATACAGATTTGAATTCAGAGTTACTTTCTCCTAGATCGGTTGCCACCCAAGGCTAAAGAACCCAGTCTGTCCTGCTATTTATCCATAGCTGATGGGAGAAAAGGATTCATATCTTTCCCAAGGGTATTAGCATAAGTGAATGTAATGGATCTGACTGAAATTTGAACTCAGCTCTCCGATTCCTCAATCCAAGTTGCTATCATTTGTTCCATCGTGACATTGCATTTAAATTTTTGAACATCAAATGTAATTGGAAAGCCGGAAAAGAGTTCCATAAGCAAGAATTGTGAGAAAAGAAACTGTTAGAAAAGAAGTTATGCTTATGGTTACAGATGAGGGAAAGTGATTGAAGCTGAGATGCCAGGTCATGACCAATGATATTGCTTATTTTTTTTTTTTAATTTTATCAAGAATCTTTAAATATATAGCAGGAGCACTGGATCATATGTAGCAGCAATATCCTAAGATTGGATGAAAGGAAAACTTATAGATATGTAAGATAGATTCTAGAAGAAAGATAATGGTTAATCCTAGACTTGAAAAGGTCAAGATTATAATGATTTGGAAAGCATCCTGCTAGGAGTCTGTTCCATGAAGTAGCAGTTCTTGGGAAGAAGCTGCCTGAATAGAACTTCTTACTATAGGAATACAATGAGAAATGATAATAGTTGAGCCTAGACATTAGGGGGTGAACAATGTAGTGATTGGGAAAACATCTTGCTGGGAGTCTGTTCCACAGAGCTGCAGTTCTTGGGAAGAAGCTGTTTGAATGGAACTTACTTCTTACTATAGGAATACAATGGGAAAAGATAACAGTTGAGCCTAGAGCTTAGGAGGTGAAGATTGTAGTGATTAGGAAAATGTCCTGCTGGGAGTCTGTTCCACAGAACAGCAGTTCTTGGGAAGAAGCTGTTCGAATAAAACTTATCCTTACTATTGGGATATGAAGGGAATGAGGATGATTCACTCTTATGTATGTGGTGTGGCTGATTCCAGTTGCAAAGTTTATAATCTGGTGGGACTCAGGAATGTAGTTCCTGAGAACACATGGCATAGAAATAGTGAATAAGCAGCAAGAGGCTTGCAAATTAATGGTATTAGCCATTTCTTTATCAGAAAACATTCAGCATTCATTGACCAAGCAGTTTGTACTACAATTGGTTGAAATTTATACTACGTTAGGTTGGAATTTATATACCATACTCATTTATAGTGCGACCCTGAATTTTTTTGCATGGATTTTAAGCCAAATGTTACCAGTGTATAGTGCAACTAGTCACCAAAAATGCTTTATTTTTAACCCCTTCAGAAAAAATTATCTGTGTATAGGGTGCCCTCCAATTTCTGGCATAAAATCTGACTATAAAAACTCAAATTCATCTTGAGTATATACAATAAAACCTATTTTTTATTAGTAGCAAACATTGTTGACCAATAACTTTGAATAGAAACTTAAACTTGTTCTTTTAGTTAATGTTCTAAATGTGAAGGTTGGTTGATTTGTTTTCTACGGCTTAACAACTGTTTACAGGTTATTTAAAGCCAGAAAATATTTTTAGACAGTAATAATTTTATTTTTTTGAGATAATAATGGTTTATTGATACAAGTCTTACTAATTAACCCATAGCTGAAGGGGAAGATGTGGATTCATGCATTTCCCAAGGGTATTTGTGCATAAGTGAAACCCAACTGGAATTAGAACTCAGCTCTCCAATTAACAATTCTAAGTGATTATACACTACCTATACATCCAAGTTTACAGTACCTGGAATTCCCAAGTGGTCACCCATCTAGATACTGACCCGGCTTGGTGTTGCTATACTTGAGTGTGATCATACAGGAACTAGTGTTTCAATGCGATCTGTCCATAACCTAAATATTAAGGTAGACGCACAAGCAAAATGGGTTTAAGTTATGCTTCCTAACTGTCATAGCTTTTCATAAATTTATAGTATGACAGCAACAAGTTAGATTCCAAAAGAGGTGACATGACTTCCATGCTAATCAATACAACCACTCAACTGGTGCGATTTCTAGAGGGGACAAAGCACTTGTTCAGTTTGAATAAGAGTCTAATTAGCATAAAGTAAAATTTATATCTATTTTTTTTTTCTGTCTTTTTTTACTTTTCTTTTTAAAAAATTAACTATTAAACCTACAGAGGGCATAATTAAATATTTTCTAAATGGCTTGATAAAAGTGTGGGCGAGAAGGGAGGATGTTTGAGAAGGACAAAAGAAGATGGTAGGAAAAGAAGCTAAGAAGAATTGAATGGGGCTGAGAAGAACAATGAAGAAGAGGTGAAAAGGAAAAGAAGATGGAAAAAGGATAGAAAGTGATAGGGATAGCTGAGAAGGATAGAAAGTGATAGATATGGCTGAGAAGGATAGAAAGTGATAGGTATAGCAGAGAAGGATAAAATGTGATAGATATGGCTGAGAAGGATAGAAGGTGATAGGGATAGCAGAGAAGGATAAAATGTGATAGATATGGCTGAGAAGGATAGAAGGCGATAGGGATAGCAGAGAAGGATAGAAAACAATAGGGATAGCTGAGAAAGATAGAAAGTAATAGATATGGCTGAGAAGGATAGAAAGTGATAGATATGGCTGAGAAGGATAGAAAGTGATAGATATGGCTGAGAAGGATAGAAAGTGATAAGGATAGCAGAGAAGGATAGAAAACAATAAGAATACCTGAGAAGGATAGAAAGTGATGCGGATAGCAACAAAAGATAGAAAGCGATAAGAATACCTGAGAAGGATAGAAAGTGATAGATATGGCTGAGAAGGATAGAAAGTGATAGGGATAGCAGAGAAGGATAGAAAGTGATGGGGATAGCAGAGAAGGATAGAAAACAATAGGAATACCTGAGAAGGATAGAAAGTGATAGATATGGCTGAGAAGGATAGAAAGTGATAGGGATAGCAGAGAAGGATAGAAAACAATAAGAATACCTGAGAAGGATAGAAAGTGATGCGGATAGCAACAAAAGATAGAAAGCGATAAGAATACCTGAGAAGGATAGAAAGTGATAGGGATAGCAGAGAAGGATAGAAAACAATATGGATTGCTGAGAAGGATAGAAACCGATGGGGATAGCAGAGAAGAGGAAATGAAGGAATGAGGAGGTGACAAAGAAAAAAGAATAAATTTATAAAATCATGAAGAAGAGGATCAATTAGAGAAGTTGGCATAAAGAAGAAAGATGTGCAGTCAGATGCTAATGGAAAAGGCTAATTAAAATGGTAAGGCATCATTGGCCACAATTTTAGATGAAGATCACAGAGACAAATATGGTGAACTTGTCAAATATGCCTCTTGGCAAAGAACTAATGACAATAGTCATATACATGATGAATGAGTTAGCTGCAACAATAGTTGTAATAATGTTTATGATAGCGGAGATTTATAGCAGTGATAGGGATGGTGGTGGATGATGGTGGTGGTGGTAAAGTTTAAAGTGGTAAAAGTTAATATTTGTGGTCATGGCGGTGTAGTGGTGGTATTGATAATGGTGGTTAAAACTTATAACTGCAGTACAGGATAAGTGGTGATGGTGGTGGTGATGGGATCAGATAGTAGTGTTGGTAAAGGCTGATAGTGGTGTTGGTGGTAGTAGTAGTAGTAATGGTTTATAGTAGTGATGGTGGTTATGACACTGCTGGCTGATGGTTGTAGTGTGGAGGTAGTGGTGGTGGTAAAAGTCTATAGTGGTGGTTTTGGCAGTTGTGCCTATGTAGTAGTGGTGGTGGTGGTGATGGTGGTGGTGGTGGTAAACGTTTGTAGTGATGTGGTGGTGTGGAGGAGGTGGTAAAGGTTTATAATGGTTGTACAGCGGTAGTGGTGGTGGTAAAGGTTTAGAGTGGTGTGGAAGTACTGGTGATGGTAAAGGTCTATAGTGGTGGTGATGGCAGTGGTGTGGTGGTGGTGGTGGTAAAGATTTACAATGATTGTCTGGAGGTAGTGGTGGTGGTAAAGGTTTAGAGTGGTGTGGAAGTAGTGGTGATGGTAAAGGTCTATAGTGGTGGTGATGGCAGTGGTGTGGTGGTGGTGGTGGTGGTAAAGATTTACAATGATTGTCTGGAGGTAGTGGTGGTGGTAAAGGTTTAGAGTGGCGTGGAAGTAGTGGTGATGGTAAAGGTCTATAGTGGAGGTGATGGCAGTGGTGTGGTGGTGGTGGTGGTAAAGATTTACAATGATTGTCTGGAGGTAGTGGTGGTGGTAAAGGTTTAGAGTGGTGTGGAAGTAGTGGTAATGGTAAAGGTCTATAGTGGTGGTGATGGCAGTGGTGTGGTGGTGGTGGTGGTAAAGATTTACAATGATTGTCTGGAGGTAGTGGTGGTGGTAAAGGTTTAGAGTGGTGTGGAAGTGGTGGTGATGGTAAAGGTCTATAGTGGTGCTGATGGCAGTGGTGTGGTGGTGGTGGTGGTAAAGATTTACAATGATTGTCTGGAGGTAGTGGTGGTGGTAAAGGTTTAGAGTGGTGTGGAAGTAGTGGTGATGGTAAAGGTCTATAGTGGTGGTGATGGCAGTGGTGTGGTGGTGGTGGTGGTAAAGATTTACAATGATTGTCTGGAGGTAGTGGTGGTGGTAAAGGTTTAGAGTGGTGTGGAAGTGGTGGTGATGGTAAAGGTCTATAGTGGTGCTGATGGCAGTGGTGTGGTGGTGGTGGTGGTAAAGATTTACAATGATTGTCTGGAGGTAGTGGTGGTGGTAAAGGTTTAGAGTGGTGGTAGTAGTGTGGAGGTAGTGGTAAAGGTTTATACTGGTAGTGGTGGTGGTAGCTGCTAGTAATCATGGCAGTGTGGATGTAGTTCAGGTGACATAGTAATGGTGTTGCCAGTGGTAAAGTTGTATAGTTATGGTGGCAGAAGTAAAGGTTTATAGTAGTGACAGTGGTGGTGATGGGGTTTATTGACAATAGTGGTGGTGGAGGCTTACAGATGGTCATAGGGACAATAGATTCTAGTAATGATGGAGGTGGTGACTGGGTTAGCTGATACCACTAGTGGTCATGAAGGTTTATAATGGTAGCGGTAAAGTTTAATTTCAGTGGTTATAAAGGTGATGGTTAAAGCAGGCAGTAGTGATAGTGATGGTGAATATTTAAAGTGATGATGGGGGTTGGTAAATTTTTCTAGTTTTCTTTTTTTGTTTTTTTTTAATTAGTATCACCCCAAGTAAGGCATTACAGCCGCTAAAACACAAGGGGTTATAGGGTGGAGAGGAATTAGGGACAAAAGAATTAGTAATAAGGAGAAAGAGAAAAGAGCAATCAGGAGGACAGTACATTGCATTTAAATTTTTGCAGATTAAAATTAGCTGGAAAGTATGGAGTCAGAATGGAATTCCACAAGTGAGAAGTGCGAGAAAAGAAACTGTTAGCATCAAACTTATGGCTACATCTAGCCAGCTCAAGTGTAAAATGATGAGATCTCAATGACAGTCTAGTGTTGAACTTAAATTCTAAAAGTCTAGGTACCATAGCGAAGAGCTCACCCAAACGATTATTATAAAACTATTTAAAGAAAAGGCACAGGGAGGCAACCTTACAGTGGTGGGCAAGTGACTGAAGCTGAGCTACCAGATCAAGCCCAATAATATTGCAGATTCTCCAGGTAAATAGTGATGGTTTAGACAGTGGTGGTGGTAATGGTATGAGCTGCTAGTGACTACAGAGGTGGATGTGAGGTGAAACTTTATAGTGTTAATGATGGTAAAGGTTTCTAATTTTGATGATGGTGGTCGAGACAGTGAATGTTGTGGATAATAGGTGTGATGAAAACCTATAATGATGATGCTCCTGGTAGAACGCATTATTAAAGTCTATATCTATATTCATTGTGATTCGTATTCTAATACTTTCATAAAACATTGTCAAATATTATTCGTCAAAACTTATTTTCAAACTTCACTTGCTGTAGGGGATGTAAGCTCCTCGAGAACAAGAGCACCCAAATTTTGATGGCATTAACTCTCTTTCAGATTCTGAGTGTCCTATTCTGCATAGGGGACAGAAAACATTTAGGACAAGATACTACTGGGCAACACCCTAACCAGGAACCACTGCAATGCTCCGGACAGATTTACAAAAAGTTCAGTCATTTAGATGACTACATAACCTTCAACAGAATAAAATTGAGCACCTGCAGATATTTTCATGGCAATTTTGCTCTGATAATCTTTTTTCCTTGTCACTTGGAAAACATGAAGACATATATTTTACTATTTACACTATTTACATTGTTCGGGCTGTTGCTCTCCTCTTTGTTGCCATATTCACAACATTTCAGCCATTGTACACTCCGGGCTTCTTACAATACCTCATTTCAGAAATAAAGAGAAATGTAGATTTTACTGTTTGCATAGTTAAATACAACTGCCATTTCTACTCCAACAGTTTATTTTCTCACACTTCCCACCTGTGGAGCTCCCTTCTGTTTACTTGCTTCCCTACAATCTTCAAAAATTTAAATGCAACATCAATCACCTGTTTTCTTGAATCTCATTGATCTTTTGCCCTTTGCTCAATCTCCCCTAAGTCTTCTCTTTCAATTTTATTCCCTGTAACCCCCCGTATGCATTCCTGCTTTGCTTGGGGTGAAATGATTAAAAAAAAAAAAAAGGAAGAATGTGGTGAAGGAAACCATAGCTGTCTCAATCTTGAACTACTCAACTGTAAAAGAAATGGTTGAACTTCCCTTACGGCCACTAGTCAAACTGCATTGAATAGTGCTTAACTACAAGTTTAAAAGATTATTTTTTAAGATTTATTCAAATTAATTATGGACAAGTATCTGAAACCAGAACGCTGAGATCTAGATGCAAAAGTTTCAGATACTATTGATAGCTGGTATCACTGGAAAATTTTATTTGACTGCTTTCTCTCAGACATTGAGATTTCCTCGATGATAGAAATATCTGAGACCATTTTAACTGGGACAAGGAATGGCTTGTAAATCTTCTGAGAGAATCTTTTCTTCCTCCCATCATTATGGATGATGCTAACTCCCAGGAGAGTATCTCATTATGCCTATCTTGGGCTAATGTTTTTTTGCTGGCATGAAATGGAAAGATTATATTGAATCAATTGATATGTCCGTTTTGTCAAGGATACTGGTTCACTTGACTGTGCTACACAGTTTTTCTCACCAGAATCTATCTTACATATTTATAAGTGTATCATTCATCCATACATTGAATATTACTGCTATATATGATCTGGTGCTCCTGCTATATATTTAGAGATCTGTAATAAAATCTAAAGAAGAATCTGCAGTGTCATTGGTCTTGACCTGGCATCTCGTCTTCTATCAGTTTCCTACTGCCATAATGTAGCTTCCCTGTGCCTTTTCTATAAATACTTTCATGGTAATTCTTCTGATGAACTTTCCTCTATAGTAATGTTCCACATTAATTTCATCCACTTAACTGATTTTTCTTCCACAATTAAAAATTGTGGGTTTTCTTTATTAATTACTAACACTATTCTGTTTAAAAATCTTAAATAATTTAGCTAGGGACTGTGAACAAGCAGCCATTATACTTTGGTAATATTTGTGATATGTCCTTCTTGTCAGTCAGTTACGTGTCATGGTTGATACATGCTTAGGTGATCATGTATCTTTCGATACATGACTGAAGAGGTAGATTTTTTTCCCGCAGTAGGTTGCCATTTCTTTCTACGGTAGACCAGTTGCCATCCAAGGTTATAGAAACCGATTTGTCCTGCTATTTGCGTATATCTGGGGGGAGAAGAAGAGTATTCATACCTTTCCTACAGCTATTCGTACATAAGTGAATATAATGGATTCGACTGGAATTCGAACTCAGCTCTCTGATTCCTTAATCCGAGCCACTATCCATTACACAACTGTGCCTCTTGACTTACATAAAAAACCAATGCTAGGGGGTGTGCTTAAAGACTGTGAATAGACAATGATATTCTCACTCTTTCTCACTTTCCTCTTTTACAGTTTTGGCTATAGCATGTGGGGAAAAAAGTGTTCATTTTTCAATGTCTTACTTTTCTCTCATGACTTTTTGTAATTTTAACGTTTCCAAAACTAAACTTCTCCCCATTAGTCATCTGAGAAACCCCTTGCAGCCTCCTATCAGCATGGCTGATGCTAACCTCCAGGAAAGTAACTTGTTGTACCTCATGTTCTTTGCTGATATGAAGTGGAAAGACTCTACTGAATCCATTGCTAGGTCAGCTGCTAGGAAAGTTGGTTCACTGTGTCAGTTCACTTTGTTAGGCAAGACAATTTTTCTCTCCAGAATCGATCTTACATCTGTATAAGTCTACCATTTGTCCATGCTTAGAATATTGCTGCCATATACAGTTTGATGTTCCTGCTATTTAACTTGAGCTTCTTGATGAGATCCAAAGAAGAATCAGCAATATTATTAGTCCTGATCTGGTGACTCATCTTCAGTCACATTCCCACCACTGTAAGGTTGCCTCTCTATGTTTTTTTTCTATAAATACTTTCATGGTAATTGCTCAAATGAGCACTTTGCTATGGCATGTAGACTTTTTGAATTTAAGTGCAGTACTAGACTGATGTCAAGATCTCATCAATTTAGAGTTGAGCTGGCTAGATGTAGCTGTAAGTTTTATGCTAATAGTTTCTTCTTTTGCATTTCGCACTTTTGGAACTCCCTTTTGTCTCAATGCTTTCAAACCAACTTTAATCAGCAAAAATTCAAATGCAATGTCAATCGCTATCTACTGACCATCTGATTACTCTTTTCTCTTTCTGCTCATCATTAATGTTTCTCTTCTTAATTCTACCATGCTCTGTAACCCCTTGTGTTTTAGTGGCATTACTGCCTTGCTTGGGATGATTCCATTTAAATATATATATATATATGTGTGTGTGTGTGTGTATATATATATATATATATATATATATATATATATATATATATATATAGAGCATCATCTACATGCAAAAAAGGCTAAAAATAATGGAAGAATTATTAATAAAAACAAAAAAACCAACACTCAGTAATATCAACTATGAACATGGACACAATATCTTGACCCAGTTTTGAAAAAAAAAATTAAAATATTATATAATTACATACATGCAATAATCTATTTCTCATTTAACAGTTAAAATATTTCATCCTTGAAAATGGCTAAATGTATAGCCAAAAGCACTCGGATAAAAAGAACATTCAGACAGTTTTTATATAATTTATCATCTGAAAAGAAAAAATTATTAGATTGCATGAGAAATTGTATTAAAAAAACTAACTTCACCCTCTCTAAACTTTTAAATTTCTGTTCTGTTTAACAAGGGGGGCCGCACTACTCACCTCATGTGCGAAATATCTTCCATTAGAGAAGGCCTGAATAGTTTTTCCTCTCATCATTGCTCATTTGAGAAGACAGTGGGGTTGAAACAAAATGATTTTAACCTGTTCTCTTTCTAGCTGAATAACTCAATGGGTTTTTCAGAAACCTGGTCATTAAGTGGAATATTTTAAAGAATGTAAAATCTAGTAAATTAAATAGCAACTCATATTATTGGTTCTGTTTACTCAGCTGCAGTCATTCTCCCACTGGCATAAGGTTGCCTTTCTATGTCTTTTCTATAAATACTTTTATGGTAATTGTTTGGATGAGCTCTTCACTATGGTAGCTAGACATTTTGAATTTAAGTGCAGTACTATACTGGTGTCAAGATCTCATCAATTTAAAATTGAGCTGGCTAGATGCAACCATAAGTTCTATGCTAACCATTTCTTTACTTGCACTTCTCACTTCTGCAACTCCCTTCTGACTTCATGCTTTCCAGCCAATTTTAATCTGCAAAAATTTAAATGCAATGTCAATCGCTATCTACTGTCCACCTGATTACTCTCTTCTCTTTCTGCTCATCATTAATGTTTCCGTTCCTAATTGTATCATATCCTCTAACCCCTTGTGTTTTAATGGCATAAATGTTCTCTTCTTTTATTGTAATTGTAATTCTTGTGTTAATACATGAACTGAGCTTTGTTTTGGGTTACTCATTTATTACTATCTGTCTGGCACAGTGGATAAAGGTGTTAGTTAGATCCAGTGACAGGATCCAAAGGGTGGGAGTTCAATACCTGCTTAAGGTGGTGGAGAACTTTGAGAGGGGAATTAACAGGAGATAACTGACATTCATTAGACATGGCATGTGGAACTAGAACAGTCTACCCCATCGAGCAAAATGAAGGGTTCAGTTCAACATTCCAACCACCTGAAGAAGGCCAGAGCATACAATGGCAAAAAGGTTTTGATAAACATGGCGACAAAGATGAGGACAATAGTCCAAATAATGTAAATAGTGTACATAATACCTCATCTCAGCAATATAGATGGGAGAACTTGGAGAGGGGAATTAACAGGAGATAACTGATAACTGACATCCATTAGACATGGCACGTGGAACTAGAACAGTCTACCCCAGTAAGGGTTCAGTTTAACATACCAACATCCTGAAAAAGGCCGGAGTATACAATAGCCAAAAAGTTGTGATAAACATGGCGACAAAGATGAGGACAATAGTCCAAATAATGTAAATAGTGTTCTTTTATTACTTGGACTCATATTTGAGTCTGCAATACTTGTTACAGGAAAAATAATAGAAGTAGACATGTGTTTTCTACATAAACACAACAAGCATTCCAGTTACATATTCATCTAAAGACAAGAGATTTACTTAGTTGAAAATATCCAGAATGTAAAGAGAAGGAATAATCAAAGAAAATATACCCCTTACGAAGGTTCAAGTCTTGATAACATGTTCTGAAAATAACTAAAAGTGAATAATTGCAACTTGTAAACTATTAACAGATTTTCACATTTTTCACCAATCCACTATCACACATTTATGAGCCAATCAGCAAGTAGAAACAAATCCAAAAAAACAAGCCTTACATGGCTTTGAAGCATGCAGACAGTTGTAGCAATTTCAATGAATTCTATTCCAGGTCATGAATGGTGTGTCCAACTTCCAAAGGGCCACTGATAGGAGAAGAATTAATGAGAAACTGCAAGGCACTTACACATATGTAGACAATGTAATGGTATGTGGCTATGATAAAACTTATTATCATTACAAACTCATGGCCACCAATGAAAAATACAATCTTATACTAAACAATGATAAGTGTTCTTACAGGTTAAACACAATTAACCTTTTAGGATATGTCCTAAGTAAAGGGATGATGGTGCCAGACCCAGAACAGCAGACACCACTGCAGAAATTACTAAGACCTAATAACATATCTTATGATGGGCCATGGGTCATCACACTCTTTCTTTCTTTCTTTCTTTCTTTCTTTCTTTCTTTCTTATATTTTTTATTTCCTTATTAATATCTTCCCAATCTTTCATTCGTAATATCTCCCCACTCTTTCTTTTTAATGTCACCACTGTTTCTTTCTTTCTTTTTTTCTTTCTTTTTTCTTTCTTTCTTTCTATCCTTCTTTCCTTCCTTCTTTCCTTCCTTCTTTCCTTCCTTTCTTTCTTATTATGTAACCACTCTTTCTTTCTCCTTCCTTCCTTCCTTCCTTCCTTCCTTCCTTCCTTCTTTCTTCCTTTCTTTCTTTCATATTATGTAACAACTCTTTCTTTCTTCCTTTCTTTCTTTCCATCCTTTCTTTCTTTCTTTCTTTCTTATTATATAATCACTCTTTATTTATTTATTTCCATCCTTCCTTCTTTCCCTTCCATCTTTCTTTCTTATTCTGTAACCACTCTTTCTTTCTTCCTTTCTTTTTTCTTTCTTTCTTATTATGTAACAACTCTTTCTTTCCTTCTTCCTTTCTATCCTTCCTTTCTTTCTTTCTTTCTTTCTTATTATATAACCACCCTTTCTTTCTTTCTTTTTCCTTCCTTCACTTCTTCTTTCTTTCTTTCCATTCTTTCTTTCTTTCTTTCTTTCTTATTATGTAACCACTCTTTCCATTCTTTCTTTCTTTCTTATTATGCAACCACTCTTTCTTTCTTTCTTATTATATAACCACTCTTTCTTTCTTTCTTTCTTTCTTTTTTATTATATAATCACTATTTCTTTCTTTCTTTCTTTCCATCCTTCCTTTCTTTCTTTCTTATTATGTAACTACTCTTTCTTTCTTTCTTATTATGTAACTACTCTTTCTTTCTTTCTTTCTTTCTTTTTTATTATGTAACCACTCTTTATTTATTTATTTCTTCCTTCCTTTCTGATGTGGGTGCCAAAATTGGGTCCACAGGAGTAAAACACGGAACACGGATTAGATGTAAGAAAGATATATTAACAACAGGTTACAGAAATAGTGTAAGCAGAGCTTACTATAAGTTAGTGTCCAACACTGGTATTCGTACGAGACTCTCACTGTCACTCTCTGTCAGTCTCTATCACTCTCCATCACTCTCTACCACTCTCACTAGTGTGCTATGTCGCCTATTTAATATAGGCCTGGAAGAGTCTATTGTGTAGGTAGTTTCCGGTCTCACAATACTTTCTTTCTTTCTTTCTTTCTTTCTTTCTTATTATATAATCACTCTTTCTTTCTTTCTTTCCATCCTCCCTTTATTCCTTCCTTCTTTTCTTTCTTTCTTTCTTATTATGTAACCACTCTTTCTTTCTTTCTTTTTCCTTCCTTCCTTCTTTCTTTCTTTCTTATTATGTAACCACTCTTTCTTTCTGTCTTTTTTTCTTATTATATAACCACTCTTTATTTATTCATTTATTTATTTTTCCTTCCTTCCTTCCTTCCTTCCTTCCTTCCTTCCTTCCTTCCTTCCTTCCCTCCTTCCTTTTTTTCATTCTTTCTTTCTTTCTTTCTTTCTTAATACCTGTAAAAATTTCTTGCCTTTTCTGTCTTGTATTTTCTGATGAGACATAATTCTTAATTTTAAGATTGATTACATTCCTTGGAATTTCCTTCACCATAGAATACCAATGGAAATTCCTCTGTTGCATCATTAAACATTTGGGTTTCACAACTTTAATGGCTGATATTTTCATTACCACTGAAAACCCTAGCTTTATTGTAGGGTTTCAATACTGGTGATAAATTAATTCAGCTACCAGGCAAATATTATGGTCCAGCGCTGTAACCACTGAGCTGTAATCTCTCAGAATGTCCAAATGCTGTCTTGTAAAAATAAAACTAAGATGCAAATATCTTCAGAGATATTTCCGCATAATATCGCAACTTAAAGGCACAAGTGAAATCTGATTTCTTAATTATGCATAGCATACATGCACGTTTATGACTGGGAACTTTCACCTGCGAAAATCCCGCCAATCCACGTCTCATGCATGGATCCATAAAGCCAGATCTATTTACACATTTGCATGAACAATGCATTCACCTTTGACTTTACGGAATGTCCAGTACCATGCTGAGTGGTCGCTCTGCATGGTATAGGGATGGGGTTTCCAAAGCAAATTCAAAGATTTTAAGAAGTGTCTTCATTGCCTGATTTGCGTATAGTCATACAAACCGAAGAAGGTTAACAAAGATTGGATTAACAGAGTATCAACAAGTATGTATATGGTCATGAAGGAATTAATACCATCTATATATATATATATATATATATATATATATATATATATATATATATATGTATATTCTCTTTATTTTTCTCTTCCTACTTGTATGCACAGACATACACATGCACACACACACACACATATATATATATATATATATGTTCTCTTTATGTTTCTCAATCTACTTGTATATATATATATATATATATATATATATATATATATATATATATATATGTCTGTGTGTGTTCACTTTATATTTTTCTATCTATCAATCTGTCTTTCTATCTATCTACATATATATATATATATATATATATATATATATATATATATATGTTTCTCTTTCTCATTTTCTTATATATATATATATTTTTATATATATATATATGTGTGTGTGTGTACGTGTGTGTTCTCTTTATGTTTTTCTATCTATCTATATATATATATATGTATGTATATATAATACAGATATATATAGTGAGGGAAAGATATATATGTTCTCTTTATGTTTCTCTTTCGTCCTCAATATCTATCTATCTATCTCTCTTCCTCTCCCTCTCTCTCTCTCTATAAATTTATATATATATATATATATATATATATATATATATGTGTGTGTGTGAGTGCATGTGTTCTCTTTATGTTTTTCTATCAATCTATCTATTTCTATATATATATATATATAGATAGATAGATAGATAGATAGATAGATATGCATATGCATGTAAACAAGTTTCATGTTGTTATACTACCTATTCTATGGTAATGGACTCTTCCAGAGAAAATAAGTAGCAGTAGTGGTCGCTAGTTCGGGGTAGGTGGTGTTGAGCGAGTCAGACATTGAAGTATCAACCATCACAACTAGATTTCTGTGTCTTTAACTCTTATTTACAAGTTCTAACGTTTTGTACATCGAACCTAATTTAGGATGACTTATTAAAATACAACCCTCCACTGTGAAACGACTCCACAACACATGTATCTAATCAAAATCAAATGTTGGGTAGCTTTTTTAATTGATGTTGCATTTGAAGTTTTGAATTTTGTAGGTGATGGGGAAGTAAGAAATCAGATGATCAAATCATCGATGAGAAGTGCAAAAAAAGAAACTGTTTGAATCAAAGTTGCAGTTGCATTTACCTAGTTCAACAGTAAAACCGTTGCCAATCTAGTAGCACACTTAAATTCATGTAGCCATAGCACAAAGGAGAAAAACTCCTCAGAACAGTTACCATGAAAATATTGATAGTAAAAAACAGAAGGAAGCTAACATCACGTTGGTCAGAAAGAGACTGAAGTTGAGCTGTTTGGTCTGGATCAATTACATTACACAAACTAATCAAAATCAAGTCTGCAAGGTAATGTAAGAATACTGAAGTTGCTTATCTCCTTTTTTAGTGATGTCACTCTATGCAGCGATGAAAGTGGCATCCAAATTCAGTTTGTTTTACAGCAATAAATCTAGATGTTGCATTGCTTGCTTTTTTGAGGCTGAATCTTCTTCCCCTGCAGTTTACAACTTCACGGTGCTGTTTGACTTTGGGAATATATCTTTCCCAGATATCGAATAAAACTCCAGCTCACAATCCTCAGTTTGAGGAAATTCAAGATTTGCTGTTTCTCGTTTGTGAAATGTGTCTTCACATGAGACATCATAAAACCTGCCTGTTTGAAACTGGAGTCTGAAACGTGGTTTCTCCAGATACAGGAGTATCTCCATGTTATATGTAAGACTCTTTTTTTTCTTTCTCCTTACACTCTGCTTTGCATATTTGATATATTATTCTCTGCATGGGACATGTGTATATATGGTTTTGTGTGTGTCTTAGTACTATAAAAGTCTGTCTTTTAGAACTAAGCATGTTCGTCATTCATTTTCCTTTCAGCCAGTTGTTCTGTCCATGAATTACGGATATAATAATGCTCATAATGGGGGAAATGCAAATAGAAGAATAAATATTCTACCTATAGATATCTCTTGTTACAGTGCCTCATGAGAATCAAAATCTATTATGAACCACTAAGTCATATATAGAGTACCTAATGAAAATGAAAATCAAGTGTGGGTACTACATAGGGATCAAACTCAAGTAGGGGTTACCTAAGCACAACTGTGTGTGACGTATCTATTAAGAATCACACTCACAAGAGTTATAATGTTCTTTAAAACAAGCTCTGCTAACAAATGCTCCATGGAGATTCCTTTCAGTTCATCTTATTCCAATTTTTGTCTTATTTCCTCTCATTCTTTAATTTTCCTCCAAATACTTTATTTTCTGAATAGCCAATTAGTTTCTTCCCTCATCTACAATTACTCTGAGAATTCTACTTAAGCGAGACACAATACTGCAAGTTGACTTTCATATTTTCAGAATTGTTTATCATATAGATCCCTTGCCATAAATCTTTCATTTTGTCTTCAACCAATCACAACACTGCCTGTAATTACCCATGGTAACAGCTTCACACTGCAATAACCAATGGGGAAAATATATGTAAATCATGTGATTGATGATTTCTGTATGTTTTAATGGATATAGCACACAGACCAGTAAACTTATTAATGATTCTATTAGCAAGTTACAACTGGAATATATATATATATATATATATATATATATATATATATATATATATATATATATGTATGTATGTATGTATATTAGGTTGGTGCAAAAATAATGACGTAATAATGTCGTTTTTTGACGTTAAAAAATATGTCGAAAAACAACATTATTACATCATTATTTTTGCACCAACCTAATATATATAATGTGTGTGTGTATACAGAATTTTATTGATTGCAATTAAATACATCCACAATATTGTACAAAATTATAGATCATATATACTACAATGCTGAAATATATATTAGTGTATGTGTGTCTAGAATTGTATTGTCTGTAATTAAATATATCCACAATCTTGTATAAGCACATTTAAAAAAGGGCAGATATGTACATGGATATGCAAGTATAAGTAAATATCTGCAGATATATATATATATATATATATATATATATATGTGTGTGTGTGTGTGTGTGTGTGTGTGTGTGTGTAAATTATTTTCAGACAGAGTGTATCTGTAAATGAACAAAATGAATAAAGTGAGACAAGAAGAAAAACTATTCTTAGTCGACGCATTTCGTCCTCTGAGGGACTTTATCAAGACATTGTAGGACTTATTTTTTTTTGCTTCTGTTTATATACAAGAGTGAGGATGTCATCAGTTTATCAAGGTTTTTAAATTTTAAAATTTTAGAATGTTCATCAGGTGTTTGAAAAGTCAGTCAAAACATGTGGAGGACACAAAGTGACATAAAGGACATAAAACCTGGTAAAAATAATATTCCAAAAATTTTAATACATATATATATATATATATATATATATATATATATATATATATATATATATAAAAGAAAGAGGTTGTAGTGGTTCCAACGAGAGAAAAGTATGTATATTAAAAAGAAGAGAAGAGAGGTGCCGCAAACGTTTTTGGTTGTAATGTGGATTTATTTAGAAAAAAATATTATGCCTTGTTTTCCATAATTTTACTTCCACATATTATTAAAAATAATCTGAATGTCTTCCTTGAATTGGCAATTCAAGAAAGACATTCGGATTACTAACACAAAAACAGAGAATGTCTCATATCGAAAATATTTAACACTGAAAAACATAAGGAAAAAATTAATCTCCGCTTTTATCTGAAGACGGTCGCAAGACCAGAAACTCGTGTAGTAAAATTATGGAAAATAAAGCATAATATTTTTTTCTAATGCGTGCATGGGTAAATTACCATAACAAAAATATACCATAGATTGACCCAATCCTCATGACTGAAACTGAGTAGACAGAACTGTTCAGAGGCTATTGATGGTTGTCTTAGCACAAAATCACCAGTCATGATGGCTGAGGGTTTGAGTGTACTGGCCTTGTTTAAACTGTAGATCCTATCAGATGATGCACTCTCTCCCAGAAACTGTAACAAAGGTTTACTCTGTATAGTTACAGTATGATCACAGGTGGACTCTGTGGGTGTTAAACAAACACAAATGTGCCTGAGCAGGCGCCTGCAACAGGGATTGGCTGTCCATTGTAGCAGACATGTACTTGAAAATGAGTAGTCTTATATCCTTTTATATCATTGTAGTGAACCTCACTCATTCCCTTCGTATGCTACTGGTGAACAACTTCAAGAGGAAATAGAAACAAAAATGAAACTTATACGTAACACCAGGAAGAGATCGTTGAAATTTCTAAGGCATGTAATGAGGAAAGAAGGCTTAGAAAATCTGATACTTGCATGACAGCCTGAAGGCAGAGGAAAACAACACATAACATATTAAGTGAGTTTGAGTATAAGGATGACAGAGCCAGGTTTAGAAGAAATAAAAAGAAAAAATTTATTAAGAACTATGAAGGAAAATGTGGAGAGCCATGATCGCCTAAGTCCTGAAGGGACATGGCACATTGGAGAAAAGAATTTTACTGTATATATATGGAATATTGTTGGCAATCCTTGGTTATTTTAATAAAGGCTTTAACCTCATATTATTTAAAATTATTAATACGCAGAGGGAATGAATTTATTGATATCTACAGAGTGCGATGGGTAAATAGCCGACATTTTTTATTTTTAATTTTGTGAAAACACTTTGTTTGTTTTTTACTTTGTTGACTATAAAGTATACTAGGGTCAGTTGGGCTCCATCTATGATAAAAAAAAAGCAGCATGATGCAATTCACTCAGCCAAAAATTTGAAAATGGCATTCTGTACTGTTTGGCATTTGTGCCAGAAGCTCCAATACAAACATTTCAGAGTGTTTGGATGTCAATCTGAGGACAGTGCAGAGGATTCAGAAAGAGTTGGATGAGTCTAATGGTGATTACAAAGGTACAGTAGCTCAGAAAACTCACTCTGACTATTCTGATAAGAAAAGAAGTCCCCTTGCTGAGGACCTCAGTCTCAACATGGAGGACTACATCAAGTACCTTGAGGAGGTAATACTGCCCTGGGTCACAGGGGTGGCTGCTAGTAGACCCTATGTCTGGCAACAGAACTCAGCACCATGCCACACAAACTGTCAGACAATTTCTGCATCCACATCACCCGTAACATCTGGTCATCTAATTCCCCAGACTGCAACTCTCTTGATTATTATGCATGGGATGCTTTTGAGCAAGAGACCAACAAAACTCTTTGTAAGACCAAAGATGAACTGAAGGCAAGGATTATGGCAGTATTCACTAACTTAAACAAGGAGACCTTCCAAAAGAGTTGCAGGAGACTCCAAAGTCGTCTCAAGGGTGTGGTTGAAGCCAATGGTGAATTTATTGAATAGATTTACTATTTAGTATTTCAAAATATTTTTGTGTAATCTTCGTAAATACATCTGTTAAAATGTGATGTCAGTTATATTTTCAATTTTGCATAATTGAGACGACAATTTATTCATCTCACTCTGGACGTGGTGTCTTTATGAAATTTTTATGCAGGGTTTCACTGAGTTAATCTTTCCATTTGTACCATCTTACTTCTTTAAATAATGACCTGCTGTGGCAAACACACGTCAGTACAGATGCAAAAGAGGCCTCAGATTGCATACGGACATGATTGTTTACACCAGGTACATCTGAGTTTTTCCCTGTTAGCAGTGGGACAGTTTGGCATATCTAGATACAAGCCTCTCTGTAACTGGTCAAGATTTAGGTCTTTGTAATATACCTCATGCCAATAAAAGCAGGTGCAAACCAGCAGTTGGCAAAACACAGTGTCTTGTAAAGTCAGTCCCATGGTTATTTTCTTTTCCTCAAGTTACTGTGGTTTCCGAGGCAGTGTTATTTTGTTCTCCCTCATCCCTTTTCCTTCTCTGCCTATTCCTTCAACCTCAACAAACTCGAGACATACATTACAACACCTGCATTTACACATATTAATACTGCAATATTTTGTCAAGCTC
Organism: Acanthosepion lycidas; assembly: GCA_963932145.1. Taxonomy (NCBI): domain Eukaryota; kingdom Metazoa; phylum Mollusca; class Cephalopoda; order Sepiida; family Sepiidae; genus Acanthosepion; species Acanthosepion lycidas. The sequence goes on from OZ010611.1 coordinate 31,364,261, forward strand.
AAATATTTAACAGTACAATAAGGAAATTTAAACAAGTATTTTATAGTTGTAGAACTATCAAGGAAATTATTCAATAATTAACATAACTTACTGATACCTATATTACTAATTAACCCATAGCTGGGGGAGAAGAGGTGGATTCATAATTTTACAAATGGTATTTGTGTGTAAATGTGAATATAATGATCCAAACTTCAGAATGGTAAACAAGTAACAATTCCAAGCCAATATCCATTACACCATTCGTACATCCAAGCTTACAGCATCTGGTATCCCCAAATGCTCATCCATCTAGGTGCTGACCAGGCTCACTGTCTCTTAACTTTGGTGATCATACTGGAACCAGTGCTTAGTGATATACGTCTTACTAATTAACCCATAGCTGGAGGAAGAAAAGGTGAATTCATAACTACCCCAATAGTATTTGTCACCTCCAGTGTATCCAAGCTCAGATCAGCTGGTCACGCATCTCGACCAGGCTTGACGTTGGTTAATTTTGGTGATTATATGTGTATAGCTGTTTATTAATAAATTAATATTAATAAACTATGCACAATCTATAAAAAGAGTTTGGTTGAATTCCTATCATATTCTTCTACTTTTACGTGCTGTGTCTCTTCAGGATGTAGGTGATCATGGCTCTCCACATTTTCCTGATATTTAAATTGTTGTACTTGCTTGATTTTGGTATCTTCAATTTGTAATTTACATGTTATGACCAGGTGGATTAATGGATAGTGGCTCAGACTGAGTAATTGGAGAGCCGAGTTCGAATTACAGTCAAATCCATTCACTTACAAGCTAATATCCTTGGGAAGGTATGAATCCTCTTCTTCTCCCTCAGCTATGGGTAAATAGCAGAATAGACCAGGTTCTATAGCCTTGGATGGTATCTGGCCTATGGCAGTAAAAAATGGCAACCTACTGCAGGAAAAAAAAATGTGCTTTTTGAGTCATATATTGAAAGATACATGATCACTTAAGCATGTATCACGCATGGCACATAACTGACTGACTGATCATCTTTTTGGTGACAACCATAAATTCTTTTTACAATTGAAATTTAGTCATTCCTTCTTGTCTGCCTTCACTATCTTCTGTAGGAGTTGTTGTAGTTGTTGTTTATTTCTATGTTGTTGTTTATTTCTTTGTTGCTGTCCACACTGTGTTATCTGCATATCGTATATTGTAAAGATTGTGACCGTCAATAATGATGCTGGTAGGACTTCTAATTCTCTCAGAATTGCCTCACTGTACAGGCTGAATAAGTCCAGTGAGAAGTCACATCATGGTGTACAGAAGTTAAAATGATGCATACATTTAGTTGGGATTGGCATGTATAAAACAGTATGTCTAACATCTTGCCTTGATAACAATTTCCAGAAATCCTCTTTTCTCGAAGAGGCAATGACAGCAACAAAATCAGATTGAAATAGTGACAAGTAGATGGCTAGGTTGGTTTGGTGGAAGAATCTATTCAATTCTGTTTTCATTGGTTCATGTTTGACTGTTTTTATAGTTTATTTGTTTCGTATTCATTTATTCATTGCATTTCCAAGATTGTCTGCCCTTGTGTGCTCTCCTATGCCAATGGATCTATTTACATGTTTCTTACTTTTCTCAACTAATGTATTCATCAGCTTATTTTTTGTTTTCATTTTTCTCTATTATTTACGTATTTTCTATTTACTTTTATTTATTCTCCTTTATTCTTTCTTTCGACTTTGATTTTTCATTCTTTTTTTATTCTCCTTTATTCTTTCTTTTTTCTTTGATTTTTCATTCACTTTTTTATTCTCCTTTAGTTTTCTTTCTCCTTTGATTTTCATTCACTTTTTATTCTCGCTTATTTTTTCTTTCTTCTTTGATTTTTCATTCACTTCTTTAATCTCCTTTATTCTTTCTTTCTTTCTTTGATTTTTCATTCACTTTTTTATTCTATTTTCTTCTTTGTTTCTTCATTGTAGTTTCATTTGCTTTTTTATTGTCTTTTATTCTTTCTTTTTTCTTTGATTTTTCATTTACTTTTTTATTCTCCTTTATTCCTTTTTCTTATTTGATTTTTCATTCACTTTGTATTCTCCTTTATACATTCCGTCTTCTTTAATTTTTCATTTACTTTTTTATTCTCCTTTATTCTTTATTTCTTTAATTTTTCATTTACTTTTTTATTCTTCTTTATTCTGTCTTTCTTTGATTTTTCATTCACTTTTTATTCTTTATGCTTTCTTTCTTTCTTTCTTTCTTTAATTTTTCATATACTTTTTTATTCTCCTTTATTCTTTCTTTCTTCTTTGATTTTTCATTCACTTTGTATTCTCCTTTATTCTTTCTTTCTTTGATTTTTCATTTGCATTTTTATTCTCCTTTATTCTTTCTTTCTTTAATTTTTCATTTACTTTTTTTATTCTTCTTTATTCTGTCTTTCTTTGATTTTTCATTCACTTTTTATTCTACTTTATGCTTTCTTTCTTTCTTTCTTTAATTTTTCATTTACTTTTTTATTCTCCTTTATTCTTTTTTCTTCTTTGATTTTTTTTCAATCATTTTTTCTGCTTGTCTTTTTCATTCATTTTCATTTACAATTCCTTCTCCTTTTAACCACTGATTTTCTCCTGTTTCTTTTTCTTTCCTTTTTTGATTCAAACTTTCTCTTTCTTTTCAGTATCTTTCTTCTCTGCCACAATCTTCTGTTTCTTGTTTCTTTTCTCCTTATTTTTCTTTCTCTTTTCTTTTACATAATGAAACTTTAATATAAATCCCAGCATTCCCAAAAATGTCATGGTGCAGCCAACAAAACATTATCACCTACAGATTCTTGATAATGACTGAGATGCTCAAAAGTACCTGAACAAAAACAGAACCAAACATGTTTATCCACTATTTTGATCCTGATATACAACAACTTATAACTATAGCCACAGCTCAAGCCATTATTATCAAGAGCTTGATATACATATTCAGTTATGGTGGTTGACCTAGCAAAATGTAAGCCATATTGTTTGTCAGAGAATAGGTTGTGAGAGATAAGTTGCTTAACCACTGCAGCATTGATTAAAGCCACAAATACTTTGCTGAAAATCAGTAGAAGATGAATAGGGTGATAGAGGGGTCAGAAGGTTCTCCAGAGTTTTTAAAAACAAGGACTACAGTGGAGGACTTCAAACAAACTGGAAGCAGTGAAGCAATAGTTGTAGAGTTGGAGAGAACTGGAGCCAGGTTGGGAGCACATTTCTTTAGGATGATGGTTGGGATACTGTCACTTCTGCTTGCCTTATGGAAGTCTAATTTAGAAATGGTGTCTGAGACCAATGATGGCGTTATGCACATATCACTCAGTAGAGCCTCTGTTCTAGTGAGAAAATGAGATGTCAGTACTCCAAATGAGTCAAGTGTTGAGTTGGAAGAGAATTTCTGAGCAAAGCATTCAACTTTATCTGCTGTAGAGGTCAGGACCGAATTGATTGTATATACGAGGGATTGAGGATTTGCTGTTGTTCAGCACACTCTTGTAGAGCTGACAATAATCCCTAGAACCAAACCTGTAAGATGCTATACCTTGTTTAATTCTATCAGCAAACAGTAACTTTTCTTCTTTAAGAACACACTTGCACTCACTACGAACAGAGACAGAGATGTCTGTTGCAGTCAGATGTGTTGCTCTGATACAGCTGGAAGAAGTGATTCCTGTGGGCTATAGTGGCTGAGCATGCAGGTGATAACCAAGGAGATGAACATGATTTAACGTGGTACTTCCTTGCTGGAATGAAAGCATCCCTGTCAGCTTTCCCACAGGAGGAGACCTTAGAGACACATTTTTGAACAGGATGATTAAAAACTTCATTCCAAGGAACATCAAAAGGGAAATCACAATATGAGATCTAATCTGCTTGTTGATAACAGAAAGATATTCTGTTGGTAGGAGGTTCTAGGCTGGTGAGGGAGTGGAAAGAGATGATTACTGACACTATTGCATGATCAGAGTTGCCAAGAGGGCAGAACTGTATAATACCATATGAGTTAGGGATAGAGGTAAAAAAGAGATCTAGAAGAGAAGCACATCTATCAGGATTACTGGGGAAACATGTGGAAAAGTCCACCACTTGCATGAGAGCTTGAGTGATTGAGAAGTTCAGAATTTGGATGCAAGTGAGGTCAGTGACAGTGTTTAATGACCTGCCATTTTGGGCATTAAAGTCACTGAACACAAATATATTTGCAAATGGGTGTAAGGAAATGGCCTTGTCTATATTATCAGAAATATTATCTAGCATGCATCAGTCATGAGTGGAAAGGGAATGGCAGAGAAAGAAGATAGCTGACAGAGTTTAGTAGAGAAAGATGGAGACACATGTAAGAATGGTCTGGAGATTCAAGAGAGAGTCCCCTCACCAGTGGGAGATGTTCATGGACATAAACTTCTTGGTCATATATGTGGACGTTAGAATCCTTTCTTAAGAGGAGGAAGATAGCCAGGAATAGAGAAATCAGAGGAGGGGATTGAAGAGATAAGATTAGTTTCACAGAGAGCTAGGATATCTGGAGACTTTTCAAAGAGGAACGATTCCATACTGCAGAATTTGGTACAAATACCACGAATGTTGGAGAAAGAAAGGTTAAGGGGTTTAAGTGTTTTTTGTTGAGCTGGTTTAGGCTTATATCTTTGGTTGTTTATAGTCAAAATGTATTATATTAGTAAGGAAAAGGTCTAGGGTACTAGTACCAGTCAGTCATCTAATGTAACATGTTAAGGAAGGGAACTGGCACAGACTGCAACATAGTGCGGTTTCAGTGTTGCCCACCAGAGGTGCTTGTAGGGACACCCTTCCATGCAGGAAATGGCATTGCAAAAAACCTGATATTATGTGACTGTTGATCAGAGCAGCCGCTTTTGATGCTACACAAGATTTCAGGCTCCTAACTACCAGTTGGAAAGCCCAACCAAAAAGCTGCCAACCTGGTACCCTCAGTATGAAGAGACACTGCCAACATCCACACATATTGCAAAAATTAATGACAGCACTGAGAAAAGAAAAAGAACTGAGAACCGCTTCATAAACAAGAAAGAAGGGATGAGCCTTTACTCTTGTTCGAGAGAAGGGGAAGGAGTATGAACCGAGTGATAGGAGAGCCTATCTACTCCTATTAAAAAATAAAAATAAAATAGTTACTATATTTTAACTTAGTTAAGATGTCCATTAGAAATTAAACAAAGAATTAAAACTAGTAGAGACCTACCACTGAAAGAACTTTCAAAAACCAACCCTGGGTTTGTCTTCCAGTTAAGCTGTTTCAAAGAATGTATATTCAGATAACTTATTTGGAGAGTCATTCTGTGACCCACAGATCTTTTTGACCTTGAAATGGTTAACTGACATTATAGTATATAAAGGAGGAGAGGAAGTAGTAGGTGTGTGTGTGTGTGTGTGTGTGTGCGGGGGGAGGCATCCCCAGAATCATGAGTGAATGGCCAGTTGGCCAACTTGATGGCTGCAGGGTAAAAAAAGGAAAGAAAAAAAGCAAAAGTATGATAGCTGTTAAATATTAAGATATATGTAAAATATTCGACAGTGAGTTCTTTTGGTAATAAAACAGTGCTCAGTGTAAAATAAAAGAGATGAAATTTATACTAATTGTGATAAATATATGTGTGTACATATATATATATATATATATATATATATATATATATATATATATATGTGTGGGGGGGGGAATTAACCTGTAAAAAAGACAATATGTATAAAGGTAAAAAAGAAAGGAAACGTATATTATTAGCCAACATGTTTCATTCAGTGTGGTCTTATTCATTTTGTTTTTGCTTTGAAAAAGTCCGCATTGGATGAAATGCGTCGACTAATAATATAGTTTTCCTTTTGTCTTTTACCTTTATACATATGTGTGTATGCAGGCATTTGAATGCATATTTATTACTATTAGTATATATACATGTAGATTTATTATTAGTAGTATTTCTTCATATATATATATATATATATATATATATATATACATGAAGAAATATAATTTTAAGGTGCGCTATTTTTATAGGATAAAGTGCTTTATATCAGAGAGAGAGCATATGTAAATATAAATATAAAAGTGAACATTGAAGTCAACACGCAGAGGCCACAGGCTGTTTCATGCTAGACGCAATCATCAAGCTGCCTGACGATTACATCTAGCATATCACCATTCGTATTCAAAAAGGAAATAAATATATTAAAAATAATTGACAACAAATAGTCATGAAAAAATTTGTGCTAAACAAATATTGTAATTTGATAAATACTAAGACACTTTATGAAATGTTTGAAAATTTATGAAAGTTATAAATTCATCATTTGTACATTGTCAGATCTTCAGTACAGTACAATTCCTCTAAACCGATCATCCAAGATGTTTGGTATTTAGGGTACTGTTCTGATTCAAGGAAGAAAAGGCTTCATATTTATGTCAATACAAAAGTTCAGATTTGAAGATGAGTCCAAATACGAGAACGTCTATATTATACTATATTCTGATTTAGGGAGTTTCCGTACCTGTGTGTGTGTAGATATAATAGGCCCCTGAAATAAATCTAAGAAATAAAAAAAACAACAAAAATAATAATATTGATAATGACACTATTAATATTTATCATATGTTAGTCTTTTACCAAATGGAAGCATGATGAGAAAGATTTTAAAAATTGTATTTTTCGGACAAATATTTTCTTTAAAAATATATATCAATAGATATATACACATATATGCATACAGGATTTTTTAAACCAACATATTAATACAAAAAAATAACACATTGATTTATGCATATTGAAAAATTCTCTGCCTTGTCAAAGAATACAAATGTTTCAATATTTCATCATTTGGTCAGATTTTTAGGAAGAAGCCTGACCCCTAAGAACTTTTCAGTAAGAAATC
>OZ010611.1:31376183-31413683 GCA_963932145.1 Acanthosepion lycidas
TGTTATAAGGAGTTTTGTTGTTTTCTTGCTCAACTGTAACCCACACATATTAATCAAGGGGCTTGCAATCTGGGGAGTTACGTGTCCAGATGTAAAGTGGGATGCAGTCACAGAAATTGTCTGACAGCCATGACTGGCTTCTGCTTGTGTGGCATGGTGCAGAGTCCTGTTGTCAGATATAGGGTCTTCCAACAGCCACCCACTTGACTCAGGCCAGCACTACCTGCTCAAGGTACTTAATATAGACCTCCATGTTGAGTCTGTGGCCCCGTGGGAAGATGAATGGAGGCATAATGTCACTATCACTAGTGATCACTCCAAACACCTTCGTAATCACCATTAGACTCATCCAACTCTTTCCAAATCCTCTGCACTGTCTTCAGATTAACACCCAGACAGTCTGAAATGTTTATATTGGAGCTTTTGGCATGAATGTCAAGCAGTACAGCATGCCATTTCCAAATTTATGACAGAGTGAATTGTATCTTGATGCTCTTTTTCTTATAGATGGTACCCAACTGACCCTACTGTACTGTGCAGTTGCCAAAATTGAAAACAAACAATGTGCATGCATGAAATTCAAAAGATAAAATGGTGGCAGTTTACCCATCGCACCTTGTACACTGTAAAAATCCTTTCATTTTTTGCTCACTTTCTGAAATGAATCTTTGATATGCGAAATAAATCTTGATTCTAGATTTAGAAAACATAAAAATGGGATAGTCCTTGCTAAGATCTACATGCATTATTTATTTCAGTAATTGGTCGAAATTTATAAGATCTTTCTGTTAAACCAATTTTTCAGGGAAATAGGTTTCTCATGTTCACTAGCTGTTATCACTCATTCCAATATCGAGGTGAGGATCTTTCCTTCTTAACCTTTTGTTTTAATTATTTTGGAACATCAATATCTTGATCATGCCATTATTCTCATTTTGAGTTACAGGTGTTATTCATTTTACTTGTTGCTGTAGTGAAATGTCCACAAGTGATCTAGTGTCTGTTATTTGGTAAACTTGTTCATTTATGATTCTGTAGTGATGGGGCACAAAGTTCAAAGAAGGATAGTCCTCACTAAGACCTACAGTTTTTATTCACTTGAATTCAATTGATCTGAGAAAATGATTTGTATAGAGCTAAGAGTTTACGTATTTCTGAAAACAAGTGTAATGCCATGCATGATATTCAAATTAAAGTCTCAAAATCTAAGAACATAAAAATCATATCAAATAAAATAAATGATTACATTCCGAGCAGAGAAAAACATTAAAGGAATAGGAGAAATACTCAGATTAGAGTGTGCCAGGAAATTTTTCTCCCCTGAATCGATACTTCAAATATACAAAACGACCATTTGCCCTTGCGTGGAGTATTGCTGCCATATATGGTCTGGGGCACCTTCTGTTTACCTCCGAGTTCTTGACAAGATCCAGAGACAGATATGTAAGGTGATTGGCCCTGATCTGGTGTCTCGTCTGCAGCCACTATCTCACAGGCGCGCCGTCGCCTCTCTCTGTCTCTTCTACAAATACTTTCATGGTAATTGCTCCGATGAGCTGCTTTCACTGGTTCCCAGTCTCCATGAATTCAAGCGCCCTACGAGGCTGGCATCCCGCTCTCACCCTTACACTGTAGAAACTTTTAAATGTAGCCATCTCTTCTACTCCAATAGCTTCATACCTCGCACCTCTCGCCTGTCGAACACCCTTCCCAATTACTGTTTCCCTGAGAGCTATGATCTCCAACTATTCAAATGTAATGTCAATCGACATCTCCAGTTACCTTGATCTACACACTATCCTTCCCTTCATCCTTTATTCTATCACTCCTATCTGCTCTTGCTTCAAATCTTCTGCAACCCCCTACATCCTAGTGGCTTCATGCCTTGCTCGGGGTGCAATGCTTTAAAAAAAAAAAAAAAATAGGTCTTAAGTAAGAGGTGAAAAACTCATGACATAGAGAAAATTATAAAGAAATGAGAAAGACTCATATCATAGAATAAATCCAAGTGAAAATGAGAAAAACTCATATCATAGAGAAAATTTCAAGGGAAAAGATAAAAAAAATCTTGAATCATAGAGAAAATCATAAGGAAAAGAAAAAGAGTCATATCATAGAATAATCTTAAGTAAAAGGTGAAAAACCTATATCATAGACAATATCTTAAAGAAATTAGAATATCTCATATAGAAAATCTATAGGAAATGAGGAAGACTCATATCATAGAGAAAATCTTAAGGAAAAGGAGAAAAACTCATGGGAAAAATTTATAGGAAAAGAGAAAGACTCATATTGTAGATAATTGAGAGGGAAAGAGAAAGACTCATATCATACAGAAAAACTTAAGGAAAAGTAGAAAAACTCCTATCATAGGCAATTTATAGGAAAAGAGAAAGACTCATATCATAGGAAATTTATAGGAAAAGAGAAAGACTCATATAATAGAGAAAATCTTAAGGAAAAGGAGAAAAACTCATATTATAGGAAAAAGTTATAGGAAAAGAGAAAGACTTATATCATAGGAAATTTGTAGGAAAAGAGAAAGACTCATATTATAGAGAAAATCTTAAGGAAAAGTAGAAAAACTCATATTATAGAAAAAATTTATAGGAAAAGAGAAAGACTCATATTATAGATAATTTATAGGGAAAGAGAAAGACTCATATTATAGAGAAAATCTTAAGGAAAATGAATTTTTGATTTCTGAATGAGAAGGATACATTTCTGTTAGGAAATGTATTTTGAAATCATATAAATTTTTATCAATTTGAGCAAATGACAAAATACATTTTTCCATTTTTTGTGCTTGTAAAATCTTACATACTTTGCATAATGAAATTGCTATTATATTCAGAATAGGCAAATACAAGTTCAGCTATATCATCATTATGTGCACTCTCCCCCCCCCACACTCTGAGTCTCAATTTGTTATTTGTCATTTGGCTTACTTAATATGCATAGCAGAAACTTCACAAACCGATTATTATATCTACATTCCGTTTCCACTACATCAATATTTTTTTAAACATTTATGTTTTAAAAATTTTTTCTCGGCATTTGTTGGTGTGATTTTCCTTTAAATTTTCATAGTAATTGTCGAGATCTCACGCCCTTGGGATTTGACATTTCACTTAAATATGTAACAGCCAACAATATGATCATGCTGAGGTATAAAATGGTGGGTGGGAAATTAAAAAAAAAAGACAAAAAGCAATAAAAATTTAAAATCTCTGGGGTTATTCAGTTTTCCTCTCATCCCGAAATCAAAATCGTTATTCAAAACACAAGGCAATGAATCTGTCTTATTAATGAAACAGGCGTGCTCTGTCTACGAAATTTCATCTCTAATTATCACAACTCAGGCTGAGATATTACAGCAACAACCAGTGTTAATGCAACAGGAAAAATATTGACTACATCATCAACAAATAAAAGGGTAGGCATTACTATATCAGAAAAGTCCTGCGAGCAGCACATTTCCATACAGATGAAATGTTGCTAGCCTCTAGCTACTCTATCATTGTTAATATGGCAAATATTCAGATGAGCTACATTCCTTACTTCAACCAGTTCAGACCTTCACATCTAGGGCCCACCATGTCATATACCAGGTGTAACAACAAAATTTTCCACTTGTTAGATTAATCTTTAAACCATTGTATCTTAGAAATTACTAGAATTCTCCAAGGCTTTTATAATTCTATTGGACTCTACTTTGAGCAATAAGAATCTATAATTACTCTCTAAGCGTAACAGAAGTATCATGATGAAATCGAACAAAAACGAAAATGACATGTTCAGCATTAATTAATCATAGCTAAGGATCGGAAGCTTTTGAAGTATTGAAATACTTCAAATATATATGTAGATGGATGAAAAGCAGTTGTAATGTAAAGCCTGCAGAAGAAGGATGTCCCTCCCCCATATAGGTAGGTTTTATAAGAAAAACTACATGGCCTTACCTGGTTCATAGAGAAACTGTTGTAACTCCAGTTTTCCTGTGGGAAATATTACAAGTAATATTACACACTGTTTGTTGTTGCATATATGTTATAATTTCTCTGTGTGGGATATTTTTATATACAGTACTGTTCGATAAAAGGGACTCACCTAATTTTTTTTACTAAATGCTCTTTTCTCTGATGAAATGAAAGTTAAGCTAAATTCAAAGGATAAGCGATCTAAAATCTGAAGAAGAAGCTTTGAAAGCTCTTTGAATTTAGCAGTAAGTACTGTCAAGCATCCGTTCAGTAAAATGTTCTGGGGATGCTCTTCTTTTCATGGAACTGGTTTCTTAAAACCTATTGAAAAGACCCTCAGGAGCGAGCAGTACAAGAGAATTTTAGAGTCTTGTCTGCTCCCTTCTGATGAAAGAGTACAAATTGACCCCACCAAGCTCATTTTTATGCAAGATAATCCTCCCTGTCACAAATCAAAATTAATGAAGGAATACTTTGATGAGAAGCACATATAATCAATGAATATAAAATGCTAGTGAAAGAGAGATTGCAAAAGATGAAATAATCATGTTTGCTTTAATTTGCAGTAGCTCTTGTGCAAAAATACTGCTACAATATGTTCAAGAAATAGTAGAAGCTTGAGTAACAGAAGAAGAAATCAAGCCATAGATAGTTCGGGACTGTGATTTTCAAACAGATTGAGTTATGAATACTAAAATCCAGATATAGTTGTCCTAATCACTACTGACAATGAATGCCAAATAATTCATGTGGTCATACATGCTGACTACAGTAGGGCAGCAAATCAAATAGAAAAGATCAGTAACTACCCTAGACTGAAGATTGACATTACCAGATTTTGAAAAATGCTAAAGTCATGCTGGTAGTTACTAGAGTCCTTGGCTCCATCATTTTACAAACACAACAAAAATCTGCCTTATTAGATAGAGCAAGCATACTTTGAAAAGTATTGTGTGTTTGAGGTTCTTATCATGGCTTGATAAGCAGTATCTTCCCTGCTACTTAAAATATCTACACAACAACATTAACATGACACTTTCAGAATACCATCCTGGTTATGACGATAAACTACATCCACGTCCTGGGTAAGACGATAAACTATGTCCAACAGTAAGGCTTCTGATCAGGAGGATTTGAGGAGCATGGAACCACCTCCTAATTGCTGGTATTCCCATGTCCACCCTGACCTGGGGTCGTAGCACCTGTTAGGGTCTCAGCCATGGGCAAATAATTAAACCCCTGTTGTAGTAAAGAAAAGAAAAGAAAAGACTGTCAACTTAAATAGTGTCAACTGCAATAGATTTCCTCTGTCTCTCGACCGCAACACTTGTAGCCAAATTGCAGTTCAAATGATAGTCCCTCGTAACAGTCGAACAAGCAAAGTAGAAATGACAGTCACACGTTCAACCTTCACTTCTCACGAGCAAAAAACGCATGTTCGGCTCACCAGCTCAGAAAATCTTCTGCCTTTATAAGCGAAAAACAACTGCTTTGGTTCATCGAGAGATCTTTCTGATTGGTCACGCCATTCAGGGGAGGGAAGAACATTAGCATAGATTCTAGTCATTGAAGTAGACTTTTGCTAACTACTTTTTGGTCATTTTCCTTCGGCAAATCACACACAGAACACAAACTTTTTTTCGGGGTAACTGATTATCTCTTTCACTACTGAGGTCAAGACACTATGAAAGTATAAAAATAGGTTTTAATACCAGAAATACTTTTTTGGAAAAAATTATTACCAGCAATAAATTTTTGAAGAAAAAATTATTACCAGCAATACATTTTTTTTTTTTTAAATTACCAGCAATACATTTCTGAAGAAAAAAATATTACCAAAAATAGATTTTTGAAGAAAAAAATATTACCAGCAGCAAAAATTTTGCTGGCATTAAATAAGCCATTGAGGTTGATATGCCATAAAACAAAAACCAAACCAAACCAAACATTCAGAATAATAATAATAATAATAATAATAATGATAATAATAATAATAATGATAATAATAATAATAATAATTGTGGTTGAAGCATTGGGAACTATTGCCAAGAATTTCTATGCTTCCCAAGAGATCTATGAGACAACGTCATTGGGAGTGTGAAGATGGCAGTGATCCTACCGAAACATCTGTGAGCTGGAGAGGCCCTCAAATAATATTTCCATGCATTTGAAGAGAAGAGATCTGTCGTTTTATATTTGGAACTTAGTCAAAAATTTGGATTTTCACATGAAGATAGATGGTATAAATAGTACCATGAAACATTCAGAATAATAATAATAATGGCAATAACTTCTGATTCTAAGTTCAATAACATTTGAACATAAAGCCAGGACAAACTGAATATTTTTACAAGGCCAAATTTTCACCCCCTCAAACTTTATTTGAATTTAAAATGAGCAATCAAAAACACAAAACTAACCAAGCACAGAATAAACAAGAATGCTGAGTGGCTAAAGAAAGGACCAATTATTACCCCTGTAAGAATCATGTGACCCTAGATATATGTACCATTAAAAGACTTATGCTCTTTTTATTCCATCATGTTAACCAGACAGCATAAAGCAATGCTGTTCCTTCACTACAAGTCAAGATGGTGGTATCAAGCTACAGAGAAATGGAGCCAGCAGCTTCAATAAAAATTATTACTCACTGAGGACTGAAAAAACATTTTCTTCAACCAAGACTATTGACAAGATAACCAGATACTCTCCACCTAAGCTAAGTCCGCAGACACAAAATGTCTGAAATCACTTTCCTTTTTTCTCTTGTTTCTATTTGTATACTAAATATATTTAGATAGTACATGTTGCTGTGTTTCTTTCTCTTCAAAAGCTGTCACCCTGTTCATTTGAGTATTCATGGACAGCACTTACCCTCCATAAACTTGGATTTATATCTTAACATTATAATTCACTGCAACTTCCACAAAGCCATTAATTTGTAGCTATTCTGAGACATATATTTTAACATTAATTGATTTATCTGAAAACCAATTCTGAAAGGATTTATAAGAAAATAAAAGAAATGTATTTAATTGATGAAATTAAATTCCTCCTATATCATTTTAATGTTTTTTTTTTCTGTAACCCTATTTACATTGGGTTTTTGTTTATTTTTTTAGTCCACTTACACTTCTTGAATTTCAAGTTTAATCTGGCTGAACTTGGTGTTGGCAAATATTGGTAGTGTGAAAGGGTGACAGAGGGGACTAACGCCCAAGTTGAATCGTTCTAGAAATGAATTAAACCAATATATATCATGCCAGCATTTACAAGCGCAGAGGAGGGCTTAGAGTAGGATTTCACTAAAATCATGATACACAAAAATTAATTCATGAATTCATCCCCTGGAGTCTGTCTGGCCAACAAGGATTTCCTTTATTGGGAAATTGAGCTTAATCATAGAAGTCTACAATTTGTTAGATTACTCAGAAATCCCACAATCCATTTGTATCTTCTGGTTCCCTTAATATGGACATTTTCCTGCCACTATCTCCCCTTCACCTTTCCACAATTCTCAAGACTATTTCCTGGCAGTTCTGATACCAATAAGAATACGGTCATTTTGTCTTTGGAGTTAAATTGGATGTTTCTTTAGAGAAATTGGGCAAAATACAGGAAAGAGGAAATTCCCTGGTTAAATGACTGGACAGATAGGATGTTGTATGTGATTATATATTAGCAAAGAGTGGGATAGATAAAGTGTGCAGTCAGTCAGGTGGACAAAGAAATTTATTCAGGCTTTGAGAAGAAAGAAAAAAAAAAGCTTAAGCAATAAAGAAAGAGAGAGAGAGAGAGAGAGAGATGTACAGAGGAAAGTTTTCCAATATTTTATAAGAATCTAGAATGACCCACTCAGAAGAACATCCCTGTATGAACATTTTACGTGAAAGACATTTTAAGATGGACAAACAATAAATTGATTATATTAATAATAACACCTATAGAAAACAAATTTCATTGGATCTTTGGTAAATTGTGTTTAATTGAGAATGTAAACCATTTAATAATACAGTTGGTTCCCAGAAGGGGTAAAAATGCAGAAACACAGAGTGGGTAAAATAATGCAATTATTTCACATAGAGTGTATAATAATGCAGCTGGTTCACAGAGTATTCGCAAGGGTATAATATAATGAAGTTGTTTCACATCAGCTGTGAGATAATGCAGCTTATTCGCAAGGGTATAAAATAATGAAGTTGTTTCACATCAGCTGTGAGTTAATGCAGCTTATTCGCAAGGGTATAAAATAATGAAGTTGTTTCACATCAGGTGTGAGATAATGCAGCTTATTCGCAAGGGTATAAAATAATGAAGTTGTTTCACATCAGGTGTGAGATAATGCAGCTTATTCGCAAGGGTATAAAATAACGAAGTTGTTTCACATCAGCTGTGAGATAATGCAGTTTATTCGCAAGGGTATAAAATAATGAAGTTGTTTCACATCAGCTGTGAGATAATGCAGCTTATTCACAAGGGTATAAAATAATGAAGTTGTTTCACATCAGCTGTGAGATAATGCAGCTTATTCGCAAGGGTATAAAATAACGAAGTTGTTTCACATCAGCTGTGAGATAATGCAGCTTATTCGCAAGGGTATAAAATAACGAAGTTGTTTCACATCAGCTGTGAGATAATGCAGCTTATTCGCAAGGGTATAAAATAACAAAGTTGTTTCACATCAGGTGTGAGATAATGCAGCTTATTCGCAAGGTTATAAAATAATGAAGTTGTTTCACATCAGGTGTGAGATAATGCAGCTTATTCGCAAGGGTATAAAATAACGAAGTTGTTTCACATCAGGTGTGAGATAATGCAGCTTATTCGCAAGGGTATAAAATAACAAAGTTGTTTCACATCAGGTGTGAGATAATGCAGCTTATTCGCAAGGTTATAAAATAATGAAGTTGTTTCACATCAGGTGTGAGATAATGCAGCTTATTCGCAAGGGTATAAAATAACGAAGTTGTTTCACATCAGGTGTGAGATAATGCAGCTTATTCGCAAGGGTATAAAATAACGAAGTTGTTTCACATCAGCTGTGAGATAATGCAGTTTATTCGCAAGGGTATAAAATAATGAAGTTGTTTCACATCAGCTGTGAGATAATGCAGCTTATTCACAAGGGTATAAAATAATGAAGTTGTTTCACATCAGGTGTGAGATAATGCAGCTTATTCGCAAGGGTATAAAATAACGAAGTTGTTTCACATCAGCTGTGAGATAATGCAGCTTATTCGCAAGGGTATAAAATAACGAAGTTGTTTCACATCAGCTGTGAGATAATGCAGCTTATTCGCAAGGGTATAAAATAACAAAGTTGTTTCACATCAGGTGTGAGATAATGCAGCTTATTCGCAAGGTTATAAAATAATGAAGTTGTTTCACATCAGGTGTGAGATAATGCAGCTTATTCGCAAGGGTATAAAATAACGAAGTTGTTTCACATCAGCTGTGAGATAATGCAGCTTATTCACAAGGGTATAAAATAATGAAGTTGTTTCACATCAGGTGTGAGATAATGCAGCTTATTCGCAAGGGTATAAAATAACGAAGTTGTTTCACATCAGCTGTGAGATAATGCAGCTTATTCGCAAGGGTATAAAATAACGAAGTTGTTTCACATCAGCTGTGAGATAATGCAGCTTATTCGCAAGGGTATAAAATAACAAAGTTGTTTCACATCAGGTGTGAGATAATGCAGCTTATTCGCAAGGTTATAAAATAATGAAGTTGTTTCACATCAGGTGTGAGATAATGCAGCTTATTCGCAAGGGTATAAAATAACGAAGTTGTTTCACATCAGGTGTGAGATAATGCAGCTTATTCGCAAGGGTATAAAATAACAAAGTTGTTTCACATCAGGTGTGAGATAATGCAGCTTATTCGCAAGGTTATAAAATAATGAAGTTGTTTCACATCAGGTGTGAGATAATGCAGCTTATTCGCAAGGGTATAAAATAACGAAGTTGTTTCACATCAGGTGTGAGATAATGCAGCTTATTCGCAAGGGTATAAAATAACGAAGTTGTTTCACATCAGCTGTGAGATAATGCAGTTTATTCGCAAGGGTATAAAATAATGAAGTTGTTTCACATCAGCTGTGAGATAATGCAGCTTATTCACAAGGGTATAAAATAATGAAGTTGTTTCACATCAGGTGTGAGATAATGCAGCTTATTCGCAAGGGTATAAAATAACGAAGTTGTTTCACATCAGCTGTGAGATAATGCAGCTTATTCGCAAGGGTATAAAATAACGAAGTTGTTTCACATCAGCTGTGAGATAATGCAGCTTATTCGCAAGGGTATAAAATAACAAAGTTGTTTCACATCAGGTGTGAGATAATGCAGCTTATTCGCAAGGTTATAAAATAATGAAGTTGTTTCACATCAGGTGTGAGATAATGCAGCTTATTCGCAAGGGTATAAAATAACGAAGTTGTTTCACATCAGCTGTGAGATAATGCAGCTTATTCACAAGGGTATAAAATAATGAAGTTGTTTCACATCAGGTGTGAGATAATGCAGCTTATTCGCAAGGGTATAAAATAACAAAGTTGTTTCACATCAGGTGTGAGATAATGCAGCTTATTCGCAAGGGTATAAAATAACGAAGTTGTTTCACATCAGGTGTGAGATAATGCAGCTTATTCGCAAGGGTATAAAATAATGAAGTTGTTTCACATCAGCTGTGAGATAATGCAGCTTATTCGCAAGGGTATAAAATAATGAAGTTGTTTCACATCAGCTGTGAGATAATGCAGTTTATTCGCAAGGGTATAAAATAATGAAGTTGTTTCACATCAGGTGTGAGATAATGCAGTTTATTCGCAAGGGTATAAAATAATGAAGTTGTTTCACATCAGGTGTGAGATAATGCAGTTTATTCGCAAGGGTATAAAATAATGAAGTTGTTTCACATCAGCTGTGAGATAATGCAGTTTATTCGCAAGGGTATAAAATAATGAAGTTGTTTCACATCAGCTGTGAGATAATGCAGTTTATTCGCAAGGGTATAAAATAACAAAGTTGTTTCACATAGAAGCTCCAATATTGGAGTTGGTTCACATTGGTTCAAAATAATGTTTGATTCACAGAGTATGTAAAATGATAGAGAGGGGTAAAATAATGCAGCTGATACATGGGGAAGGGGTTTAAAATAATGCAGTTGTTTCACAGAGGGGATAAAATATTGCAGATGGTTCACAGAGGGAGTAAAATAATGTAGTTGGTATATAGAGGTGGTTTAAATTAGACAGTTGTTTCACAAAGGGGGTAAAATAATGCAGTTGCTTCACAGAGGGGCAAAATAATGCAGGTGGTTCAATGAGGGGTTAAAATAATGCAGTTGGTAGGTGGGGTAAAATAATGCAGCTAGTTCACAGAAAGAGTAAACTAATGCAGCTGGTCTGCAGAAGGAGTAAAATGACATATCTTGTTCACAGAAGAGGTAAATTAATGCAGCTGGTTCACAGAGGGGGTAGAATAATGCAGGTTATTCACAGAGGGGGTATTATAATGCAGCTGGTTCACAGAAGAGGTAAAATAATGCAGCTGGTTCACAGAGGGGGTAGAATAATGCAGGTGGTTCACAGAGGGGGTATATTATAATGCAGCTGGTTCACAGAAGAGGTAAAATAATGCAGGTGGTTCACAGAGGGGGTAGAATAATGCAGGTGGTTCACAGAGGGGGTATTATAATGCAGATGGCTCCCAGAACATGTAAAATAATGCAGCTGGTTCACAGAGGGGGTATTATAATGCAGCTGGTTATTCACAGAGGGGGTATTATAATGCAGCTGGTTCACAGAAGAGGTAAAATAATGCAGCTGGTTCACAGAGGGGGTAGAATAATGCAGGTGGTTCACAGAGGGGGTATTATAATGCAGCTGGTTCACAGAAGAGGTAAAATAATGCAGCTGGCTAACAGAGGGGGTAGAATAATGCAGTTGGTTCACAGAGGGGGTATTATAATGCAGCTGGTTCACAGAAGAGGTAAAATAATACAGTTGGTTCATAGAGGGGGTAGAATAATGCAGGTGGTTCACAGAGGGGTTATTAAAATGCTGCTGGTTCACAGAAGAGGTAAAATAATGCAGCTGGTTCACAGAGGGGGTAGAATAATGCAGTTGCTTCACAGAGAGGGTAGAATAATGCAGATGGTCCACAGAAGGAGTAAAATGACACATCTGGTTCACAGAAGAGGTAAAATAATGCAGCTGGTTCACCCAGTGGGTAGAATAATGCAGCCAGTTCACTGAGTGGTTAGAATAATGCAGCTGGTTCAAAGAGGAGGTAAAATAATGCAGCTGGTTCACAGAGATGGTAAAGTAAGCACTTTGTAGTATATGATTCATACCAAGAAATACCAGAGGTCTTTATTGAACTTAATATCCATCATTTTATGCTGTTGTTCACTGAAAACAATGCCCAAGATCCACCCAAAGTAGAGTTTATTTAATGAGGTTGTTTTATGTATGTAAGAGGAGAGTGTAAGAAGTGCATATTATGAGGATATGTAGGATAGATAATGGCTGACCCTGGACTTGAAGTACTTAAGATTGTAGTGATTGGGGAAGTATCCTCTTCAGAGCTTATTCCACAAAACAGCAGCTCTTGGGAATAAGCTGTCCAAATGGAATTTCCTTCTTGCTATATAAGAATATGAATATCAAATAGGAAGGGAATGAGAATGGTTTGCCCACAACTAAGACCTGCCATGTACATGACACGGCAGGTCTTAGCTGTAAAGGTCTGAACTGGTGGAAATCAAAAATGTAGCTTCTTTGAACATTTTCCATGAAAATAGCAACAGAACTGTGATAGGCCTGTGATATTTCATGTCAGACAAGCCCTTGTCAGGTGAAAAATAATTTATCATGCATAAAGTTAAGTATTGTAATTCCCTATGTATAATATGCAATTTTTTGTCAAAAATAATAAGCAAAATTTAAGGTGCATATTATGCATGGCTACAAAAATATCTTTAAAAACTTGCCATTTCATAGATTGATATCAGTTGCGAAATGACTACTCACCGCAAACATCCAAAAATTTGACACTAACATTCAGCGATTACGACCCCATAAGGATGTCAAATACAATCATATGTACCTAACAATATTTACAAATGTAAAATAAAATAAGAATTATCATAAAACTTAATTAGAATAATATTATTCTATGTTTAAATCCATTTTTTTATAAGAGTAGAAAACACTGGCTGTAATGAAATTGGAGAGGTACAATTTATAGGGTTTGATTACAAAACAAAACGGTGCGTATTATGCATGAGTAGAAGTATTTTCCCACACATTCAGCACAATTTTACACATATTACAGATGAAGGCGTATTATACATGGGGAATTATGGTAAATGAATTTTGAACTCTGTCAAGGTTGTGAGGATTGACCATCTCCAACCAGGCTATCCCATTTTTGATCTTATCTGACTCCTGTTGACATATTACATAGCAAGTGAATTTAGATATTTTCTGGAGTGATATAAAGAGCTGAGTAACATCTTTGATGATGGATTATATATATCTGTTAAAGAATATCTATGATGAGTTGATCTGTGGTGACCCCCCACTATATACTAGATTCACCCGAAGAAATATCTAAGTATATTTCTGAGATGAGTTATTATCACTATTTACACTATAGACGTCTTTTGGACTGGTCTTCATCTTCATTGCTATATTCATATTTTCGCAGCTGTTGTATACTCCAACATTCTTCAGCCATTCTGAGTATGATGATAAACTACATCCGCATCCTGGGTAAGACAATAAATTACATCCAACAGCAAGGCCTCTTATCAGGAGGTTTTGAGGAGTGTGGAACCACCTCTTAGTTGCTAGTGTTCCCATTTCTACCCTGACCATAAAACAAACCAAACGAAACCAACTTTCTTCAGGTGATATACATTGAAATTTTGAAGTGAACCCTTTATTTAGTCCATGGGGATAGATTGTTCTAATCAAGCCAAGCAGAAAAATGAATACAATATGGGAACAAGTATTACAGAGATTTAGAGAAAAAACAAGAATAGCAGAAATAGGTTTATAAACCCCAAACATTGACTCACTGGAGTCACCTAAGGACACATAGTCCAGTAGAGAAAAGTGTTAGTTGAGTAATCCAAGAAAAGTGTTGGTTGAGTAATCAATACATACATATATATATATATATATATATATATATATATATATATATATATATATAATTAATTATTGGAAAATTATAACATAAATATGTTATAAAATCACTACAAAAATAGCCATTTTGTTTCAACACTTCTGGTGTCTTATCAAGTGATGGCATTGAATGTAGAATAAAGGGTTTTAGAAGGTTCAAATCAATCAAACATCCCTCATTAGGGGAAATGCTGTTACATAAGCTGGAATGACCAATCAAAATACAAGTATATGAGAATTCAAAAAACTTGACAATGGACTTAGGTTATATATATATATATATGTGTGTGTGTGTGTGTGTGTGTGTGTGTGTGTGTCATCCACAGACAAACTGTTTTGCTGTATCACAGCTCATCAGTGCAGCTAGGCATCTGATTGCCTCAAGTTGGGATTGAAACCCAACTGATTTGGCATCAGTTGGAAATTTTACCCCTGAGCTATCAGCTCCTGGCAGAGAGGAAGGTGAATTTTTATATATTTATTTTAGAATAAACATGCCAGTGATTCAGTGTGCTCAATTCATAGAAAAGCTTTTATATCAAGAGTATCGTATATATATATATATATACTCTTGACTCTCGCATCAAGTTCAACATATGAGGGTCAAGCAGATCAGTTCCTAGGAACCCGACAGCCCAACAATGGCACATGAGATTTTGATTATAGTGGTGAAGGTTTAGTGCAGGACCATCCACACTTTTTGAAGGGACGAATACAGAGACCTGGTGCACTAAGTGCCACAAGGTTCCCCAAATGACCCTCCACAGGTTTTGAAATCAGAGTTATCCTTCTTCTAGACCATTTGCCATCCAAGGCTATAGAACCCAGTCTGTCCTGCTATTTACTCATACCTTGAGGGAGTAGAAGAGGATTCACACCTTTCCCAAGGGTATTAGGACATAAGTGAATGAAATGGATTCAACTGGAATTCGAACTCAGCTCTCCGATTCCTCAATCCAAGCTGCTTTCCATTACCCCATCATGCCTCCTTTTATATATATATATATATATATATATATATATATATATATATATATATATATATATATATATATATATATATATATATATATATATATGCTCAGATACTGGGACAATGAGCACTCCTTTTACTAGTTGTCATCTTTAGGTGCCACATTCTTTTATGCGTTAATAATATATACACTCTGGTATAGAAAATTTTGGGACCTGGAATTGTCAAGTACTTTTTGCTGTTAGTGTTATAAGCTTCGTTGATGAGTCCTATTATTCTTGTGTCATTGAAAACATTTTTGTCTCACTAGAAAATATATTCTGGTGCTTCAGGGATTTTTCTTCAAATAGCACTCGGTCTTATGGACATTCTCTCCAGGGTGGGCTTAGCTGATGAGTATATTATATGTATTCACCAGCTACCCTCATTACAACAGCTTGGGTTAACCAAGGAAGGTATAAATGCCAATGTCATTGAAAGATCTAACACTCGCTGTCTCAAGAATGTATGCATAGCACAGTGAAAACTGACAGTTTTAGTCAGTCACATCTACAACAAATGATTTCGATATACTGTACATACCTGCGTATCATGTGACTTCTGAAGACCTAATTTTGAAGCTAATTTTAAGGGAGTCACATCATACATGAAATATAAAACTAGCATATGTACTGCTGGCTGTTATATATCCTATATCTTATAAACTATATATCCAATTACTGTAGTCAGAATGTACAGTTGTATTTAAAACAAACATGATTTTGATATAACTGATGTTTTACTTAAGTGTATCCAATAATAATGCATGTAATATTCACATTAATATCATATTATAAAATACAAACAATAGCGAATATGCATCTTTTCCATCGTTTACATTTATAAGATGTTTAGCCGTTTCTTGTTTGGTTACTTATGGCTGTATACATTTATACAATGAATATAGAATTACTAACAATACTTTTATCATTCTCTTTTACTTCTTTAGCTTATTTAACTAGAAGATGGGATAAAGAGATAAAGGAAAAGTCTATTGTAATTTGGTCACTCAAAAAAGGAACTCACATGATATATGAGATTATCTGATAAAATCATTTTTTATAAATGGAAAATCATGGGGTTACATCATATGCAAAATCATGCATTACACAAGTGTATGCGGTATATATATATATATATATATATATATATATATATATATATATATATAGCGTGCGATGGATAAGTTGTCGTCTAAATTACACAAAAATGAAAATAACACTGACATCTCATTTTAACAGATATATTTACCAAAATTACACAAAAATATCTTGAAATACTAAAACAGTAAATTTATTCAATAAAATCGCCAGATGATTTTGGAATCTCCTGTAACTCTTCTGGGCGGTCTCCTTGTTGTCAGTCCTGACCGACTGTTTAGTTGAACTCTCTGCCTTCGGGCGGGGAAGAACTCGAAGGAGGCTACACTGAAGGGCGGATTCTCTTTCGGGGAGGTAAACCGACCCTTAACCCATTTATACGGGTTCAATGGGCATATTTTTGAGATCCCACGTTAAAGAGGCCTTGTGCCACATGACGCCCTTGTGTGTGTGTGGGGGGGGGGTGACTTAATATCGTCTCCTTGTTTAAGTTAGTGAATGCTGCCATCATCCTTGTCTTCAATTCATCTTTGGTGTTACAATGCATTATTGGGTGTGGAAGAATTAGGAACAGAAGCATTAATAATCAGCAGCAAGAGAAAAGACTTATCAGGTGGACAGCAGATAGCAATTGACATTGTATTTAAATATATATATAAATATATATATGTATTTATACTAGCAACATGGCCCGGCGTTGCCCGTGCTTGATTCAAAAATCATATGACTCATACAGCAATCACTATCACTTGACTTAAAATATTTTTGCCCCTCCTTGCCTTTAAAAGAGTGCCCTTTGCCGTGCTGATGTTGCTACCTGCCTTACTTTTTGCCTATTTAACACTTCAAATTTTTTCTAAGCTCTATACTAAACATTAAATATGTTACGAAAAAAGAACTAAACAAAATGAACACAAAACAATCAGGTTTAAAAAAGGACTCATAACTGGAAAAAAAACGAATGAAAAAAGAATGTTAACAACAAATACTTTTTCACACCCAACCCAGTTCTGCGGAATCAGAATCAACGTTGAGTTTAAGCAAGCGAATGAACCAATTGGAGTAAAGTGCTATGCAGATTTAAATTTTTTCCACAGTTATTAATTTTTTTGCATGCTAGCATCCTAGTTAGCATTCGTGTCAGTCAGCTGTTGGCTCTCACGCTGGCCAATAGCATCTTCCTGCCTATTCATGGTAGCCAGCTATTGGCTCTCATTCTGGCCAGTACAAAATGGCCACAAACTACATGAAAACTGCCGTAGAAGCATGAAAAAATCAATTATTTCCACTATCGATGGGAGTTGGGAAATGCAAAGTCAGTCTTGGCCTTTCCACTAAATTGGACTATGTGCATGTAAATTTTGGTGCAAATCCATCAAAAATTGTGGCCATGCATTCATTACACACACACACACACACACATCCTGCCTTTTATTTATATATATATATATATATATATAGAGAGAGAGAGAGAGGCTAGAGCTAGAGGCAACCGGATGTCTAGCCACACTGATGAGCTGTGAAACAGCGAAACAGTCTGTCTGTGGATGACGTTATATTGGCTCCTGAAATAAATATTAATTTCAGTTGAGCTCTCTAGGGAGTAGGTTTGGGTTTGTAAACAGTGACTATTATAGCTTATATAGCGAGACTCTTCATATAGCGAATTGAGTCACTGTCAGTCACTGGGCATGTTTCTAAAAATAAATACGCTAAAAATCCACCTACTTCCCTGCCGTGCGCCGACGGCTTAGTGGTAGAATCTCCGGCTGATACCAATTCAGTCGGGTCTCGATCCGAGCTGGAGGCAACCGGATGTCTAGCCATACTGATGAGCTGTGAAACAGCGAAACAGTCTGTCTGTGGATGACGTTATATATATATATATATATATATATATATATATATATATATATATATATATATATGTGTGTGTGTGTGTGTGTATATATATATATATATACACACACACACACACACACACACACACAAACAAGTTTGATTAAAAAGAACCAACAAGAACTGTCTGTTTAATTCTTTGTTTAAAGTTTTCTGTCCAACAAACTGTCCATGGACTTTAGAAAGTTTATCCCCAGTTTCAATCACAATACTCAAAACCTTATTAATGAGGAAAGTGTGCTTGTAAAATTCAACTCTCACAGGGTAATTTGGGGGTAAGTGAGATTGATGAAGGCATTGGACTATCTACCCAATAAGCTTGTGTTAATGGATGGTAAAACAGAAGACAGGAATCTTGGCAAAAAGAGAAACATTTTTAAGGGCCAGGATGAATAGGAAGTTAAGGCAAACCTTGATTCACAATGCTCTGAAGTGACATAGCACACACACCCTTGTGCAAATTAATTGAAACAAAATGAATAATTCTGTTATTATTTACTTTTTTCATATTTCTCCAATGAAACACGACCCAGTGCACATGTTAGTACTTAGTATGTACATTCCATGAAGTCGTTCCTTGCAGATTAACCACAGATTCTCAATTGGATTTAAATCAGGAGAGTTTCCAAGTCAGTCTATAGTACTTTGATTTGCTCACTGATAAGAGTTGCCAGTGTGTTCATGCAGCATTACAATTTTTGTATGCTTCGTTGGAGTAACATCCATCAGAAAAATTGACCATAGGACAACTAATCAACAATCAAGACAATAGTGTCTGTGTGTGATAAACATCTGATGCAATCATGGATGTTGCAATATTTTTCAAGGGCAAAAAAATTATATCATACACTCTGAAAATAGATTCATAATGCTACACAGCACTGCAAATGAACGAATCTGAGGAAAAAATACAAATCGATTACACCCTGTCACACCACTGGGTCTAAAACTGACCGTACGGCGAAAGAAAGCAAATTAAAGTGGTTGTTTCAATTAATTTGGACAAGGGTGTAGAAGAAGAAGCTAAATTCACATAGTTATTATAAATAATAAACTGGACATTTAATTTGTGGCCAACTCTTGTTTGTTATATTCTAAGTATCAATAAATACAGTGTAACCCGGATATAAGAGACCTGGATATAAGAGAAACCCGGATATAAGATAGATTTTCTCTGGTCCCAAATTAGAGCCTGTGTTAATGTATATAAATTAGACCAAACCCGGATATAAGAGAAACCCTGATATAAGATACTTCTTCTCTGGTCACGACAACTCTCTTATATCTGGGTTACACTGTACATATGTTGATATATGATAGATATGAATATACTAATATAGACAGACATCGTTTCTATGTGCATACCTCTGATGGTCGCTCCTTGTCATGGTGGAGACTCTTGCATAGTTCAATGACTCTGAGAGTGATGCCATCAGAGTTTTAAACTTCTGGTAAGGCCACCCTTGGTGGTCAAGTCAAAGACGAAACCCCAGACTAAGAGCAACCAATCCTAAAGACCCAAACAGTGGAACAAGCAGATGAACATTACAAGAGATCTCAAGCGGATAAAGAGGGGATATGCATGACAGACATGCTATAGATGGTGCCACTTGAAATTATAACAGATTCAGCAGCAGTCCATTGCAGTTTCATAACTGTATTTGACATGTCTCAATCCATATGTGTACTGCAGAAGAAGGTCATGAAATCAAGTGTGTGGATCACTTCTTGGCAAGCTGCAATCAACACTTGCAAAGACAAACGGCAATAGGAAGCTTCTCATCCTGAACATGCACATTGGCGGCAATTTTAGACATTAACACGATTATCATAAAGGGTTATGGCTAAGGATCATCAAAGAAGAAATTAAATTCTTAGATACAAGATAAAGCCGATGCCAACAATGAGATAGACGTGAACAGAAAAAATAAAATACCTTGAAAAGTGATGGAATTTTGAGAAAATAATGTAATTAATACTCTTATTTAAATAATAATAATAATAATAATAATAATAGTAATAATAATAATATGTACTACAGATGAAGAAATGCTGTTTTACAGAAGGATAATGAGAATTCCATGACTTGAATGAGTAAACAAGAAGGAAATCTTAAAGAAAATAGCAACAAAAAGAGCACTTTTTGTCAGATGGCTGAAATTCTTTGGATACAAGAGAAAAGAGGGCTTAGAAATCTTAACCCTCACAGGGCATATCGAGAGCAAGAAAGATAGGGAAAGGCAGCAAGTCACCTACATAACAAGCATGTACAAATGGATAGCCAATTAGGAGGAGGTTTGGCAAAGGGAGAAACACTGCTAAAGGCCATGAGGGATAAGAAATTGTGGAGAGCCATGAGTGAAGTGACATATCACTGAATAATGTGAGTATTTGTGTGCACAAATACAACATGGTTGGTTCTCTGTTTTTATCATGCATAAAAACCTTGTTGGGATACTTAATATCAAATTTTTTTATGAGGCACCTACTGTGGATTGAACTCGCAACTCAGTAGCAATGGTTAACATGTAAAATTATGCTACTTTGAAAGGCACCTTGTTCATATATATGCATTAATATGGGGTCTATTTGAACAGAGGATGGGGAATGTGATGCCAAAAGCTGAATATGCCATGAATTAGCGAAAGATACATTCAAAAAATTCTAAAGCAATTATGAAGCAACACTAAAAGATCATTAGAAAAAAAGAAAAGAATTTTTATGTGATATCCATCCTCTTATATGACAGTGAATACTGGACAATCTCCTTACAGATGAGGAGGAAACTAGAGGCAACAGTTCTACAGAAGGATACTGAGAATTCAGTGGATGGTGTGAGTAAACAACAAAGAAGTCTAAAAGTAAATGGCAATAAAAGAACACTTTGAGTCAGAATGAAGCAGCTGAAAATTTCTTGAACACCTAATCTTCATCAGTGATACTGAATAGAAAGGAGATAGGTGGAGGCATTTACTCAATGAGTAAATCAGTGGTGGAACCAAAGTTGGAAGACTTGGCAAGGCACACTGTTAATGGCACAAGGGAGAGGAAGTTGTGGGGAGTCATGACCACCCATGATTATCTTTACTATGGCCGCTCGGGTTTAAGAAACAGTAAGATTTCATTAGAAACAATGAAGAGAATTGCTATGTGATATCCATTTTTATACAGCAGTGAGTGCTGGACAATCTTCCCATAGATGAACAGGAAACTGGAAATAAAAAATGTGGTTCTACAGAAGCATACTGAGAACACAATGGATGGAGTGAGTAAGCAACAAAGGAGTCTAAAAGACAATGATAAACTGAATGGGAATTGGATGGTTTGGCTAGGGAGAAACATTCTTAATGGCCACAAAGGAGAGGAATTTTGGAGAGCTATGATCACTCATGATTCTCGTTATTATTACATCTAGGGTCTCAGTTAATCCATTCCATCCTCATTGATCGAATCCAAACTTTTCACCAATCATGAAGAACTTGTACTTGCTAATGATGCTGAAAAAATGGTCAGTTCCTTGTACTACTGCAGTAATAACCTGACTCCTCCTGCTTTTCTATACTTTTACAAGAACAAGATCAGGAGATAAAATGAAATACTGCTGCTTTACATGGGCAGTAGCTTTACAATCTTCACTTTCCAGTTTTGAGTCCAAAAGCATCTCTATATCGTTGTGAGTGACAAATTATTTTCCACTCTACAACCCCTTTCCCCACAGATAAAACAACACAAGCCTCTCTCTACTCTGTCACTATTTCCAGGGAAAGTGTTCAGATGAACTGCATTCCTCAGTACTACCTGTTCTAATCTTCACAACTAAAAGCTGTCATGCCACACACATTGTAGCAAACCACCTTTATTTCCTTCGTATTCCATTGAGTATCTTCTTCCCATAAACTGTTGTGGAATGAACTCCAAAGAGGATGCTTCCCCAATCTCAACCTGTTCAAGTCTAGTGTTAACTGTTATAGTCCCCACAAATCTGCAAAAACTGTGCCTCTATAACTCTCTACCTCGAGTGGCTCTTGAGCCTTGTACAGGCATCCTGGGTATGACAATAAACTAAAGGGCCTCTGATTGGAAGATTGGATATTTTGAGGAGCATGGGACCACCTCTTAACTGACCTGAGTGGTAGCAACTGTCAGGGTCCCAGCTATGGGCAACTAGTGAACACTCAAGCAAAAATCAACAGGCATTTTTATAATAAAATTACCAGCATCACATTTATCTCACAGGATAACAAACAATGCCACATTAAAAAATATAAAAATAGATTTTTATAGTAAAATTACTAAGAATACATTTTACGATCTAGAAACTATATAGTGATTTTCCGAGCATAGCTTAGATGAGGCACAAGGCCAAAAGTATAGAGCACCCCATGAGGATCAAACTCATTACTCAGTTGTTATTGATCTAGCGAGACAAGCTTGCTAACCATAACATCACCTCGAGATGCCCTAGTCATTTTACAAGCGTAGATTAGATGTCGCACAAGGCCGAAAGAATGGAGCACACCGTGAGAATCGAACTCACTAATCAGTCATAATTGTTCTAGTGAGACAAGCTTACTAACCATTACACTGCCTCGAGATGCCCTAGTCATTTTACAAGCGTAGATTAGATGTCGCACAGGGCCGAAAGTATGGAGCACCCCGTGAGGATCGAACTCACTACTCAGTTGAAATTGATCTAGCGAGACAAGCTTGCTAACCATTACACCACACTGAAGTGCCCTAATCTACAAACTATATATGTAAAAAATATACCTTTACCCTGAAAGTGTAGAATTATGTAGAAAAGTATCTGTAGCAGAACAAAATCACAAACAAACAAAAGCTTTGTACTGTGTGAGCGTCATGTAAAAAAGAAAAAGAAATCTGAAGCAAAAGGGATTTTACCGTTAAGACTATTTTTAGATAAATTGGTTTATTTAATCGGTTTCTTTTTCCTTTATTCTTTTTTTCATTTAACTGCATCTTAAATAAATAAAATGAGCTTATATAGTTTAATATGAAAAGTAAACTTTGCTATGCTACAAAACCTGCTGCTTAAAAATGTAAAAAGTAATTTTGCATCTGTCTTTTGGTTGGCTGAATTTCTATTATTGTTACGTCAAATATCTAAATATCTGAATAAAAATTAATGGCTTGAATCATGGGATAGAGCCAGAACAATATCAGATGCTTACAATTGCCTTTAGAAGCTTTTAAAAATGCTTAAAATCCAGTCTTCACAAGCTCTTCAACAAGACCATCAGTTTTAAAATATACAGTGTCTGAAGATCAATATATATATATATATATATATATATATATATATATATATATATATATATATATATATATATGTATGTGTGTGAAAATATTGTAGAAAATAGGAAAGAAACTGGTTTGGTAAATAATCCAAAGTTCCTTAGTATTTATGTAATTATTTTTAAAAAATAGTGCTCGATACGAAAGTAGAGCATAAATATAATTATTTATTTAAAAATATGATTCCAACTCGCTACATAAGAGGTCTCATGTTTCAAAACAAGAGCCGAAAACTTCAAAATAATATTTGAATTAACTTGAGTTAAAGTAGGCTCTGTTCCATCTTCAAGCGAAATTTTTTGGGAATGACTTATTTCTGAAATTTATGAGTTTTAATAGTATGGTCAGAATTGAAATCAAAAATTTCCATGGTAACATCAAGGGCGGATTGTTTAGAATCGGCAGGGGTGGGGTGTTAATAATTTGTATCAGTAGAGTTAATTTCATAGATGTCGGGTCACGGTAAGGTGGGTGTGGCTAAATTTACGACGGAGGAAGTTTTCGCATAGTCTGGCTTGAGCGTCTACGGAGATTTATTTATTTATTTTTATTTTATTCTTTTATTATATCTCTTTATGAAAGGGATTTGTGTATATGAAAAGGCCGTAACGTTTGTCATTTGACGACTTCATAAAGGGTTATCAATTTTTGTAGGTTATTAAAACTATGTATATGGGCTATGGATTTTAAAATTTATTTTTTTGTATGCGTGTTTTTAGCTAGTTATTCAGAGCGTAAGTTCGGTTGTGTCGGCAGAAAACCGTTAATTCTTGCCGGTTGTTTAATAGGTTTTTATTGTTTAGGAGCTTAATAATGTGTAGTTTCTCATGGAGGCACAAAGGGCATGGGTCATCCCAAGTTTTGCAAGTTCTAGTCCTGTTAATGATTTTCCATTTTACTTTAAAGTAAATATAAAGTAAATAAAGTATATATATCAAAAATCAAAATCAAATATGTGGTGTAGTTCAATTTATATTAGATGAATCATTCATACAAAAAACAGATTAGTGAAGTTAATGATATAAATGGCAAGAATACATCTTTGCAAACAAATTTATTAAAATTACATTAACCCATGAACCTCTAGATGAATGTTATGATGCTTGTTTTTAATAAATTCAACTTGTATAAGGTCTTTTTTTGCTAGTTCTTTCATCTGTTCATACAGACATCATCAGGCATAGAAATTGATTTGTTTTCTTTTTAAATACATCCAGGTAATAACGGCACACGAAAGATTAGATGTGTGTCGAAATATATTTTTTTTAGAAATGTGTTATTGTTTAACAGTAAGAAATTTTGGAGCGTGTGGTTGCAACGCTAAGGTTGAATTTTTTTTTAAATTTTGAAAGAGAGTGCATTTTTTTCATGTAATATATATATATATATATATATATATATATATATATATATATGCAAGGTGAGATGTATAAATTTTTGCCATTTTATATAAAATCATTTGCACCAGCTTGGATATCTGTCTATATTTCTGAGATGAGGTATTATGTACACTATTTACATTATTCAGACTATTGTCCTCATCTTTGTCACCATATTTATTACAACATTTCGGCCGTTTTATGCTCCAGTCTTCTTCAGGTGGTTGGAATGTCAAACTGAACCCTTTATTTTGCTGACTGGGGTAGACTGTTCTAGTTCCACGTGCCATGTTTAATGGATATCAGTTATCAGTTATCTCCTGTTAATTCTACTCTCTAAGTTCTCCACTGCCTTAATCAGGTATTGAACTCACACTCTTTAGGTCCTGTCACTGGATCTAACCAACACCTTTATCCACTGTGTCATGTGTCCTTGAGGACATTCCAACCACCTGAAGAAGACCGGAGCGTACAACGGCTGAAACGTTGTGATAAATATGGTGACAAAGATGAGGACAATAGTCCGAATAATGTGAATAGTGCAGCTTGGATATGTTAGTCATTTTGATGTGTGGCTTCCACATAATTAAATGAAATCATTTGCATTAAATTTGGTTATATTAGTCACATAGATTTGTGGCTTCCTTATAGTGAAAAATAACATGCCTTTAGAAGCTTTTAAAAATGCTTAAAATCCAGCCTTTACAAGCATCCTGGGTATGATGATAAACTACATCTGCGTCCTGGGTAAGACGATAAACTACGTCTAGCAACAAGACCTCTGATCAGGAGGTTTTGAGGAGCATGAAACCACCTCTAAATTGCTAGTGTTCCCAGGTGTGACCTAGGGTGGTAGTACCTGTTAGGGTTCAAGTTATGGGCAAATAGTCAACACCGTAATAAAAATCAACAGGATATTTTTATAATAAAATGACCAACTAAACATTTTTATAGAAAAATGACAATCAATGCCTCATTAAAAAAATATAAAAATACATTTTTATAGTAAAAAAAAAGGTGGTTCCACATTCCTCAAAACCTCCCCATCAGAGGCCTTGCTGCTGGATATAGTTCATCTTCATATCCAAGACAAACAAAAGAAATTGTATTCAAAAGTACAGCTCACACCTTATGAAGGGCTTTATCTATATAAAATGTGTGATCTTAGATTTTCTTTTTTTTTTTTAGAATGTTCAGTGGAAAAAGTCATGATGCCATTTCTGACATTAGCTCTCTATTTGGGATCCAGAAGGAAATGGGTCTACAACAGAAATCAAAGGAAATAATAATAATAATAATAATAATAATAATAATAATAATAATGATAATAATCAAAATACAAGAACCTTGAAATTGAAATCTCAAATTAGGGTCCCAAATCTGAGTTAACCCTCAATCTGGGGTCAAAACACTATGCAAGTGTAAAAATAGGTTTTAATACCAGAAATACTTTGTAAAAAAAATTTATTACCAGCTCTACATTTTTGAAGGAAAAATATTGCCAGAAATAAAAGTTTTGTCAGCATTATTTGAGGTTGATATGCCGTAAAACAAACCAAATCAAACCAAACCAAAACCAGTCTTTACAAGCTCTTCGGCAGGACTATCAGTTTCGAAATATACAACATCTAAAGATAAATTTTCCAGATTAATCCTGAAGATAAAACAAATAGGTTTAAAAATGGCAATTGGAAAAAATTCTTAGTTCTTGCCAATGAATTTCATCTTCTGATTTTATCATGGCAAGCAATGAAAGCAAAATATTTAGTAGCCATTGATACATCAGATCCAACATTTTAAAAAAAGAGACACACCTGCATAAGCCTCATCTGGATATTGGTAACTTACTTTTCACTAACATTTGTTTTTTTGTTTTCCATGTTGAAAATATAGTTAAATTTCCCAGAATAATTATGATGATAAGACAAATTGGTTTAAAATATATATTAGGTTGGTGCAAAAATAATGACGTAATAATGTAATTTTTTGACGTATAACGTCCAAAAATGACATTATTACGTCATTATTTTTGCACCAACCTAATATATATATATGTATATATCATTTTCAGGCAGTAATGTTTCACAGCTCCTCAGTACAAGATTTCCAAATGTCTAATGTCAGGATTGAAACCCAACCGATTTGGTGTCAGAGTTTTCTAACACTGAGCTATTTTCATTCAATAGAATGAGATAGCTAAATCTAGCATATGGTTTTTACAAATGTAAACAAAAGCCATTCTGCCATAGTGCTTGATACATTTTACTAATGTTAAATGTAATATATATATATATATATATATATATATATATATATATATATATATATATATATATATATATATATATATAGGGCGTTAGGGATAAATTTTCCCCATTCTATATTTTTAATTTCACATATGCATATTGAATGATTTTGATTTTGATTTTGTCAACTGCACAGTACAGTAAGATCAGTTGGGCGCCGTGTATGAGAAAAAGAGCCTCCATGATGCACTGTGACAGTAATTAGGAAATGGCATGGTGCACTGCTTGTCATTTCATGCTGGAGGCTCCAATACAAATACTTGAGGAAACTGCAAAGGATGCTGTGTCCCCCAAAAATGTACCAAGAGGAATGAAAACTAAATACCCACCCAACATCATGGTGTTTAGTGAGTTTTGAATAACTCATAGAAGTTGATATGCCACTAAAAAAATCGACCAACCAAACAAAAGCATTCTACGGATTGAGACTCATGTGTAAAAAAAAAAATGAAAAAATATGAAGAAAAAGGGATTTTACCGTGAAGACTGTATTTTTAGATAAATTGGTTTATTTAATTGGTTTGTTTTTCCTTTATTCTTTTTTTTTTATTTAACTGCACTTTAAATAAATAAAACTAGTCAGTATAGGTTAATATGAAAACTAAACATTGCTATACTAAATTACTTTCTGCTTAACGACATAAAAAGTAATTTTGTAATTGTTTTTAAGTCTTTATTCCTATTACTGTTATGCCAAATATTTGATAGTGAATAAAAATTAATGGCTTGAATGTTGGGAAAGTGCCAGATGTAGGTAGATGCTTATAATTGCTTTTAAAATCTTTAAAAAATCTTTAAAATCCCAGTCTTTACAAGCTCTTTGGCAAGACCATTAGTTTCAAAAACATACAGCATCTGAAGATATATATATATATATATATATATATATATATATATATATATGATAGAAATTAAGGAGGATTTGAGATAATTAAGTAATTCGGGTCTAGTTCACTACCTCTTCATCCTCAAGGCCCGTTAGTACAGCTAGTATGACGTTTGCCTGTCAATGTATCTGTCCGGGTTTCAATTCTCGGTAGTGGATGCTTGATTATGTTAGTCACTTTGGTGCTTGGCTTCCACATAATTAAATAGAATCATTTACACCAGCTTGATTATGTTAGTCACTTTGATGTTTGGCTTCCACATAATTAAATAGAATCATTTGCACCAACCTGGTTATGTTAGCTATTTTGATGTGTTGCTTCAATATATTTAAATAAAATCACTTACACCAGCTTGATTATGTTAGTCACATTGATGTGTCACTTCCACATAAATAAAATCATATATATATATATATATATATATATATACATATATATATATATATATGCATGCACATTTCATTGAATGCGACAGACAAGGTGCTTTGATTTAGTTTTTTTATACAATTTCTCATGCGATCTAATATTTTTTTCATTTCATATGATAAAATATACAAAACCTGTCCGAATGATCTCTTTTTCTGAGCACTTTCGGCTATACATTCAACCATGTTCTAGGATGAAATAACTGTTAAATAAGAATGTATTTAAATAATGTTTTCATTTTTCAAAACACAGTCAAGATATTGTGTCTAGGTTCATAGTTGAAATTGTTGAGTGTTGCTTTTTTTTTGTTTTTATTGATAAGGCTTCCATTATTTTTAGTCTTTTTCTGCATGTAGATGATGCCATATATATATATATATATATATATATATATATATATATATATATATATATATATATATATACACATATATGTGTGTATATATACATATGTATATATATATATACACACACACACATATATATATATATATATATATATACACATGCATACATGCACACACACAGATATATATATATTAGGTTGGTTTGGTGCAAAAATAATTTCGTTTTCTCACATAGTAACATATGTTAGAAAACGAAATTATTTTTGCACCAACCTAATATATATATATATATATATATATATATATATATATAACTGGAATCATCCCAAGCAAGACAGTAATGCCACTAAAACACAAGGGGTTACAGGGCATGGTAGAACTAGAAACCGAAACATTAATGATAAGCAGAAAGAGAAAAGTGTAATCAGGTGGTCAGTAGATAGTGATTGACATTGCATTTAAATTTTTGCAGAATAACGTTGGCTGGAAAGCATGGAGGCAGAAAGGATTTCCGCAAGCAAGAAGTGCAAGAGAAGAATATGCTAGCATAGAATTTTACAGCTACATCTAGCCAACTCAACTTTAAATTGATGAGATCTCACCAACAGTCTAGTGCTGTGCTTAAATTAAAGATTCTAGGTACCATAGTGGAGAGCTCATTCAAACAATTGTCATGAAATTATTTATAAAAAATAATAATAATGAGACAACCTTAAGGTGGTGGTAAAGTGACTGGAGTTGAGTTGCCAGATCAGGACCAATAATAGTGCAGATTCTTCTTTGGATTTTATGAAAGATCTCAAGGTAAATAGCAGAGGCACTGGACCATATATGGCACCAATATTTTAAACATGGACGAATGATAGACTTATAGATATGTAAGATAGATTCCGGAGAGAAAAATTGTTTCGCCTGACACAGTGAACCGACTTAGCAATTGACCTAGCAATGGATTCAATATAGTCTTTCCGCTTCATGTCAGAAAAGATAGCATGAGCCCAAGAAGGCACAACGAGTGACTTTCCTGGAGGATAGCATCAGACATGATGGAAGACAGAGAGTGGGGTCTCTCAGATGATTAATGGAGACAAGTTTAGTTTTGGAGGCAGTAAAATTAAAAAGATATAACCTTACAAAGACAGACTTTATCCTATAGATATATACAAGTAAAAATTTCATTTATATATATATATATATATATATATATATATATATATTTAGTTGGATTGACGTGACACTGGGTTTCATGCCCTTTGTGATCATTAGACAAATCACAAAGGGCATAAAACCCAGGGTCACAAGTTCACATCAGTCTAACTAAATAATTAGCTCTATCACTGATATTGAGGGCTTTTCAATAAGTACTGCTCATAGACAATATATAAATAATATATATAAAAATTGCATATTTATAATATATATATATTTATATATGTACACATTATACATATATGTGTGTTTGTGTTTGTGTGTGTGTATGCTTAAATATTATCATATTAAGATATGACAACCTTACCTCCTGGGTAGACTTTAACCTATAGCTGGTTTATATGAGTAGAAATTATATATATATATATATATACAGATAGATAGATAGATATAGATATATACTAGCAGCATGGCCCGGCTTTACCCATGTTGATTAAAAAATCGTACGACTCATACAGCAATCGCTATCACTTGACTTAAAATATTTTTGCCCTTCCTTGCCTTTAAAGGAGTGCCATTTGCCTTGCTGATGTTGCTACATGCCTTACTTCTTGCCTATCTAACACTGCAAATTTTTTCTAAGCTCTATACTAAACATTAAATATACTACGAAAAAAGAACTAAACAAAATGAACACAAAACGACCAGCTTTAAAAAAAGGACTCGTAACTGGAAAAATCAAATGAAAAAAGAATGTTAACAACAAATACTTTTTCACACCCAACCCAGTTCTGCGGAATTAGAATCAACGTTGATTTTAAGCAAGCGAAGGAGCCAATTGGAGTAAAGTGCCATGCAGATTTAAATTTTTCCCACTTGTGTTGAATGCAGCTATCGATTTTTTTGCATGCTAGTATGCTAGTTAAAATTCATGTCAGTCAGCTGTTGGTTCGCACGCTGGCCAATAGAATCTTCCTGCCTATTCCTGGCAGCCAGCTACAGGCTATCACCCTGACCAGTAGAAAATGGCCACAAACTACATGAAAACTGCCATGGAAGCATGTAAAAATCGATTATTTCGACTATCGATGGAAGTTGGGAAATGCAAAGTTGGTCTTGACCTTCCCGCTAACTTGGAGAATGTGCTTGTAAATTTTGGTGCAAATCTGTCGAAAATTGTGGCTGTGCATTTGTTACACACACATACACACACAAATAACCAGCTTTAAAGATAACAAATAAACCCCCCTTTTTTCAAAAATTTAAAAATAAATATAAATAAAAATAATTTTTACCTATCATAATTTTACACAAACCCCACCACACGTATATACATACATGCGAAGAAATTTATTCACTGGAAAAATAAAAATATGACATGTATACATTCACGAGACATTTCTGCCACACATCCAATCTTTGAATTTCAACATACAAATGCGTATGTATAGACACAACACCACCCGTATACATACATATGTCATATCCGAAACTGTCCACGTATGTTTATATATGTATGAGTCCCAACGGACGACCAAGTATGTATATGTGTCTGTATACATCGATGTTTGTGTTAGTACGATGACAAATCGACGAAGTTTCCCCCACCACTTCCACAATAACACCAATACATGCAATCTACATAAACCCAAATTTTAAAAAAATTAATCAGTTTGTCTGACGATCGCTAAAGCGTGAAACCCAGGGTCACAAACTCACATCTATCCAACCAAATATGTTAGCTCTATCTCTGATATTGAGCACTTTCTAATAAGTACTGCACATATAATATATAAATAATTATACATATATATATTTATTTATATTTATATACACACACTTTTCATATATATATATATATATATATATATATATATAATAGCTGGCCACATGTATTCAAGGATAACTGTCTACTAGAACAGCTAGCCAATACCTATTGTTCAGGCTCATTTGTGTTTGTTCAACACCTACTGTGGTTTATACTGCAACTATGCTGAGCAGACCTTAGTTACAGTTTCTTGGAAAGAGCGTGTTATCAAGCATGAACAACAATCTGAAGAAGGGCAGCACACTCAAACCCTCCATCACAATGTCTTGTGATTTCAGCTAGCACAGGTATCAATAACCCCAAGTGTTCCGTCTACCTAATTTCACTTACAAGGCTTGGTTCAACCCGTTGTGTGGTTCTCAGGCACTTTCCAAAGGTGGAAATATGCATAAATATATATATATGCATACAATGCTGGCATCGCTAACTTTGTTGTTTTTAGTCTCAGTCACTTATTTGAGTAGAGCTACAAAAAAATAAAATAAGAAAATAAAAAACTTCACATTTAATAGGGAAAATTTGAATACTGGAAAATTAGGCTAAATATTTATCTGGTCAAAAGTTTAAGACAATAACTAAAAGAAGCCCTAAATTCCTAGATTCCTGATTTTGGGCAGCAGTGTGTGTGTGTGTGTGTGTGTGTGTTTGTGTATATATATATTTCATTTCATTTCATTTTTGGAAGTGCTATCTGATGATCCAGCATCCTTTAAAAGGACTCTGGTGAAATAAATTATTATAATGGTACCTTAAAGTGGTCTGTTTTTCTTTATATATATATATATATATATATATATATATATATATATATATATATATATAAACATATTGAATTAGGCAGCAATATTAATGCGATTAATGGCGAAATCACTTCGCTAGTAGAACATAATAGCACATTCTTAAAAAAAACATCTTTTGGTCTACAAACAATTATTTCGTCTTCAAGTTAAAACTTTAAAGGAAAAAAATTACAGCCTGACGATGAAGATATGGATCTTCGAAAGTACTTGCTTAACTTAAAAAAATATACACTAGAAACATCTGACAACAGTTTTATAAATGAGGATCAAATCATTCAATGGATTAACAGTATTTTAATGCATACATTGTGTTTCTACTAGCAAAGTGATTTCACCATTAATCGCATTAATATTGCTGATTGATTCTATGTATGATTATTTCTTTATATATATATATATATATATATATATATATATGTGCATGTGTGTGTGGTCAATTTGTCAGTGAGGTGAGTTCTTGATGTTATTAGCCTGAGGGAGCACTTGAAAACCACACCACACCATGGGTTGACCTAAGCCTTGCGAGTGAAATTGGAAGCTGTTGTTGTTTGAGCACAGTCATTATGTCCAAGGGTTTGAGGTGTAATGGACTTGTTCAGACTGTTGATCTTGCCAGATAATGCACTTTTTCCCAGAAACTACAAATAAAATCAGTTCAGCTCTGTTGCAGTAGAAACCACAGGTGGGCTCTCCGGGTGTTGGACAAACACTAATGTGGCTGGGCAGGCATCTACAATAGGGATTTCCCAGCTACCCTAGTAGACAGGCATGTGTGGATATGAGTGTCCAACTATTATTATAGGTGGAGAAATCTTTGGTTCCATAATTGATGAAAAGCTGGAAATAAATAGCCATTTAGAAGCCAGAAATTTTCTGTCAGGCGAGAGAGGATAGAAATTTGCCGTTCTTTGTAAAAATCGAAGCTGGCACTCATCAAAACACCAAGAGAACTTAAAATAAAAAAGAAGAAAATAAGAAAACTTCATA
Source organism: Acanthosepion lycidas (assembly GCA_963932145.1). Classification (NCBI taxonomy): domain Eukaryota; kingdom Metazoa; phylum Mollusca; class Cephalopoda; order Sepiida; family Sepiidae; genus Acanthosepion; species Acanthosepion lycidas. The sequence goes on from OZ010611.1 coordinate 31,409,801, forward strand.
GCGAGATAAGTATGAAAAAATATAGAGTTTATTATATTTTTATGATGTTATTAGATGCAAAGGCCAGATTTGGGTGAAGGCTTTCTTCATTTCAGTGGGGCATAAATATTTTGAGTAAATTTTTTTTTATTGGCGGCAACACAGAAATCCTTAAATGGATAAAAAAAAAGCCATTTATATTGACCTGAAACCAACAAGCAAAAACAAACACTTATTTCATATATTCTTACACATGAGCCACATATATATATATATATATATATATATATATATATATATATATATATATATATATATATATATAAAATGCACACATAAACACACACACACACATATATATATATATATATAGAGAGAGAGAGAGAGACAGACAGACAGACAGAGGGTGAGTGAAAAGTAACTCCCCATTTTAAAATACTTATAATTTATTTATTAACTATAAATGGATATAAAAGGAAAGTACTTGGCATCAGGTTTTATTTAAAATTTGATTTTGGCACCAGATTTTGCTATCACCTTAACAAGCCGCCCATCAGTTGTGTCAACTGATTTCAGCAGGATCTTTTGTAGTATGGAATACATAACTTCTTATATTCATCCTTCAAGTTCTTACAAAGTTTTGGTTTGGTCGACTTGCTCCTTTAACCAATCCCAAAGAAAAAGTCACAGGGTATTAAATCACGACTCCTGGCTCTCATATATAAAATAAGGAGTTACTTTTCCGTCACCCTGTAGACACACAAACATATATATATATATATATATATATATATATATATATGTATGTACAGGTTTGGTACAGATGGAATAAAATTCCGATCCAAAAACCCTATGCTTAAAAGAGTGCTCAATACAGAGTAGAGCAAATAATATTTATTCAAAATTATGATATATGCATGTTATAAAATCACTAGATAAATTTTAATCTTGTTCCAACACTACTGGTGAAAATTCCCGTCCCTATCTACCTCCTTATTTGAATTCAGACTTTCATGTATCAAATGTGTATTGATCATAGACACTTCTTACATCAGCATTGAACTAAATATAGATAAGATAAACTGGCACTTCATTAAAAACAATAAAATTTATTTTTTCCCCTAGTCTCATTTCTGAATAATTTTGTAATAATATTAAACTTGATGCTCGGTTAAATGAAGAGTTTTACATTTGTAATATATATTTTTAATTTTAAATTTAACTGCGAAATTAAAACTTTATTTGTTATATCGATTTCTAATTTAATCTAATCTTAACTTTAATGCACTAAAGATTGAAACTTCGGGTATACTGTCACATTATTTTAAATTACCATACACTTGAATTCTGAATAGTCATCATTGAAAATGTTATTTGAAAAATGTTTCCCCTACTGAAGGGGTTTTGTTGGTTTTTGAAGTCTTAAAACCCTTTATTTTGAAATCAACACCATCACTTGATAAGACACCAGATGTGTTGAAATAAAATTTTAATTTTTGTAGTAATGTTATAACATGCATATGTTATAATTTTCAATGAATATATATATATATATATATATATATATATATATATATATAAATGACAATAGGAAAACTGTAGTAGTTGCTGACGCTTTTCGTCCAATGTGGATTTTTTTAAAGCAAAAAACAAAATGAATTTATTTAAACAAAGTAACTAATAATAACAAAAACAAAATGTCCTTAGTAACTGGAAGAATTTAGAGGACACTATTTTCATATTGTTAAGTGAAAATTACGTCAATTACTGTCACGTGTGGAGATATTTTTATTATTGCTGTGTTGACAGATTCAACCATTGTATTTTGATTTTACAATATTGTTGTGTGCGTTTGTTTGGGAGAGCAGTAATTTTGTTAAGAAAGGTGAAATAGGGAAAAGGCCTGGGTGTAGATTAATATTTGGGTAATATTCTATGGTGGCACTCTCAAGAATTTTCCTCCTGAATGAGTTATTTTCTTTTTTTATGAGTGTAGCATTTTTAAAATCAAAATTATGGTTGAATTTATTTCTATGTATGACTAGTGCATTAGCTAAGTTGTTTTTTGTGAGGTCTCTTTTGTGCTCATAAATGCATTTTTTAAAATTTCTACTTGTTTCTCCAATATATTGGGAGGAACAGTTTTGGCAATTTCTTTTATAAATGCCTGTTCAGAAATATTATTGCTATTAGTGTTTGAGGATCAGAGTATATCCATAATGGTTTTGGAGATGTTTGTGACTATTTTGTTTTTGTTATTATTAGTTAATTTGTTTAAATAAATTCATTCCGTTTTTTGCTTTGAGAAAGTCTGCATCGGACGAAACGTGTCAGCAACTACTATAGTTTTCCTATTGTCATTTATATTTATAAATATTCTTTTCTACAGGTTAACTCTGAGAAATTTTCATATATATATATATATATATATATATATATGTGTGTGTGTGTGTGTATTAGTTACTGTATATATAAAATATATAATAAAATTTGCATAAGAAAATAAATGATATAAGTCAAATAAATAAATCGAAAGTGTCAGGAAAAATAGAACTTTGTTTTATGACATGAAACAGATAAGATCTTGTATGACTGTATAACGACACTGGATCAGATGGTGGTTTCTCCTGCAAAGGGGGATGTAGATTTTCAAGAGGATTTTTAATAGGTTTTCTTGAATGTGCAGACCAGTAGACAAAATAAATATAGTTTAAAATAAAGAAAACATCTACTCAAATATGTATATTCCCATTTGAAGCAATAAAAATATGTTAGATTAAAAAATAAAATCCATTAGTTCTTTAGAAATTGCTTTATTTATGTTTCAGACTATTACCTAAGCAGATAAGCCTTTTGAGAAAAATGAGGGAGTGACATTTAAAGGTAAATAGAACCTTGCTTGATTGTGAAATTCTTTGTAGCCAAGCAGGTAAACACAACAGATCAGGTAGTAGTTTCTCCTTCTTTTTAAAAAAAGTCCCCTTCCTTGATGAATTTCATCTTATCATCAAGAAACGGATTAGACAACTGGTAAGGATCAGTATGAAAATAAGTAGACACACTATGCTGCCTAAATATAAAGATGTATATAAGTTTTGTTAACAATGATTGACAAGGAACTGCAATTAACATTTTTATTTACTTTTTCTTGTGTCCATAAAAGTATTTTTTTGGGGGGACACAAAATGTGTAAAAACTGTCAAAAAGTTATGCATTTTTGAGCACTTTCAGCTAATTTTTTAGCCATTATCAAGGATAATTTTTATTTTCTACTAGCAGCATGGCCCGGCGTTGCTCGTGCTTGATTCAAAATTCATATGACTCATACAGCAATCACTATCACTTGACTTTTTTTTACCCTTCCTTGCCTTTAAAGGAGAGCCCTTTGCCATGCTGATGTTGCTACATGCCTTACTTCTTGCCTATCTCACACTGCAAATTTTTTCTAAGCTCTATACCAAACATTAAATCTGTTACGAAAAAAGAACTAAACAAAATGAACACAAAACGATCAGCTTTAAAAAAGGACTCGTAACTAGAAAAAATGAATGAAAAAAGAATGTTAACAACAAATACTTTTTCACACCCAAGCCAGTTCTGTGGAATCAGAATCAACGTTGAGTTTAAGCAAGGGAATGAGCCAATTGGAGTAAAGTGCCATGCAGATTTAAATTTTTTCCATTTGTGACGAATGCAGCTACTGATTTTTTTTTCATGCTAGCATGCTAGTTAACATTTGTGTCAGTCAGCTGTTGGCTCTCACTCTGGCCAGTAGAAAATGGCCACAAACTACATGAAAACTTCCATAGAAGCATGAAAAAATTGATTATTTCCACTATCATTGGGAGTTGGGAAATGAAGAGTTGGTCTTAGCCTTCCTGCTAACTTGGACCATGTGCATGTA
>OZ010611.1:31418683-31438683 GCA_963932145.1 Acanthosepion lycidas
GTGCATAGAAGAAGTAGTCAACTGCTAGAAGTGAGTCAAGTGAATTCTACAATGAATCTCCAACTGCAGGATAACTACCAACCGCCCTATGCAGTCTGATGCCGCACAATGCCGAATTTAATGTGGAGTAACCTAGCCCGTATGCTCGGTCAAAATTCCTCATAGACCCCGTATAAAATAGGGTCGGGTAGCTGTTCCCGGGGATGAGATTCTGCTCTTCAACATAGCCTTGTCTGTGGATCCTCTCTGCCTGGAGGCAGAGATTTTAACCAGCAAAGCTGGAAACGAATCTCCAACTGCAGACCAACATACAGTATTTACTACTATATTTATGTAAATATGGGTATACTTATTATTGTCCATTGTTATATTACAACAATAACAATGCAATGTAGATATTTATGTCACTTTTTGTGGAGTTTATATTACGACCAAGAGAAATGAGCTTTATGATCCCTTTGATAAGTATTTAAGTAAAGTCTCTAAATGGACAAAAGCAGTAAGTAGATAGAAATGCCCATATAAAAATGCCCACACTTATTAGCTTTTTTTTACAGTGATGTTCAGCCTGTAAAAGGCTTAAGAGCCACTCGAGATAGAGGGTTACAGAGGTAGAGGCACAGTTTATGATGATATACAGGAAAGACTTGAACATATTGTATTGTTTGGGGAAACATCTTCTTAGATGTCTAGTCCTTGGTATAAAACTACATCCAGCAGTAAGACCTCTGACAGGGAGATTAGAAGTTTTAGGAACTTAGAACCACCTTTTAATTGTCATTGTTTCCAAGTAGCACCTGTTAGGGTCCTAGCTATGGGCAAATAGTGAATCCTTGAACAAAAATAAACAGTAAATTTTTATAATAAAATGAAGAGCATTACATTCTATTATAGCAAGATGATAATCAGTGCAACATTAAAAAAATATAAAAATACATTTTTATAGTAAAATGACCAACAATACATTTTATGATCGACAAAACATATTTAAAAAAAACATATCTTTATTCTGAAAATATAAAAATACATTTTTATAGTAAAAATACCAGAAATACATTTTTATATAAAATATTACCAATGATACATATTTATAGCAAAATGACCAACAATACATTTTATAGTAGATATAGTAGAATTGCCAACAATACATTTTATAGCAAAATGACCAACAATACATTTTATAGTAGATATAGTAGAATTACCAACAATACATTTTATGGCAAAATGACCAACAATACATTTTATAGTAGATATAGTAGAATTACCAACAATACCTATTATAGAAAAATGACCAACAATACATTTTATAGCAAAATGACCAACAATATAATTTATAGTAGATATAGTAGAATTACCAACAATACATTTTATAGCAAAATGACCAGCTATAAATTTTATAGTAGATATAGTAGAATTAACAACAATACATTTTTACATCAAAATGACCAACAATACATTTTATAGTAGATATAGTAGAATTAACAACAATACAATTATCAAAATGACCAACAATATACTTTATAGTAGATATAGTAGAATTACCAACAATACATTTTATAGCAAAATGACCAGCTATAAATTTTATAGTAGATATAGTAGAATTACCAACAATACATTTTATAGCAAAATGACCAGCTATAAATTTTATAGTAGATATAGTAGAATTACCAACAATACATTTTATAGTAAAATGACCAACAATACATTTTATAGTAGAATTACAACAATACATTTCATAGCAAAATGACCAATAATACATTTTATAGTAGAATTAACAACATTACATTTTATATCAAAATGACCAACAATACATTTTATATCAAAATGACCAACAATACATTTTATAGTAGATATAGTAGAATTACCAATAATACATTTTATATCAAAATGAGCAACAATACGTTTTATATGTATTTGAAGCAATAAAACTGTGTTCAAAATATATAGATTTTGTCAGTGAATAACTCGTAGAGGATGACATACCACTAAACAAAATCAACCAACCAACTTCTTAGGAATCAGTTCCACAAAGCAGTGGTTTGTCTGAACAGTTTCCATGGAAATAGCGATAAAGCAGTAAGAAATTTGCAACAAAGGGATTGCAAGGTGGAAAATAATTCATCACTCACAAGGATGCGAAGACACTTTTGGACCCTATTAAGAGTTGAATGAGAAGAGTGGGTAACTCCTGTATGCAGTTCTCCCTTTTTGACCTGTTCTGGCTCTTGTAAAGGTAGAAGATATCAGGAAGAATCAGGTACTTACTGGAGTGGTACAGGGGCCAACCGTTTTCCAGCATCTTTAGTAATGGATTGTATGTATGGGTTCTTTTTGAGGACTGTGTTGATTTTAAATCCTAATAGGCGCACAAGGCATGGAGCCTCCCTGAGGTAACATCTGTTCATTGCAATTGATGAAAGTTTTGAGTCTGATCAACCATGGTAGAATGTCACTAGTTTTGTTTTTGAGGCATTGAATGTGACTTGCTCATTGAACAGGAGCAATGACCAAAAAGAGATTTAAAATTTTTTGTGGTTGTTTATTTGGTTAGATTATTTGTTTTGTGCTTAAGTCCCAAAAATCTGCCTCCCATTCATATCGATAGACAAAAATTCAACATCTCCTTAGTGATGATGGAATATTACATGTTCACTTTCTGAGGCATTGAATGTGAAGAACCAGTTTTTCCTTCAGTGAGCTGTTAGAGCTAGTTCAGAGGAGAGATCACTCACCATTCAAGGCTATAGAACTCAGCCTGTCCTACTATTTACCCATAGCTGAGGGGAGAAGAAGAAGATTCATACCTTTCCCAAGGGTCAGTTAGTTATGTGGACACATGGCACAGTGGTTAAAGGCGTTGGTTAGATCCAGTGACAGGACCTAAAGAGTGAGTTCAATACCTGGTTAAGGCAGTGGAGAACATTCAGAGGGAACTTAACAGGAGATAACTGACATAAAGGCTGGATTTTAAGCATTTTTAAAAGCTTCTAAAGGCATGTTACTTTTCACTATGAGGAAGCCACAAATCTATGTGACTAATATAACCAAATTTCATGCAAATGATTTCATTTAATTATGTGGAAGCCACACATCAAAATGACTAACATATCCAAGCTGCACTATTCACATTATTCGGATTATTCTCCTCATCTTTGTCGCCATATTTATCACAACGTTTCAGCCGTTGTTCACTCTGGTCTTCTTCAGATAGTTGGAATGTCCTCAAGGACACATGACACAGTGGATAAAGGTGTTGGTTAGATCCAGTGACAGGACCTAAAGAGTGTGAGTTCAATACCTGGTAAAGGCAGTGGAGAACATTCAGAGGGAAATTAACAGGAGATAACTGATAAATGACATCCATTAAACATGGCATGTGGAACTAGAACAGTCTACCCCAGTGAGCGAAATAAAGGGTACAGTTCAACATTTCAACCACCTGAAAAAGGCCGGAGCATACAATGGCTGAAATGTAATAAATATGGTGACAAAGATGAGGACAATAGTCTGAATAATGTAAATAATCTCAGCTTTAGTTACTTTCTAACCACCATAATGTAACTTCCCTGTGCCTTTTTCTATAAATACTTTTATGGTAATTGTTCTGATGAGCTTTCCTCTTTGGGTTTAATTTTTAGAATTGTTATTCCCCCCACCCCGCCCACAGACAACGAATTGTAAATATGGGGACTAGTTAGTATTTTCATAGAGACAAAGAGGTATTATGGTGTTTGTAGTAAGAAAGGTATGTATGAATGGTTTGTTTTGGTGTCAGGAATATTGTTTCGTACGATTGGGTCAGTGCTTGCGGCTAGCTAAGTTATAGTTAAGACAGAAGAAGACCGTCCTTTCCCCAATCCCCTTTTCGACCTCGTGCCACATTTCTGTAGATAACAAAATAAATATCGCTTTCCTCTTTGGGTTTAATTTTAAAAGTTATTTTATCTCCCACACCAATTGTACATATGGGGACTAGTTAGGACTTCATAGAGACTCTGAGGTATTCTGATGTCTGAAGTAAGAATGGTAAGTCAGAATATGTTGTTTTGTGTAAAGAATACTGTGATATGTTTGGGTCAATCTCTTTACCATGTGTCTTCACAACTTAGGCATTCATAACTCCATAATATTGTAATATTAAATGAATGGGAAGAGTGTCATATAAGCCATCAGATATAGTAATTCATATGGAATTCTTTCGGTACAACTATAATGACCATTGTCTTATCCTAACTACTAATCATCTCTGTGTATAAAAGACAGGATGTGTGTGTGTGTGTTTAATGAATGCACAGCCACAATTTTCGACCAACTTTGCAATTCCCAAATCCCATCAGTAGTGGAAATAATTTTTTCATGCTTCTACAGCAGTTTTCGTGTATTTTGCTGGCTGCCATGAATAGGCAGGAAGATTCTATTGGCCAGCGTGAGAGCCAACAGCTGACTGACACGAATCTTAACTAGCATGCAAGCATGCAAAAAAAATCAATAGCTGCATTCGTCACAAATGGAAAAAATTTAAATCTGCATGGCACTTTACTCCAATTGGCTCATTCGCTTGCTTAAACTCAACGTTGATTCTGATTCCGCAGAACTGGGTTGGGTGTGAAAAAGTATTTGTTGTTAACATTCTTTTTTCATTCAGTTTTTCCAGTTACGAGTCCTTTTTTAAAGCTGATCGTTTTGTGTTCATTTTGTTTAGTTCTTTTTCGTAACAGATTTAATGTTTAGTATAGAGCTTAGAAAAAATTTGCAGTGTGAGATAGGCAATAAGTAGGGCATGTAGCAACATCAGCATGGCAAAGGGCACTCCTTTAAAGGCAAGGAAGGGCAAAAATATTTTAAGTCAAGTGATAGCCATTGCTGCATGAGTTGTATGATTTTTTAATCAAGCACGGGCAACGCCGGGCCATGCTGCTAGTATATGACTATAAGAATAAATTTGGACTTCATTAACAGGATAATATAAATAGCAGTGGTTTAACAAGGATAAATTCCCACAAACTAATCCAAAAGCTGAGCTCCATAAAAGAAAGTTAATGTTGTGCATGGTGGGATTGTCATGGAATTATTCCTCTAGAGTTCTTAAAATTCAATGAAACCCTTTATGTTCATTTATACATCCAGCAGCTGCAACATGTCTATAAAAGGTAAATGTCTTTCTTGTCTATGACAGTACCAGTCTTCATACAGTAAGAATAACAAATTTTGGGAACATTGTCTGTTCTATCACTATCCCCCATATTCACATGACCTTGTACCAACCAATTAATTTTTTCTTTTTGATCATATCAAAACTGGTGTAACTTTACTCAAAAGTTATTAAAGAGCTCCCTCAACAAATCATTGCAAATAATGGTGAATATAGAAGCGAGTAAAATATAATTGTACTTTATTTCTTGAAGAATAAAGTTGATAAGCCAGAATAGAAATTATTTATGAATAAACCTAATATAATACTACTACTACTAATAATAATAATGTACTTTCTTATTGACATAAAGAAATAAAAAAAAATGCTGTTGTCTGATTTTGTTTACCGGCATATCAGCACCTCTATGGGCTGTCCTGTGCATGATGATAAACTACATCTGCGTCCTGGGTAAGACAATAAACTACGTCTAGCAGCAAGACCTCTGATCAGGAGGTTTTGAGGAGCATGAAACCACCTCTAAATTGCTAGTGTTCCCAGGTCCACCCTGACCTGGGGTGGTAGTACCTGTTAGGGTCCAAGTTATGGGCAAATAGTGAACCCCGTAATAAAAATCAACAGGATATTTTTATAATAAAATGACCAACTAAACATTTTTATAGAAAAATGACAATCAATGCCTTATTAAAAAAATATAAAAATACATTTTTATAGTAAAAAAAAAGGTGGTTCCCTGTTCCTCAAAACCTCCCCATCAGAGGCCTTGCTGCTGGATATAGTTCATCTTCATATCCAAGACAAACAAAAGAAATTGTATTCAAAAGTACAGCTCACACCTTATGAAGGGCTTTATCTATATAAAATGTGTGTGATCTTAGATTTTCTTTTTTTTTTTTAAAATGTTCAGTGGAAAAAGTCATGATGCCATTTCTGACATTAGGTCTCTATTTGGGATCCAGAAGGAAATGGGTCTACAACAGAAATCAAAGGAAATAATAATAATAATAATAATAATAATAATACAAGAACCTTGAAATCGAAATCTCAAAAATGTGACACATAGGAACATCAACAATCCCTGTTGCAGTTGGAACCCTCAGATTGATTGGAAAAGACTCCAGTAGAATAATTGAAGGGATTCCTGGAAGCCCAGGCCTTAAAGAAATACAAAAAATTGTTCTCACGAGTACACCCTACATCTTACGAAGGGTTTTATCTATGTAAAATATGCTTCTGTTTTTTTTTTTCAATTGGTTAGTGGAAAATATCATGACGCCATTTCTAACCTTAGGTCTCTGGGCAGGACCCAGAACAAAATGTGTACACACCAGAAATCAAAGGAAATAAAATAATAATAATAATAATAATAATGAAACATGATTTCTTCAGAAGGTGGCAATTTCACTTTTGCATCCCAATGTACCAAACATGACTTGATTCATGTGCGTTACATCATTGAAAAATTAAACAAAAGATTTAATGGCTACAAGTATGATGGTAAACACAATTCCTTTTATCAAGAACAACTGCAATTTCAATAAAATACTTTAAGGCAGTGTTTCTCAAATTACTTTATATGGTAGACCGGCATTTTTTTTCTCAGTGCGTCATGTACCTGTAATATTTGGTGGTAATATTAATTTATACCAGAAACGATATATATAATGAATATAATAAAAGTTGGTTATTTTTTATCTTCCATTTATTTTACAAAAAATAATTCAATATCAAAACATATAAAAAGTAATAAAAAAATAAGCAGTTTATTAACATGAAAACAAAAATTATATAACCTTAATCTTTACAAATGATTCCTTAACATGGCCTGGACACTAGCCGCATATTGGTTCATAGTCTGGTGTTGGTATGAGGACCACCACTTTGAGAAGCACTGCTTTAAGGTACACATTATGAATCTACCAAACTTAAACTATTAAAATGTGTGAAGATAATTACAAATCAAATTCCTCAAAGAATGAACAAAATAACAGGAGAGCTTCATCAGATTTATACTAAACTGTTTAATTGTGAAAAAGTTCAAGATGAGTACAATCCCTGTTGTGTTATTCACATTTCAGTTGCATTCCTTTCATGTTGGCTGCGCTTCATTTGCTTTGTTGCATTGATTAGCAGTACAATCATTTTTCTCAAGACAAGTGATGTTTTTACAAAGGCTTGTGTTTTTTTTAATATTTTTTATACTTGTATACAATTTTTAAACATAATTTGAAGAACACAGACATACTGACGTATTGTTAAACATTGTTAAACACTGTTTTTTCCATTTATTTTTTAAATCATGCACTTCTTGAAGTGTTGCAAAATATTGGAAGAGTTACATTTGTCAGAATTACCTCCTCCTTATTTCCTCATTTTGAAACAACTACTTGAGGCCGCTTTCAACTGACAACGTATACTTGGTGAGATCTCATCTAGTCTTTTCTTCTCACTTTTCATCTGATATACCATGATGTAAATCTCTGGAGAAGATTTGCGTTTTCCCCTTTGTGTATGTGGGGAGGGCATTATGCATTTCCTTTGGGAAAGATGCATGAACGTTACATGCACACAGATACATACGAACATTCATATTCACTTACACATACATACAAACATTCGTATTCACTTACACATACTTTGACCACAAACTTTCTACATTTATTCATACACACTAATTATCATATTTGTCAATTGTAACCCTTATTGTATGTGAATAAACATATACTTGTTTGTACATATATATTCCGGTCCTTGTTGATTTCTTCACATTTTTCCTTTTTTATTTCTGTTGGCGCTCTCATACTTTGGGAGTGTCCACCATGTTTGTAGTGGGTTATTTCAGGAGATGCACATGTTTCTCTCACAATGCATACACATCAATCATTTTGTTTAATAATAATAATAATAATAATAATAATAATAATATAATGGAATTATAGAGTATTTAGATGTGTTAAATAAACTTTTGAATAAATGCCAGTAAAAAACAAATCTAATTATTTACAGTAAGTACCCTGTATTCATGGGGGTTAGGGACCAGAATCGTCTGCAAATAGTTAGAACCAGCAAAAACTTATAACCCCCAACTAAAAGTGCTTATAAGTACTTATTTTGATTGTTAAAACCCCATATGTCTTAAACTTTCATCCTAAACACTTTAGAAACATTTCAGACACTTTTTAAAACATTTTTGAAAAATAGTATTGGTGACCATACACTTAGTGTAAATTTTCTTTCATATATGGTGTCTATTTACTACCAAAGACTTCAAACATGGACTTGTCTGATCAAAATACATTTTGACACTCTTTCAATGTTCAGTTCTTATACTTTTATGCTCATAAATGTCTTTTTTGCATATTCACCTTCTGTAACAAGGGTTTCTTGATGGCTATGCACCCCCTGAGTGCTGCTGATCTTTGTTTTTCACAGTTTAAAGTGGCACTAGCTGCTCTCAACACTGGAGCAGTTTTCCTCCTATTTCTTTTTCTCTCAATAATCAATTGATTATCTTCAGCAGCAATTGTCACTTTCTTGTGCTCCAGTTCTTTTTCTGTCAACATTTGTGCCAGTTTCTGACTGCATTTATAATAAGTATTGCACCCCGTGTCTAGAAATCTTAACTTCTTGGCAATTTGTCTTTGAGAGTAGACTTCTCTGAATAAAATTTTAATTTGTGCCCTCATTTCAATGCTTATCTGCTTTGATTTTGCCACTTTGTGCAAATTACTTCAAAATTAAAAAATCAATTTAAAAAAAATATCCAAATACTGTTGTAAAGTCACAATCATTTTTTTTTTTCAAACAGAGACAGCTACATTTAGAACCTATAGTTGGAAATTTTGCTAATCCTTCTGTAAACCAGCATCTTTTCATCTATTGGATCTATTATTATTATTATTATTATTATTATTATTATTATTTAAATATGAGTATTAATTACACTATTCTTTTCCTAAAATTCCATCACTTTTCAAGGTATTCCATTTTTGCTTGTCCATGTCTGTCTAGTCATTGGCATCAGTTTTATCTTGTATCCAGGAATTTAATTTCTTCTTTGCTGATTGCTTCCTTTATGATGACAGAATTGATCACTAAATTTGCTGCTAACGTGCAGGTTTGGATCAAGAAGCTTCACATTTCACCATTTTTCGTCATCCATTCCTTATCACCATTTGGTTTTATAAGAATTAGAGTAGAATAAAGTGCCAATGGCAAGAATTTGTTTAAGGTTGACCTCAACTTGCCAGGAAGTGACCCACAGATTTCATGCTCTTCCTCTGCGGCACATATGGAATGGGACCTGCAGAATCCAGTAATGAAACTGCAACAGACTGCTGCTGACTCTGTTATAATTTCAAGTGGTGCCTCCTGCAAAATGTCCATCATATATAGCCCTCTTCATCCACTGGTTCAAACACTGAGATCTGTTGTTATCATCATCTTCTTTTTCTACTGAGAAGTTAATGGTGAAAACAAAATATAATGTTTCTCATACAAAATATTCATAATTTGGCAAAATGTATTGTGGACAGTAAAATCCAAATTCATATTTTTGGTAGTAAGCAGAGTTTGGCAAAAGACTGAAAAATAAAAGTAAATAGACTGTAGGTACTGAAATTTTAATGTTTTTTTTAAAAAAGTACAAAAATCTCTCATTTTAAAGTACTTTTTTTTAAGTAATGCAGAGTGGCCCCAAACTTTTTGCCTGTGGTGTATATATTTATAAATGAGATTATATACATACTTAAAAGTTGTGGCTGAAAAAAAAAAAACATTGGATATTGATTTATCATTAAAGCTATAAAAGTTATTATGGCCTGATATGGACTGATTAGCAAGTGATTCAATATATATGGTCAAGATTTTTATTTATTTTACTTTTTGTAAGCCAGTTACCGAATGACTGGTGAAGAGAAACACTAAAATGTTTTTTTCTTATAATTGAAGTAAAATCTCCCCCAACCCCCCACCCCCCAAAAAAACATAAAAATAATCATCTTCCTTGTTTGTTAGAAATGACCTGATAAAAAGATTTATTTATTCTTTAAAAATTACATGTTCCACAAAAACTTGCAGTTGATAAAATCAAAACATTTTTCCTTGTATCTGAAGTAATCTCCTGAAAAAGAAAACAAAATTTAATTCTCCACATTATTTCTTATACAAGGTCTGATCAAAAAGTATTGGGACTGTTGCTATGTTAATGGAACTGAGGTACAGCGAGTGAAGCTGCTTAGCACAGACTGACCTTTCACTCTGTTGCACATACACACTAAGTTATAACATTCTCACTCACTTCCTTTGTATATAACAATGTGATTATATTATTGTGATATGGTGGGACAACCAAACCACAGAGGATACATCAGTGTCCATATCTTGTGAAGCAGTTGTTGGAATTTTGCCATAAACATTTTTACCATAGGAAAACTCACCTTGGGAATTTTCGCCATAGGAAAATTTGCCATATAGGATTTTTGCTGTATCAAAATTTCACATTTTTTTTCGATACCCTTATCTTGAACATCCCTTTTGGAGTAATGTTCAATTTAAAAAGTAAAGTATCTTGTTATCAAAGTATATATGGATGTCTTTTTTTTATAGGGTCAAATATCAGAAAAGAAATTAAAAAGTAGACATTTATTTAAAAAATAAAAGACTAAAAATATATTAAATTAACAAAGAAATAATTTAAAATGTGTGCAAATTCCAAGCAATACTTAAAAAATAATCTGTTTTTTGCATTGGACTGTAATGAAGCATTTTTCATTGAAGTCTTGCATTGATATCAACAGATATTTTCTTCATTTGAACTGCATCTTCTCGATATAAACAAAATTTTTCCTTTTTTGCTAATGTCTCTTCCTTTTTCAAAGACACAATTAGTTTCCACAAATGTGGGTACATCTTATAACTTCACTTATTAAAATGTTTAAATTGAAGTAACAATAGTGTGAGCCAGATATATTTGATAACAATGTACTTTACATATTTTAAAAAAAGCGACAAAATTGTCCTTACGGCAAAAATTCTATATGGCAAAGTTTTCTATCGTGAAAATTCCTGAGCCAAGTTTTCCTATGACAAAAATGTTTATGGTGAATGTTCCTATAACCGTTTCCATCAATGGCAATGATACTGGATAATCGGTGTGGCATGAGAAGAGGAATACTTTGAAGGAGAATAAAGCCAAGTTTTTGTCATATAGCACCAGTCCTGATACTTTTTGATCAGACCTAGTATACAGGGTGTGATGGGTAAATTGTTGCCATTTTATGTTTAATTTCACACATGTGCATAATTGGTTTTTATTTTTGTTGCCAGGGCAGTATAGTAGAATCAGTTGGGCACTATCTGTAAGAAAAAAATGGCAACATGACGCAATTCACTCTGTCACAAATTTGTAAATGGCATGTTATACTTCATGCCAGATCATGCTTCATGCCAGAAGCTCTAATACAAACATTTCAGAGTGTTTGGCTGTTAATCTGAGGACATTACCGAGGATTCTGATGTAATGAGAGTGAAGAAAACTAAATATCCAGTGAACATCATGGTGTCTGGCATGTTTTGAATAACCCATAGAAGTTGACATGTGACTAAACAAAATCAACCAATCAAACAAGACCTTTGTAAAGAGTGAGTATAATGAAAAAATATGAAGAAAAAGGGATTTTAGCGTGAAGACTGTATTTTTAGATAAATTGGTTTATTTAATTGGTTTGTTTTTCCTTTATTCTTTTTTTTATTTAACTGCACTTTAAATAAATAAAACTAGTCAGTATAGGTTAATATGAAAACTAAACATTGCTATACTAAATTACTTTCTGCTTAAAGACATAAAAAGTAATTTTGTAATTGTTTTTAAGTCTTTATTCCTATTACTGTTATGTCAATTATTTGATAGTGAATAAAAATTAATGGCTTGAATGTTGGGAAAGTGCCAGATGTAGGTAGATGCTTATAATTGCTTTTAAAATCTTTAAAAAATATTTAAAATCCCAGTCTTTACAAACTCTTTGGCAAGACCATTAGTTTCAAAAACATACAGCATCTGAAGATATATACATACATATATATATATATATATATATATATATATATATATATATATATATATATATATATATATGATAGAAATTAAGGAGGATTTGAGATAATTAAGTAATTCGGGGCTAGTTCACTACCTCTTCGTCCTCAAGGCCGGTTAGTACAGCTGGTATGACGTTTGCATGTCAATGTATCTGTCCGGGTTTCAATTCTCGGTAGTGGATGCACACTGCTGATGAGTCCCAAATATAGGACAAAATGGCTGTTCAGTGCTTTCTGCATTCTGTTGAGGTTTCTTCTAGACTCGAGGAATTACTTATGCATGGTGTGAAGGGTAAATTTTTGCCATTTTATATAAAATCATTTTCACCAGCTTTGATATGTTAGTCATTTTGATGTGAGGCTTCCACATAATTAAATAAAACCACTTGGACAAGCTTGATTATGTTAGTCACTTTGATGTTTGGCTTCCACATAATTAAATAGAATCATTTACACCAGCTTGATTATGTTAGTCACTTTGATGCTTGGCTTCCACATAATTAAATAGAATCATTTACACCAGCTTGATTATGTTAGTCACTTTGATGTTTGGCTTCCACATAATTAAATAGAATTATTTGCACCAACCTGGTTATGTTAGCTATTTTGATGTGTGGCTTCAATATAATTAAATAAAATCACTTACACCAGCTTGATTATGCTAGTCACATTGATGTGTCACTTCCACATAAATAAAATCATTAGCACTAGCTTGGTTACAATAGTCACTTTGATGTGTGGCTTCCACATAATTAAATAAAATAATTTCTACCGGGTTGGTTATATTTTGAACAGGTATTTGAGCGACTTTGTTTGTTGTGCTATAGTGAGCCATACTGGTTCTGTTCGGTTTTTAGTCTCCATGATTTTCTTCAGGCTAATACCCCAAAATCACAATGTTTTTGTTTCCAACTAACAATCAGATCATCCTTCTTTTCACCAAGAAAAATTTTTCCTTCTTTTAAAAAATAGCACAAAGCATATGATCTGTATTGACAACTTTATTGTACCCCAGTATGGAAATGTTGACAACTTCTTGTCAGTGACGGAGAGAGTGTACAGTGTGAGAGAAAATTCACCATCTTGAAGATCCACATGTTTGCTATCATTAAAAACATTCTCACTCGAGAATTTTGAATGAAGGAACATCTTTGTTACCAAGAAATCTCGTATTCTCACTAATTGTTGAATTGTCAATTCATGGGCCAATGAAAAGGCACCGAAATATCCTGATTTTTTTTTTTTGAGGGGGGGGGTCATGAAGGACTTGTGATCATTAATTGATCCTGTCAAATTTAATGTCAGAAATACAGTATATTTCCAACCTGTGTAGCTGTTTATTACCTAGATTTTTTTTTCAAACTTTAACATTGAATTCTTCCTTTATTTTTTTTTTACACATAATGTTACAGCAGGAAGATATCAATATGATAAAGATGATGATGATGATAATGATAAAATTAATAATTATGACGCAGGGGATAAAAACATAGATAATAACATAGATTTAACTTGCCAAATCCACAGATATTATTACACCCAAAAAAGAATTATTGGCAAGATTATTGTCATTGTCGTTTTGAATTGGGCTGAAAACCATCAAATCAAATTTGAGTTCTTCATGCCTATCTGCCAGATTTTAGAGAAATATATCTTTAAGTTGGTTTACCAGAAATGCAAGGATCAGGGGAATTAGCGCCAAAAGGCAGCGAGGTTTATTATTAATAAATCTCTTAGCAAGACAAGTGAGTTGTGGAGCAAAGACAATGCCTTAATGTGTCTCTTTATCTGGAAGGATTTTGCTAAGAGATTACCATTTGGTGTCAGTGATCCCAGTGTGTCTAGCAGCATCTGACATGTTTAATCGTCTTTAAAAGGCTTTCGCTTTTGAAGCTGTTAGCAATGGAGAAAATGGCACTGGTCCCATAAAGAAAAGATGAAAGTTATACAGAAAATATGAAAGAGTGAGAGATTAATAAAAGAAAGGAATATGAAGAAAAGTGACAGAATAGAAAGAAAGAAAATGAAAAATGTAAAAGAGAGAAAGGAAGAAAGAAATACTAAAGACAAATGAAGAAAGAGTAAAATATGAATGAAGGAGAGAAATATCAAAGAAAAAAGACAGAAGGAAATGCTAAACAAGGAGAGCAAGATGAAAAGAAGAAAGAAAGAAAGAAAGAAAGAAGTCTCAAACAAGGTTAACAATATTAAAGCAAGAAAGAAGGAGGAGGAAATAATAAAAAAAGATAATGGTATTAAAAAAAGAATGAAAGAAAGACAGAAATGCTAAACAACCATACCAATATAGAGGAGGAAAGAATGAAAGAAAGAATGAATGAATGAATGAATGAATGAAAAAAAGAAAGAAAGAAATCTCAAACAACGATAACAATGTTAAAGAAAAAAGGAGGAGGAGGAGGAGGAAATACTAAAAATATAATGGTATTAAAAAAAGAATGAAAGAAAAACAGAAATGCTAAACAACCATACCAATATAGAGGAGGAAAGAAAGAAAGAAAGAAAGAAAGAAAGAATCAATGAATGAAAGAAAGAAAGAAAGAATGAATGAATGAAAGAAAGAAAGAAAGAAAGAAAGAAATCTCAAACAAGGATAACAATATTAAAGGAAAAAGGAGGAGGAGGAGGAAATACTAAAAAATATAATGGTATAAAAAAAAGAATGAAAGAAAGAGAGAAATAATAACAACCATACCAATATAGAGGAGGAAAGAAAGAAAGAAAGAAATAATGAACGAATGAATGAATGAAAGAAAGAAAGAAGGAAAGAAATCTCAAACAAGGATAACAATATTAAAGAAAAAAGGAGGAGGAGGAGGAAATACTAAAAAATATAATGGTATTAAAAAAAAAATGAAAGAAAGACAGAAATGCTAAACAACCATACCAATATAGAGGAGGAAAGAAGAAAGAAAGAAAGAAAAAAAGAAAGAAAGAAAGAATGAATGAATGAAAGAAAGAATGAATGAATGAAAGAAAGAAAGAAAGAAGGAAACAAAGAAAGAAAGAAAAAAGAAAGAATGAAATCTCAAACAAGAATAACAATATTAACGAAAAAGGAGGCGGAGGAGGAGGAGGAAATACAAAAAAAAGATAATGGTATTAAAAAAAGAATGAAAGAAAGACAGAAATACTAAACAACCATACCAATATAGAGGAGGAAAGAAAGAAAGAAAGAAAGAAAGAATCAATGAATGAAAGAAAGAAAGAAAGAAAGAAAGAAAGAATGAATGAAAGAAAGAAAGAAAGAAAGAAAGAATCAATGAATGAAAGAAAGAAAGAATGAATGAAAGAAAGAAAGAAAGAAAGAAAGAAAGAAATCTCAAACAAGGATAACAATATTAAAGGAAAAAGGAGGAGGAGGAGGAAATACTAAAAAATATAATGGTATAAAAAAAAGAATGAAAGAAAGAGAGAAATAATAACAACCATACAAATATAGAGGAGGAAAGAAAGAAAGAAAGAAAGAAAGAAATAATGAACGAATGAATGAATGAAAGAAAGAAAGAAGGAAAGAAATCTCAAACAAGGATAACAATATTAAAGAAAAAAGGAGGAGGAGGAGGAAATACTAAAAAATATAATGGTATTAAAAAAAAAATGAAAGAAAGAGAGAAATGCTAAACAACCATACCAATATAGAGGAGGAAAGAAGAAAGAAAGAAAGAAAGAAAGAATGAATGAATGAAAGAAAGAAAGAAAGAAAGAAAGAAAGAAGGAAAGAAAGAAAGAAAGAAAAAAGAAAGAATGAAATCTCAAACAAGAATAACAATATAAATGAAAAAGGAGGCGGAGGAGGAGGAAATACTAAAAAAAAGATAATGGTATTAAAAAAGAATGAAAGAAAGACAGAAATGCTAAACAACCATACCAATATAGAGGAGGAAAGAAAGAAAGAAAGAAATAATGAACGAATGAATGAATGAAAGAAAGAAAGAAGGAAAGAAATCTCAAACAAGGATAACAATATTAAAGAAAAAGGAGGAGGAGGAGGAAATACTAAAAAATATAATGGTATTAAAAAAAAAATAAAAGAAAGACAGAAATGCTAAACAACCATACCAATATAGAGGAGGAAAGAAGAAAGAAAGAAA
Source organism: Acanthosepion lycidas (assembly GCA_963932145.1). Classification (NCBI taxonomy): domain Eukaryota; kingdom Metazoa; phylum Mollusca; class Cephalopoda; order Sepiida; family Sepiidae; genus Acanthosepion; species Acanthosepion lycidas. The sequence continues at coordinate 31,435,043 of OZ010611.1, forward strand.
GAAAGAAAGAATGAATGAATGAATGAAAGAAAGAAAGAAAGAAAGAAAGAAAGAAGGAAAGAAAGAAAGAAAGAAAGAAAGAAAGAAAGAGAAAAGAAAGAATGAAAGAAAGAAAGAAAAAAGAAAGAAAGAAATCTCAAACAAGAATAACAATATTAAAGAAAAAGGAGGAGGAGGAGGAGGAGGAGGAAATACTAAAAAAAGATAATGGTATTAAAAAAAGAATGAAAGAAAGACAGAAATACTAAACAACCATACCAATATAGAGGAGGAAAGAAAGAAAGAAAGAAAGAAAGAATGAATGAATGAAAGAAAGAAAGAAAGAAAGAAAGAAAGAAAGAATGAATGAAAGAAAGAAAGAAAAAAAGAAAGAAAGAAAGAAATCTGAAACAAGGATAACAATATTAAAGGAAAAAGGAGGAGGAGGAGGAAATACTAAAAATATAATGGTATAAAAAAAAGAATGAAAGAAAGAGAGAAATGATAACAACCATACCAATATAGAGGAGGAAAGAAAGAAAGAAAGAAAGAAATAATGAACGAATGAATGAATGAAAGAAAGAAAGAAAGAAAGAAGGAAAGAAATCTCAAACAAGGATAACAATATTAAAGAAAAAAGAAGGAGGAGGAAATACTAAAAAATATAATGGTATTAAAAAAAAAATAAAAGAAAGACAGAAATGCTAAACAACCATACCAATATAGAGGAGGAAAGAAAGAAAGAAAGAAAGAAAGAATGAATGAATGAATGAATGAATGAAAGAAAGAAAGAAATCTCAAACAAGGATAACAATATTAAAGGAAAAAGGAGGAGGAGGAGGAAATACTAAAAAATATAATGGTATTAAAAAAAGAATGAAAGAAAGACAGAAATGCTAAACAACCATACCAATATAGAGGAGGAAAGAAAGAAAGAAAGAAAGAAAGAATGAATGAATGAAAGAAAAGAAAGAAAGAAAGAAATCTCCAACAAGGATAACAATATTAAACAAAGAAAGAAGGAGGAGGAAATTCTAAAAAATATAATGGTATTAAAAAAAGAATGAAAGAAAGACAGAAATGCTAATCAACCATACCAATATAGAGGAGGAAAGAAAAAAAGAAAGAAAGAATGAATGAATGAATGAATGAAAGAAAGAAAGAAAGAAAGATAGAAAGAAATGTCAAAGAAGGATAACAATATTAAAGAAAAAGGAGGAGGAGGAGGAAATACTAAAAAATATAATGGTATAAAAAAAAGAATGAAAGAAAGACAGAAATGCTAAACAACCATACCAATATAGAGGAGGAAAGAGGAAATAAAGAATGAAAGAAAGAAAGAAAGAAAGAAAGAAAGGAAGAAAGAAAGAATGAAGGAATGAAAGAAAGAAAGAAAGAAAGAAATCTCAAACAAGGATAACAATATTAAAGAAAAGGAGGAAATACTAAAAAAAGATAATGGTATTAAAAAAAGAATGAAAGAAAGACTGAAAAGCTAAACAACCATACCAATATAGAGGAGGAAAGAAAGAAAGAAAGAAAGAAAGAAAGAAAGAATGAATGAATGAAAGAAAGAAAAAAAGAAAGAAAGAAAGAAAGAAAGAAATCTCAAACAAGGATAACAATATTAAAGGAAAAAGGAGGAGGAGGAGGAAGTACTAAAAAATATAATGGTATTACAAAAGAATGAAAGAAAGACCGAAATGCAAAACAACCATACCAATATAGAGGAGGAAAGAAGAAAGAAAGAAAGAAATCTCAAACAAGGATAACAATATTAAAGAAAAGGAGGAGGAGGAGGAAATACTAAAAAAAGATAATGGTATTAAAAAAAGAATGAAAGGAAGACAGAAATACTAAACAACGATACCAATATAGAGGAGGAAAGAAAGAAAGAAAGAAAGAAAGAAAGAAGGAAAGAATGAATGAATGAAAGAAAGAAAGAAAGAAAGAAGAAAGAAAGAAATCTCAAACAAGGATAACAATATTAAAGAAAAAAGGAGGAGGAAGAGGAAATACTAAAAAAGATAATGGTATAAAAAAAAGAATGAAAGAAAGACAGAAATGCTAATCAATCATACAAATATAGAGGAGGAAAGAAAGAAAGAAAGAAAGAAAGAAAGAAAGAAAGAAAGAAAGAAAGAATGAATGAAAGATAGAAAGAAAGAAAGAAAGAAATCTCAAACAAGGATAACAATATTAAAGAAAAAAGGAGGAGGAGGAGGAAATACTAAAAAAGATAATGGTATTAAAAAAGAATGAAAGAAAGAGAGAAATGCTAAACATCCATACCAATATAGAGGAGGAAAGAAGAAAGAAAGCAAGAAAGAAAGAAAGAAAAAAAGAAAGAAAGAAAGAAATCTCAAACAAGGATAACAATATTAAAGGAAAAAGGAGGAGGAAATACTAAAAAATATAATGGTATAAAAAAAGAATGAAAGAAAGACAAAAATGCTAAACAACCATACCAATATAGAGGAGGAAAGAAGAAAGAAAGAAAGAAAGAAAGAAAGAAAGAAAGAAAGAATGAAGGAATGAATGAAAGAAAGAAAGAAAGAAAGAAAGAAATCTCAAACAAGGATAACAATATTAAAGGAAAAGGAGGAGGAGGAGGAAATACTAAAAAAGATAATGGTATTAAAAAAAGAATGAAAGAAAGGCAGAAATGCTAATCAACCATACCAATATAGAGGAGGAAAGAAAAAAAGAAAGAAAGAATGAATGAATGAATGAAAGAAAGAAAGAAAGATAGAAAGAAATGTCAAAGAAGGATAACAATATTAAAGAAAAAGGAGGAGGAGGAGGAAATACTAAAAAATATAATGGTATAAAAAAAGTAAGAAAGAAAGAGAGAAATGCTAAACAACCATACCAATATAGAGGAGGAAAGAAGAAAGAAAGAAAGAAAGAATGAATGAATGAAAGAAAGAAAGAAATCTCAAACAAGGATAAAAATATTAAAGGAAAAGGAGGAGGAGGAGGAAATAGCAAAAAAGATAATAGTATTAAAAAAAGAATGAAAGTATGACTGAAATGCTAAACAAACATACCAATATAGAGGAGGAAAGAAAGAGAGAAAGAAAGAATGAATGAAAGAAAGAAAGAAAGAAAGAAAGAAAGAAAGAAATGTCAAAGCAGGATAACAATATTAAAGAAAAAAGAAGGAGGAATTACTAAAAAATATAATGGTATAAAAAAAGAATGAAAGAAAGAGAGAAATGCTAAACAACCATACCAATATAGAGGAGGAAAGAAGAAAGAAAGAAAGAAAGAAATAAAGAAAGAAAGAAATCTCAAACAAGGATAACAAAATTAAAGGAAAAGGAGGAGGAGGAGGAAATACTAAAAAAAGATAATTGTATTAAAAAAAGAATGAAAGAAAGACAGAAATGCTAAACAACCATACCAATATAGAGGAGGAAAGAAAGAAAGAAAGAAAGAAAGAAAGAAAGAAAGAAAGAAAGAAAAAAAGAATGAATGAATGAAAGAAAAAAGAAAGAAAGAAATCTCAAACAAGGATAACAATATTAAAGAAAAAAAGAAGGAGGAGGAGGAAATACTAAAAAATATAATGGTATTAAAAAAAGAATGAAAGAAAGATAGAAATGCTAAACAACTATACCAATATAGAGGAGGAAAGAAGAAAGAAACAAAGAAAGAAA
>OZ010611.1:31441183-31456183 GCA_963932145.1 Acanthosepion lycidas
AAAGAAAAATCTAAGAAGAAAGAAAGAAAGAAAGAAAGAATGAAAGAAAGAAAGAAAAAAAGAAAAATCAAGGAAAGAAAAAAGAAATGGTAAACACAGATAGTAAGATGAAAAAGAAAGGAAAAATGAGAACAATATTGAGGAAAGAAGAAAAGAAGGAAATAGTAAACAAAGGTACAAAAGGGTTGAAGAAAGCAAAAAAGAAGGAAAATACTAAATAAATATAGCAATATTAAAGGAAGAAAGAAAGAAGGAAATATTAACAAAAGTTAGTAATATTAGAGCAAAAAGGAGAAAAGCAAATGCTAAATGCAGATAACCGTAAGAAAGAAAGAAAGAAAGAAAGATGGAAGAAAATAAAAAAAGAAATGCTAAACACATGCCAATATCAAAGAAGGAAACGAAGAAAATGCAACACAAAGATAACAATATGAAAAAAAGAAAAAATGAGAAGAAATGCTAAAACAATGAGAGAAAATTTAAATGAAGCTAGTATTGGTTTGGTGCATAATTATCAGGCGTTTTTTTAAACAATATTCATTATGAAAAAAGTAACATAACAATTGAACAATAACATTTTTAAATGATTATTCCGGAGCGTATTATTATTGACACACTTTTTTATCACCTGAAAATAAAATATTTTTTATTAAACAACAATTTTTATCAGCAAATAACTCACCTAGAAAGACTGATAATGATACAACCCAATAAACATATTCTTGGTGCATAATTATCAGGCGTTTTTTAAACTATTTATTATGTAAAAAGAAATATATCAACAATAACATTTTTTGATGGTTATTCCAGGGTATATTTTTATAACCTGAAAATAAAATAATATTTTTATTTAAAAAAAAGTAAACGAAACAGCAATTTTTGTTGACAAATAACTCGCCTAAAAAACGCCTGATAATTATGCACCAACTCAATAATATTAAAGAGAAAAAAAGAAGAAATGATGAAATGATAAAAAATAAATATTTCATAAAGATAGGAAGATAGAAAGAACAGCTAATCAAAGACTGAAAAAAAGAATTGGAAAGAAAGAAAGAAAAAATAAAAAGCAAAGATGAAAGAATGAAGGAAATTAAAAAAAAACATAAAAAGTCAAAAAGGAAAAAAAAAAAAAATTTTCTGACTCAAGACGGAAATAGTTACATATTTTCAACCAGCACCAGAAGTTTGTCTTAAAGTCCCAGCAAAAGCAAGGCTTTACAATGCTGATTTTTTAAGGAAGGACTTCCTTACTTAATATAAATTGATCTGCTTATCCACTATTTCACCCCTTGTTCCAGGCTCATCTTGGCTAAATAGATCAGTTCCTATCCCACGAGCGCAGGTGTTCCCCAAGGCTCCATCCTTGGCCCCACACTTTTCCTTATTTTCATCAACAACCTTCCTGACGCCATAGGTTCCCAAGTTGGCATCTACGCGGACGACACTACAATTTACTCCTGCCTCAAAAACAAATCTAGTGTCGCGGTCAAAACTAACCTGGTCGCGCGTCTTGAAATGGACCTCCAATCGGTTGTTAACTGGGGCAACAATTGGATGGTCAAATTTAACACCTCAAAAACTAAACTACTCTCCATTAACTACCATAGAGATCCTTACCTGCCCCCCATTAGAATGTCTGATCGTCAACTTCTTGAGAGCGACTCCCTGCGTCTGCTCGGTTTCACGTTGACTGCTGACCTGAGATGGAACAAATACATTGAGTCAATTGCATCGTCCACCACGTGGAAAGTTGGCTCTCTGTGCCACGCCAGGAAATTTTTCTCCCCTGAATCGATACTTCAAATATACAAAATGACCATTCACCTTTGCATGGAGTATTGCTGCCATATATGGTCTGGGGCACCTTCTGTTTGCCTCGGAGTTCTTGACAAGATCCAGAGACGGATATGTAATGTGATTGGCCCTGATCTGGCGTCTCGTCTGCAGCCACTATCTCTCAGACACGCTGTTGCCCCTCTCTGTCTCTTCTACAAATACTTTCATGGTAATTGCTCCGATGAGCTGCTTTCACTGGTTCCCAGACTTCATGAATTCAAGCGCCCTACGAGGCTGGCATCCCGCTCTCACCCTTACACTGTAGAAACTTTTAAATGTAGCCGTCTCTTCTACTCCAATAGCTTCATACCTCGCACCTCTTGCCTGTGGAACACCCTTCCCAATTACTGTTTCCCTGATAGCTATGATCTCCAACTATTCAAATGTAATGTCGATCGACATCTCCAGTTACCTTGATCTACACACTATCCTTCCCTTCATCCTTTCTTCTATCACTCCTATCTGCTCTTGCTCCAAATCTTCTTCAACCCCCCCCCCCCCCTGCATCCTAGTTGTTTCATGCCTTGCTCGGGGCGCAATGCTTAAAAAAAAAAAAAAAAAAAAATGATCAATGACTTTTTTTATAAAAAATACAAGTTTGGAAAAAAATAAAAATAAATGAGAAAAAATTAAAAACGTAATATGAGAAGAGGGAAATAACAACAATTTCCTTTTTTTTTTGAAAAACAGAATTCTAAAAAAAATATCTGCAAAAGAAATGAAAATACAAAAATATAATAAAAAAAAATTCCAGCAATAAAATGAATTGAAATGGAAAAGCTATGCTTAACTATTAGTCTAAAATCAATTGACAGAAACAGCACCTGACCAATTCCAAGTGTTTGTAAAAGCCAATTGGCAGTAAGAGGAAGAATAAACAACAATGTCTTGTAGAGCAGAATTATTACAGACATAAAAAAGGAATTGGGCTGCCTGCAGGTTTATTTCTTACCTAATAGATACAATTCTTTGATTTTAATGCTTCCTGTCTTACTCTTTTCCAAGAATCCACAGAATGATGCAGAACAGAAAGGATATAAAAGAAGATTGATGAAATTCTTAAGCAAGCCTTGTTTTGTTCTGTCTTAAAAGCTGTCTTTTATTTTTAGCTACTTTTGTTTTGGGAATATGTTAGCTTCAGCATTTACTATGTGGTAATGGTCAGAGTGACCGTACTGACATTACTGAAAAAGGTTATAGTCAAAATGTTTATAATAACACTGAAGGTAGCCACTGGGATGATCATAATAATTATCATTGTGCTGATGATCATGGTGACCAAACTGGCTTTATTGACAAAGACTAGATTCAAAATGACATTGAATGTAGCCATCGGGATGATGATGTTGATTTTACTGATGGCCATGGAGATCATACTGAGATTACTAACAAGGGCTATATTCAAAATTGATGGTAGTCAGTGGGATGATGATGATGATGATGATGATGATGATGTGATGGTGATGATGATGATAGTCATGGTGACCATAGTGGCATTACTAACAAGGGCTATATTCAAAATTGATGGTAGTCAGTGGGATGATAATGATGATGATGATGATGATAGTCATGGTGACCATAGTGGCATTACTAACAAGGGCTATATTCAAAATTGATGGTAGTCAGTGGGATGATGATGATGATGATGATGATGATGATGATGATGATGGTCATGGTGACCATAGTGGCATTACTAACAAGGGCTATATTCAAAATTGATGTTAGTCAGTGGGATGATGATGATGATGATGATGATGATAGTCATGGTGACCATAGTGGCATTACTAACAAGGGCTATATTCAAAATTGATGGTAGTCAGTGGGATGATGATGATGATGATGATGATGATGATGATAGTCATGGTGACCATACTGGCATTACTAACAGGGGCTATATTCAAAATTGATGGTAGTCAGTGGGATGATGATGATGATGATGATTATGTTGGTGGTGGTGATGATGATGATGATGGTAGTCATGGTGACCATACTGGCATTACTAACAAGGGCTGTATTCAAAATTGATGGTAGTCAGTGCCATGATGATGATGATGAGGATGATGATGATGTTTGATGATGATGATGATAGTCATGGTGACCATACTGGCATTACTAACAAGGGCTATATTCAAAATTGATGGTAGTCAGTGGGATGATGATGATGATGATGATGATGATAGTCATGGTGACCACAGTGGCATTACTAACAAGGGCTATATTCAAAATTGATGGTAGTCAGTGGGATGATGATGATGGTCATGGTGGCCAAACTGGTATTACTAACAAGGGCTATATTCAAAACAAGCTCAAAAGCCGCCCTATCAGGTGGCATTTAAGCTAGCTCTTGCAGAGTGCTCTTGATTAGGTCTTTGTCACAATAGGTAGGGAGGCGTAGATATGATAGGCAATGATAAACTACAGAAGAACTCAAAACTGATCGCTGCATTTAAGTATTGCATTAATATCTAAGCTTACCTTTTAAAAGTTTAACGATAATTCTTCTGCTGTCACTTAATTTAAAGACAATCTAATCTACGTAGATTTTACTTTCCATTCGAAAACAATTATTTTTATTTCATGGGGGACTTTTGATTGATTTTGCAATTAATTTTGGTTATTTGCAAGTTATAAAAATTATCGTATAAATAATTTGTCACAAAAAATCATGTAAAAAAATCACCAAAAACAATTGAAGAAATGAAAACTTTGGAATTCAAAATTTCAGGATTGCTGGTCTAGATCCTGCCCAGAATTTCTTTAGTTCGCTTACAGAATCGGCCTTATTCCAAAATGGTATATGTTGGGCTACAGCCTCTAAGAATAAAGTTTAAAACATGGACAATTTTATTTTGAAAGACTGTAATATGAGAACAGTAATTTTTTTCATTTGAACATGAGCTATTAGAAGTTGGAGAGTCGTGTCCCTTTAATTGTTTTTATCAGTAGAAGTGATGACGATGAAATCCCAAAACAATCACAGTAATGAAAACTTGGAATTTCAAAATTTCAGAATTGCGAGCCCGGATCTAGCATGGAATGTTTTTTATTTTGCTCATGGAGTCAGCCTGAGAGAGATGCATAGACATAGATAAATAGATAGATTATAAGTGGACTAATCCAGTATTGATAGATTATAAGTGGACTAATCCAGTATTGATAGATTACGAACAAAAATAGATAGACAGTGTTTGTTTGTCAGTCTTTTTGTCTATCGATCTATTTTAGTTTATCTATCTCTCAATCTATCTATCTATAAGTGAAGAAATTTACATAGCTAGAGATATAGTTCTCACGATACATATATATGGATAGAATAAGATAGACAAGATAGACAGAGATGTAGTACCTAAGATAGATAAGAACATATTGAGATAGATTGATAAATATGCACATAGAGATGAATAGACATAGATAGATAGATAGATAGATAGATAGATATGAATAGACTTAAATACATAAGAATGAACTGAGATAGATAGATAGATAGATAGATAGATAGATAGATAGATATGAATAGACTTAAATACATAAGAATGAACGGAGATAGATAGATAGATAGATAGATAGATAGATAGATAGATATGAATAGACTTAAATACATAAGAATGAACTGAGATAGATAAATAGATAGATAGATATGAATAGACTTAAATACATAAGAATGAACTGAGATAGATAGATAGATAGATAGATAGATAGATAGATAGATAGATAGAAACAAACAATGCATTTGGGATAGATAGATAGATAGATAGATAGATAGATAGATAGATAGATAGATAGATAGATTGATTTCTAGATAGATATAGATATATAGATAGAAACAAACAAACAATGCATTTGGGATAGTTTGATAGATAGATAGAAACGCAGCATTCAAGATAGATAGATAAATAGAAAGTTAGAAAGATTGAATTCTAGATAGATATAGATATATAGATAGAAACAAACAAACAATGCATTTGGGATAGTTTGATAGATAGATAGAAACGCAGCATTCAAGATAGATAGATAGATAGAAAGTTAGAAAGATTGAATTCTAGATAGATATAGATATATAGATAGAAACAAACAAACAAACAATGCATGCGAGATAGATAAATAGATTGCTAGATAGATAATTAACATAAATAGATATCTCTGCAGCTAGCTAAATAAACAGATACATATAAAATGATGTAGACAAATATTTATTTTTTAACTTCACTGTTCTTGTCTATATCTAACTCTGTCGAAAAAGTTATACTGCTACGAGTATCTCCTGGGACCATCCATATAGTAAAAGTAATTCAATAAAGTGTTCTGATGTACTGAATTTATGGAAGAGGACAACAGATGCATGATTTCAATCCTCTATATTTGTAAATTTGTAATTCTGTATATATAAAATGTATAATTTATAGTGTGTGTGTGTGTGTGTGTGTGTGTGTGCAAAATGGCCAGTTACTCAATTTTGAGCACATCTGTCTTCCAGAGTGGCTAGACAATCACAACTGCAATTCCTAGCCCAGACCCCACAGAGCCCATCTCTGGTTTGATATTGTATTGAATCCAGTCTTTCCTATCCAATTGCAAAATGAAAGTTATCTTGAAGGGCCAGTCATCTACATCATTTTGTACTAATGCAGGTGTCACCCAGGGCTCCATTATTGGTCCTAATCTGTTTTTAATTTTCGTTAATGATCTTCCCAATGACATCAGCTCTCAGCTTGGTATCTATACCGAGGACACAACCATTTATTCCTGCCTCGATAGTAAGGCTGGTCAGTCTGACAAGGTTAAAATGGCAGCCAATGTCCAAAACAACCACCTGTCTGTAATTACCTGGGGCAAAAGATGGCTTGTTAATTTTAAAGCCTCCAAAACTAAACTTTTTTCCATTAATCATCTGATAGAACCCTTTCTGCCTTCCATCAGCATGGGTGATGCTATCCTCCAGGTAAGTGACTCATTGCACCTTCTCAGGCTAATGTTCTCAGCTGACATGTAGTGGAAAGACTATATTGAACCCATTGCTAGGTCAGCTGCCAAGAAAGTCAGTTCACTGTGTCGTACGAGACTATTTTTCTCTCCAGAATCTATCTTACATATCTATGAGTCTACCATTCATCCATGTTTAGAATTTTACTGCCATATATGGTCCAGTGAACCTGCTATTTACCTACAGCTCCTTGATAAGATGCAAAGAAGAATTAGCAATATTATTGGTCTTGATCTGGCATCTCAGCTTCAGTTATTTTTCCACCACTGTAAATTTGCTTCTCTGTGTCTTTTCTATAAATGCTTTCATGGTAATTGCTTGGATGAGCTCTTCACTATAGTACCTAGATTTCATGAATTTAAGCACAGTATTATATTGTCGTTGAGATCTCATCAATTGACAGTTGAGCTGGATAGATGTAGGCGTGAATTTTATGCTAACAGTTTCTTTTCTCAGACTTCTCACTTTTGGAACCCCTTTCCGGCTCTCACTTTAATTTGCAAAAATTTAAATGCAATGTCAGTTGTGATCTACTGTCCACCTGATTACTCTTCCCACTCATTATTAATGTTTCTGTTATATCTCGTGCAAGATATAATAAACAAAGTAACCCGAGTGTAGGTTTTCAATAATAGATTTATAATCGGATGTATGTGTGACAAGTACAGAGACAGAGTCGAGAGTATCCTAACCTCAATAGGTGTTAACAAACGAAGTCCCCTGACTGTCCGCTGTGGTCGTACTTAATCGGCAACCAGTCCGTCCATTATTGTGAATGGGGAAGTTGGGTTATATCATCACAACAGTTTCTGTTCCTAATTCCTCCACACCCTGTAACCCCTTGTGTTTTAGTGGCTTTACTGCCTTGCATGGGGTGATACCAATTAATATATACATATTTAATAGTTGGTCATTCGTATTCGAGGATACCTGTCTACTGGGGCAGCTAGCCAATCCCTGTTGTAGACGCTCGCTCAGGCACATTTGTGTTTGATCACCACCCACAGAGCCCACCTGCAACTATGCTGAGCAGAGCTTAGTCATAGTTTCTGGGAGAGAAGCATGATATCTAGCATGATCAACAATTTGAACAAGGCCAGCATGCTCAAGCCCTCGGACACGATTTGTGACTTTGTGCAAGCACAGCTATTGACGGCCCACATGAGTTCTGTCTACCCAATTTCACTCACAAGGCTTGGGTCAACACATGGTGTTTTCAGGCACTTTTAAAAGTTGCTACAGGCTGTGATCGAGCCTGATCTAGTCTGATAACATCAGGGAGTCTCCTTCCTGACAAACCAACCATGGTGTGATTCGAATATATATATATATATATATATAGGAAATGGATTAAATCTGACGTATTGTTATTTTTAATTTATTTTTAAGTGTTATTTTTGATGGGTACTCATATTCGAGTAGAAGTTCTATTTTTTTTAATTAAACAGTATTTTTTTATTCAGAGGATGCATATTCTTATTATATATAATATGGGATAACGATACATATTTTTTTTTATATATCAAGAACACTTTTGGAAGAAAGATGTATAAAAAAGTGGAAAAAAAATTTTGTCTGATGCATTTGGTCCTCGGGACTTCAGCAGACGAGGTTTGCTTGCATTGTGCATGAATAACTGGCAATTTTAAATTTTGAAAATATTTCTAAAAAATCTTTCATTTTTTTCTTTCAGTATTGTGTTTTGGGTTTTGTTCTTTTAATAATGTGTTTTGCATATATAATCTAACTCAATTCGTTTCGATAGTTTTTCTTCTTGTTCCCATCATCTTTGTTAATAAATATTCCCCATTATGATAAGATCTGCCAAGAAAGGTGAAATTTTATAAGAGCCGGGATGTAAATTTACTGTGAATGATCTATTGTACTTTCTAAACATTTTTGTATTAGTGAATTATTTTCTCTTTTAATTAGAATAGCATTTTTTATCTCAAAATTATGGCCAGTTTCAGTTTCCTTATGTTGAGCAACTAATAAAGTTAATGTGTTCTATAACAGATCTCTTTTCTATTCATATAATCTTTTATCTAAATTCCTTGGGGTTTCTCCAGTGTATTCTTTGTGGTCATTATTACAGGTAATAGAGTAAATTCCTCCTTCAAATTTAGTTTTGTTGTGTATTAATTCTTTTATTATTTTTTTTTTAATAATGTGTTGAGCATATATAATCTACCTCATTTCATTTAGATTCTTTTTTCTTTTTTCATCTCTGTTATTAAATATCCCCACATTGTGATAACAGAAGATCTGCCAAGAATGGTAAAACATTGTAAGAACCAAGATGCAAATTTACTGTAGATGAACTAGCAATTAAAGCAGCATTTTTTGATTTAGTGAATTATTTTCTCTTTTATTTGCAGCTTGTTGTGTCAAAATTGTAGTCAACCTCATTATAGTGAACAAATAATGCATTTTGTGTGTTTTTTATTAAAAATGTCTCTTTTGTGTTCATATAATTTTTTATTTAAACTTCTTGAGGTTTCTCCAATATATTCTTTCTGGCAATCCTTACTGGTGATAGAGTAAATTCTGCCTTCAAGATTTGGCATGTTTTTTTTTTTTATTTTGTATTGATTAATTCTTTTATTGTTTTAGATATAGTTGTGACAAATCTTTTCAAAAATATTTTTAAAATTTTAAATTCCCAGCGTCTCTTGTTCATCTGCATATGTAGTTGTGTCAAAGTAAGCAAGCCTAGTCTGGTGAAGTCCTAAGGGACGAAATGTGTCACACAAAGACTTTTTCCACTTTGTCATACATCTTTCTTGCAAATAATATAATATATAATAATATATATCTCTCTCATTATATATATTTATGCAAATATATTTTTACAACATTCAGTTCTAAGTCTCTGCCTGATGACTGCCACATGCATGAAACTCAGAGTTGTACCAAATGGTAAGGAACAAAATGTATATTTACTATTCATATATATATATATATATATATATAGATAGATAGATAGATAGATAGATAGATAGATAGATGTATACAATATTATCATATATTATTACATGGATATATATCTACATAGAGAGTATCAATTCCATGTAAACAAAATAATATCTGAGGTAATATTTATCAATTTATCACTAAGCAGGATGCGGTAAAAGCCAACGTGTTGGAATAAGATTAAAAGTGCAAATGCTTTTACTTTGTTTCTTGATATGTTAGTCAATACAGAAAGCATAAATTTCCTGAAGAAAACATCTGAAATAATTTTATGGAGGCAGTGAAACGAGCAGAGCAAATAAGTAAGAAGCTTTGGATAAACTTTGTTTTGATTTATAAGAGAAAACCACTTACATGGACAAAGGTGGGAATTTGTTACTTGCATTTATGGGATCTATCTATCTATCTATCTATCTATCTATCTATCTATCTCAGTCTATTTCTTCTATCTATCTATCTATCTATCTATATATCTCAGTCTATTTCTTCTATCTATCTATCTATCTATCTATCTATCTATCTATCAGCCTGTTCACACCTATCTATCAGTCTGTTCACAACAGTCTATATATTTTTCTATGAGCCTGTTCACATCTATCTATCTATCTCTATCAGCCTGTTCACATCTATCTATCTATCTATCTCTATCAGCCTGTTCACATCTATCTATCTATCTATCTATCTATCTATCTCTATCAGCCTGTTCACATCTATCTATCTATCTATCTATCTATCTATCAGCCTGTTCACATCTATCTATCTATCAGTCTGTTCACAACGGTCTATATATTTTTCTATGAGCCTGTTCACATCTATCTATCTATCTCTATCAGCCTGTTCACATCTATCTATCTATCTATCTCTATCAGCCTGTTCACATCTATCTATCTATCTATCTATCTATCTATCTATCTATCTATCAGCCTGTTCACATCTATCTATCTATCTATCTATCTATCTATCTATCTATCTATCTATCTCTATCAGCCTGTTCACATCTATCTATCTATCGAGGTCTTAGCGAGTTTTACCGCGAGCTGTACAAGACATTGTCATTGGATATTCTTCGGAGTAAGTGTTATTTTTTATTTGCCTCCCATCATCTTGTGTATCCATTGTTATCTTTCTTTGTCGTCTTAATCATCTGAATTGTGTATATTGTTTTGAAATGTGTTGGGGTGACGAGGGTATGCCGACATCATATCGGAGCCCGAATCTCTTCCTGCTGCTTCTCCTACAGAAGTAACACCTTCGGCATGGGCAAGGGATAGGCCCCCACAAAAAGGGCCAGAATATTTTAAAAATTTAAAAGAGACATTTGATCCATATGTTAATGGAAATTAATTATTACCGGTGTTGTCTGTATTGGATACGGTGAATCCAAGGACAATCTCGTTATTAACAACGGACCCCAAGACCCGGAAACTAAATATCATGACTAGAGAAGTGATAAAGGAGGCTCTGAAAAGTCTTCAAATTGCAACCCTAATTCTAGCCAGAAGTAAGTCAATGTGGGTTCATCTTATTGCCGACAGAAGAGAAAGCCAAATCACTTGCAGGCTGTATTCTAACTACTTCGACAGTCAGGCTTCAGACTGAATATATGGGAACGAGAAAGGCAAAGGTGACTCTACATAGGGTACCACTCTACATATCTGAAGACCATATTGGGTTTTTCTTTTCTTAATATGGGTAAGTCTCCAACGTCTGCCCTATTAAAAGTAAGACTAGAATTGCCACACGAGGTATTGAAATCTCAATTACATTAAATCAAAAGCAATTTAAGCAAATACCCAACATGTTAATGTGTGTCGGTAGACTTATCTATGTCATTGTGGAAGGTCGTCGGCCACTTTGTTGGGCTTGTGGAACTACGGGGCATTTGTCGAAGGATTGCCCAGGACAAAATCCTACCCACAACCCCAAAAGAAAAATGAAGCAGCAACATCACAGGCAACAGCACAGGCAACAGCACAGACAATCCAGAAAACTGGAAAGTGGACAGAAGTCATCAAGAATGGAACCAAAAGCACCACCAATTCCCTTCAGCAGCGAAATGAGGGTCCCCAACCAGAGCAGAGGGCCAGCAAGAAAGGGAATTAGAAATGCAGGAGATGCCCCCACCTCAGTCATCCTCACTGAAAAGAGGGAGAGAGGAAACAGAAGAAGAAGAAGAAGAAAAAGGGGAAAAAAATAAAGAAAAAAGACGAGCAAGCTGAAGCCAAGAAAGGCTCTGCCAAAACCAAGGCTCAATCAATCCTTGCTTCGCCAGTCAAGAATCTGGAAGAAAGTACCACAAGAAGTCTTCCTTCTTCCCCTCTGAAAGTACCACTGTCCCCTATTCGCAATACACCTCCTCATCAAACACCTACTCCCAATACCACTGCAGATGATGATATTTCTACTCCTCCCACTTTCCAAATCCCCAAACCCTAGCACCTCCCAGAAGAAATTCCCGAGTGGGGTAATGTCTTGCTGTGTGGACAAGCAGTCAATAGAAGTGGGCATATCGAAGCAAAAAAGAGCTTTGTTGAAACCCTTGTTAAAGATGGCGTCAGTAGAGGGACTTGCTACAGATGATCTCCAAAATTTCCCCCAAAAAAGCGCAGGGTGAAATCTAATAGCATGGGATCACCTTCACGAGGTGAAGGATGCCTTTCCAGAGATCTGTATGGCAGAAATGGGAACCCCAGAACTGAGAAAACTACAGAAATTTTGTGCAGGGAGGGTCCCGGTAATCCTCCATCATTCATTATACAGGACATTAAAACTAACGTACCCCTCAGACATTGGCAGTATTGTCTGAGATGGTTGTACGACAACAGAGATGGGGACAGGGAGCCTTGTACAACCTGTTGGGGTCCTTTCATCCACAGATTTCCATCCAGTCTGTGAGTAGGGGAATCAACTTGAAAAATGTCTCTCAGGATAGCTAGTTTGAATACGAGGTGCTTGAGGGATTGGGGTAAGGCGGCCCGCCTGCTTCGTGATCTCTTGTTAGTTGGTGTAGATGTAGCTGCGATTCAGGAGATGCACTTTGCTTGCGAGGATGATGCATGTGTGCTGTCTAGCGACTATGTTGTCTATTCAGCATACCTGAACCAGCCAGCCAGAGGTGCTTCCTTGTTGGTTAAACATACCCTGTATGCAAGGGTGGACCTTGTCCACGTCAATGCAGGGGGCCAGTTGATTGTGGCTGATATTGCCGTGAACAGTAGTTCATTTCGGATTGTTGCAGTTTATGCGCCCAACGATCAGGTGGAGCGTGTCTCATTTTCTCGGCAGTTGGAGCCTTTCCTGATCGATTCTTCACGTTTAGTCTTAGTGGGAGACTGGAATGCCACCCTGGACTCCAAGATAGACAGGGGGTGGGGAGCTAGCGGGAGTTCATTGGGTGATCGTAGCTTGGTTAATCTGATTGATGAGTTTGATCTCATCGATAGATACTGAGTCGATCACCCTGGCGAGAGATGTAGACATGGACTCATAAGTGGCCGTCTACCCAGGTGGCCAGCTACCTGGATAGAATGATAGTGAGAAGGGCCGATGTAGACCTACTAGATTGTCCAACATTCCACTGGTTAGGCTATACGGACCATAGACTCGTCTGTGCCCGTATAGCGTTAGATTCTAGGCCTAGAATGGCTGGACGGGCGGGACTTCCAGCAACAGCTAATTAGACTAGTGCAGCGGGAACTAGTGGGGGCGGTTATTGGGAATAGGTGGTGGGAGAGGCTTAAGGATAGGATTAGGTCCTTCACCACCGAATATAGCCAGTGGCTTGCACTAGATAAGGCTAAAAAGGTGAAGACACTTAAAGATAGTCTGTCCCGGGCAGAGGCTGGGGGAGATTCCCTAGAGATAGGTTTAGCTAAGCAGTCCATAGAGCACGTGGCTAGCAAGCGCTATCAGGGTCAGTTAGTTAGACATAGGTTAAACAAGATGTCTAACGAAGCCGTGAACATGGGAACACAATTGCTCAAGGAAGAGATCCATCAAGGTTCTGATCGTTACATTCGTGAAGTCAAAACCCCAGAGGGGCATACTCTGTGGTCAACTGACGATATGTGTGAGGCATTTCAGCGGCATTTCAAGAGCTGATTTACCAAGGAGCCTGGTCTCAGTGGCAATGAGTTTTGCAGCTATTTGGCTGAGTTTCCTCGGCTTTTGCCAACCCAAGCAGCTAGCTGCAAGGGTGAGATCATGGAGGGCGAAACCTACTTGGCATTGAAGAGGGTCAGCAGGGGCAAGTCTCCGGGACTTGATGGTTTACCCTATGAATCATACTTGAGGCTGTCGCACATCTTTGTGCCGATTTTGAATGTTGTGTTCAACAACTGGTTCCGGCAGGGGTCCATCCCCAGTCGGATCACCAAGAGGTGTGATCACGCTGTTGAAAAAGGGCGAGGATGGTGGGCAGGATTTAGACGATTATAGGCCCATAACTCTGCTGAACACAGAGTTAAAGATTTTGGCCAAGATCGTGAAGAAGCATTTGCAGTCAGTTGCCGAGAGTCTGTTGGGACCCAATCAGACTTGTGCTGTGAAGGGCCAAACAATTCAGAGCAACCTGCATCTGTTCCGCATGATCCACAGTCCAAGGCATTTGATAGAGTCAACCATCGGTATCTGGCTGCTGTCCTGCAGGCCGTCAGATTCCAACCCGACTTCTGCAAGTGGATTAGCCTCCTGTATTGCTCCCCCAGTGCTGTGGTACAGGTGAACGGAAAGTGGTCGCGCGCTTTTGCGCTGTCTTGTTCGGTTCGTCAGGGTTGCCCACTGTCACCCCTACTTTACGCTTTGGCAATGGAGCCTCTCCTTTGCTGGCTAAGGGATGGGGCGTGCAGTCCGGCCCTACATGTAATCGCTGTCCCTGGTGTGGCTTGAGCCAGGGTTTCTGCATACACCGATGACGTATCCATTTTTGTCTTGTGCCGCAAGTACTTCCTCTTTGCAAGGAGGAAGGAAATCGAGTGCTTGTTGTCCACCCTCTTGTGGGGTCGGCACAAGCTGAAGGTCCATAAAGAAGCTTGTGTCCAACATACATTTCATCGACACACCTCGAGGTTGGCTTTCCTACGCCACGTTTTGACAGAGGATTCAATTTCACCTTCCCTAGCCTTACTATCACTACTCTCATTTCCTGGGCTAATCGCTATCGTAAGTCCGGGAAATTGTTGACTTTTCTCAACAAGTGTCGAGCGACCTTG
>OZ010611.1:31461183-31631183 GCA_963932145.1 Acanthosepion lycidas
CTTAATATTATCTCCAGACATGGAGGACATCCATTCATCATTGGTGACAATAGTTCAGGATCTGATTGGCAGTGATAGAATGTAACTAGTTTGGTTTTGATGCAGTAACCAGCCAGTTTTTTCCACACTGGGAAGTTCATGCTAGATTGGAAGAGTGGTCAGCTGCCAATCTCTGAACCTCAAGAGTTTTACAAGTGCACCGTATATTGTCATATCATTGGCATAGATGTTTACAAATGATCCAAATATATTCTTAGACAGATCATTTATGTAACTCAAAAAGAGGATTGGTTCAAGAAGTGACCCCATGGGGGATGCCTGCATTGAGCGCCAAGTTCTTGGAGGATTGGCCATTAATATTAGGTTGGTGCAAAAATAATGACGTAATAATGTCGTTTTTTGACATTAAAAAATACGTCAAAAAACGACATTATTACGTCATTATTTTTGCACCAACCTAATAAGTACCTTCTTTTTTTTAAAAAGAAGTCAGTGGCTCTTATTTTGTAATGTGAAAAAAATATGTCATGCTATGTTATTCTTCTTCTTTATGTGCCATGTACCCTCAGGACGTAGGCGATCATGGCCCTCCACATCCTCCTGTCCCTTGTAGCTCTTAATAAGTATTTTCTTTTTGTTATTTTCCCCAGGCTCTGTTTCACCATCCACTTGCGCAAGCCCATTAAGTATATCACACATTGCTTTCTCCTGTCCTTCTTTCCCTGTCTGTCCTGTGAGTATCAGATTTTCCAAGCCCTCTTTTCTCATTATGTGTCTCAGAAATTTCAGCTGCCTCATTCTGATTCTAAGTATAAGTTTCTACTTTGTTTCCATTCTCTTCAAAACCTCATTGTTGCTCACATGTTCAGCCTATGCTATCCTTAGCATCCTTCTGTAGAACCACATTTCTATTGCTTTGAGTCTCTTCTTCACCTTTGAGGAGATTGTCCAGCATTTGCTGCCATACAGAAGGACAGATATCACATAGCAGTTCAATACTCTTTTATCTGTTTCCAACAAAACATTCCTGTCTCGTAATACTCTGCTTAGAATTTTGGAATGCACTTTGGCCATCCCAATACAGCAGATTTTCAGTGAGATAGTTGAAGTATGGATGACCAAAATGACAAAAAAAATAGTGCACTATTTTTGGCGGATATTTTGAGACTATCATGATTACATTCATTGCTATTCAGGCCAGCATGCTTTTCTTGGTCGTTATAATCACAATGTTTCGACTGCTGTACCCTCTGGCCTTCTTCAATAAAGGGTTTGGTTTAAAATTCTGAGAAGGTTACCAAGTTCAAAGAAGAAGCCCAGGAGGTACAACAGCTGAAATATTGTGATTCTAAAAACCAAAATGAGAATGCACATCTGAATATAATAATCTCATACAATCTTTTTCCATATGTAATGAAAGCCCGTTTAAATTCATCTATGTTTCTTCGGGCAGCTGATGTATGGATAACCAAAAATGCCATAATCTATTATTACTTGCAATATCAAAACTACTTCTGTCTATATTCATCTATGTTTCTTGGGGCAGCTGATGTATGGATAACCAAAAATGCCATAATCTATTATTACCTGCAATATCAAAACTACTTCTGTCTATATTCATGTATGTTTCTTGGAACAATCAATGTATGAATAACCAAAAATGCCATAATCTATAATTACTTGCAATGTAAAAATGATGTCTGTCTATATTTCTAAGATGAGGTATTGTAACTATCTTCTTTGTTCAGACTGTTGTCCTCATCTTTATTGTCATATTCACGATGTTTTGGCCGTTGTACACTCCAGCCTTCTTCAGGTGATATATATTGAAATTTCAAACTGAACAATTTTTTAGTCTCCAATGGCCAAATGGATAAAAGCATTGGTTGAAGTAATCCAGTAACTTGACCCAAAGAGTTGTGAGTTCAATACCTGGTTACAGCAGAGGTGAACAAAAATAACTTGAAAAGTTGAGTTACAAAGGGAATTAACTAAAACTGAGAAATCCAGAAAAGGCATGGCATGTGGAACTAGAACAATAAACCCCCCACCACCCCCCTGGACTAAATAAAGGGTTTGGTTCAAAATTCCAACATATGTCACCTGAAGAAGGCTGGAGCATACAATGGCTGAAACGTTGTGATGATAATAAAGATGAGGACAATGGTCAGATCAATATAAATGGTGTCAATGTCAAAAATATATACTCAAAATTGAAGCGCCATCATATAACAAATGAAACAAGGAAACTTTAAAATTCAAACAATGCTAAAGAATCATTTAATATTTACAATTTGTGTTAAACTCACATTCAGTGTAGAAGTTTTAAAAATTAAAAGCAACTCAGAATTTTGGCAGGGCAATAACTTCAAAGATACCACAAACACAATACTGTAGTGGACTAGAAAAATGGCTGATACAAATAAATAAATCAATAAATTCTTCAGTATCTGTCTATATTTCTGAGATGAGGTATTATGTACACTATATACATTATTCAGACGATTGACCTCATCTTTGTCGACATATTTATTACAAAGTTTCGGCCCTTCAGTATCTGTCTATATTTCTGAGATGAGGTATTATGTACACTATTGAAATTGTTCAGACTATTGTCCTCATGTTTGTCGCCATATTTATTACAACGTTTCGGGCCTTCAGTATCTGTCTATATTTCTGTGATGAGGTATTATGTATACTATTTAAATTGTTCAGACTATTGTCCTCATCTTTGTCGCCATATTTATTACAACATTTTGGGCCTTCAGTATCTGTCGATATTTCTGAGATGAGGTATTATGTACACTATTTACATCATTTGGACTATTGTCCTCATCTTTGTCGCCATATTTATTACAACGTTTCGGGCATTCAGTAACTGTCTATATTTATGAGATGTGGTATTATGTACACTATTTACATTATTTGGACTATTGTCCTCATCTTTGTCGCCATATTTATTACAACGTTTCAGCCGTTGTACACTCTGGCCTTCTTCAGGTAGTCAAAATGTCAAACTGAACCCTTTATTTCGCTCACTGCGGTAGACTGTTCTAGTTCCACATGCCATGTTTAATGGATGTCAGTTATCAGTTATCTCCTGTTAATTCCCCTCTCCAAGTTCTCCACTGCCTTAATGGAGTATTGAACTCACACACTTCACTGGATCTAACCAACATCTTTATCCACTGTGCCATGTGTCCTTAAGCACAGTTAATATTTTTAAGATTACTGAGTACTTAAAAATTAAACAAAAAAGGTTCTCAAGTCATTTTCTTTAATTATGTTTTACAGATAAAGTCTCCATAGAACAGCATCAGATCTATCATGACATTGTCATATATGTAAACACAGCTACTCTCAGTTACAAACACTACTACTGTCAGATTAAAAAATGAATTTCTGCGATATTTTAAATTTAAAGTAAATAATATTTGTTACAAATCAGATTAACTATACTTTAAATCAGCTAATATTTCTCAAATAAAGTTTCAGAAATGTATATTTTATATTTGGAAGTTTTTTAATAAAAGGATGGAAGACATGTAAAAAAAAAAGTGCTAATCAGCTATTTTATCAAAAAAAAAAAACATGAAATTCATTCGAGTCAACTTAAATCAGTTTTGAAAATGCTGCAAAGTATTTAGCTTATAGGAAATATTAAATTTAATCGACTGGCTTGAAATTAAAACTAAAATAAAAGCCTCAAGAAAGAATTTTCATTTTTTTAAATTTATTTTAAACCTTAGGTATCACATTTTTTGTGGAGGTCCCTATATATATATATATATATATATATATATATATATATATATATATATATATATATATTTGTGTGTGTGTGTGTGTGTATGTACACACATACACAAAAATATACAAAGGATGCTCTGAAAATTCTGTGTTTATTTGTATATAATTTGACTTCGGGTCAAGTCACTTTTCAATCACTCAACCAACATTTTTGAGTTGCAAGTTCAATACCAGGCCACAGTAGAGGGAACAAAAACTTGCAGAACTAAGTTACCAAGGGGGATTAACTGAAACTGAGATAACCAAATTCTTACAATTTCAAAATTATTGTCTGATTTTAAATAACCTGCAAAAGGTTGATAAACCATCAAAAACAAATCAATCAACCAATCCACCTCCAACCAATCAAATCCTACCTTAGTCATTAATATGTATCCATTGATTCCATTGGGGGAACCCTTCTATCATGGTTGTTAACTTCAATCTAGAAAGTCCTCTGCTCAGCAATGATGCGTTATCACAGCACTAGCTGATTGCATAGTTATATCTTGTTCAGTCTACCCCATTGTGGTAGATGACTATTGACCCTACAAGGAGGTTCATCCTCTCTTTGACAGGTCTTGCCATCCACTTCACTAGAAAAGCCTGGTAGGGGAACTGGTTTAGTTGTTGATGACCCAACCATGTGACAGGTAGCACTAGGTTACATCATATAAGTAGCACTTTAGAATGACCTAACATGACCTGCAGAACCTGTTTTGCTTTAAATGACTGACTATCCTTTCCATAAACTCCAAAAACTATTTCTTTTAGTTATAAACTTTACAACACATAAATCAAATATTTTAAATATGATGTTTTTATTTTCCAAAAATTACACAAAGTAATCAGTACATGTATCATTAGCTTTTTACGCTATTTAAATCATTTGGAGTGTTGTCCTCAGCTTTATTGACATATTCTCACTTTCAGTTAATTCCTCTTGTTTTTTGTTCCCTCTGCTGTTGCCAGGTATTGAACTCACAATTCTTTGGATCAAATTACTTTTATCTAGTGGCCTGTGTGTTCTTGGGGATAAAAGTGTTGGTTAAGTGATCCAAAAGTGATTTCACCCAAAAAGTTGTGACTTCAATATCTCAAAAACTTGAGTTACCAAGTGGAATTAACTAAAACTGAGATAACCAAATTTTTTTTTTTTTTAAGCATTTTACCCCAAGCAAGGCAGGAAGCCAGTAGCATGCAAGGGGTTACAGAGAGTTGGAGCGAGAGCAAAGAGGAGGAATGGATGATCAGAAGGTTAGGGGATACATCAGGGCATCTAGATACGTCAATTGACATTACATTTGAATAGTTGGAGATTGTAGCTATCAGGGAAACAGGAAAAGGGGAGGGAGTTCCACAGGTGAGAAGTGAAAGCCATGAAGCTATTGGAGTAGCAAAGATGGCTACGTTTAACAGTTTTGACAGTGAAAGGGTGAGCGATATGCCAGCCTAGTTAAATTTATGAAGTCTGGGAATCAGTGAAAGCAGCTCATCGGAGCAGTTACCATGAAAGTATTTGTGAAAAAGATAGAGGGATGCTAGGGAGGCTATGTCTGTGAGAGAGCGACTGAAGACAAGATGTCAGATCAGGGCCAATTACATTGCATATCCGTCTTTGGATTTTATCAAGGACCTTGAGACAAACAGAAGGGACTACAGACCATATATGGCAGCAATACTCCATGCATGGCATGTGAAATTAGAACAATCTACCCCCGTAGACTAAAGAAAGGGTTTGGTTTGAATTACTAACTAATATCACCTGAAGAAGGCTGGAGTGTACAGTGGCCAAAACATTGTGTATATGACAATAAAGATGAGGACAACAGTCTGAACACTGTCAATAGTATAAATATCTGTGTAGTTTTGAAACAGATGATGGAAAATATGACATAAAAATCCAAGGGCACACTGGAATAGCAAAAGAGGCTTTCCAGATATTAAAAAATAAGGAATTTCATTAGAAAGGAAAAAAAAAAAAAGAAGCACTGAATCACTATGCCATATATATCCTCATACAATGAATACAGTACAACTTTTTTACAGGTAAAGAAGAGACGAAGATGTGCTCTTACATGGAGGTTTGATTTGGGGGCATCACTACCAAGCAGATACAGAGATTTAACTATCAAACCGACAATGGAAAGTGTGACACAAAGATGTAAAGATGCATCAGAAAAAAGTCTTCCAGAAACTAAGCAAATTATCAAGACAGGAATATTTCATTAGAAACAAAGAAAAAAGTGCTGAACTGATATGTCATATCTATTTTTGCATATGGCAGTTTAGGATAATTTCCTTACAGATGAAGAAGAGACTCAAAGATACAGTGATGGCTTCTCCAGATAGATGTTGTGAATATCCTAGACAGAACATGCGAGCAATGAGGAGGTTCTAAGGAAAAAATGGCAACAAGAAAGACATTCATACTTAAAATCAGGAAGAGATAGATGAATCTATACTCCTGTATGGACAGTTTCCTCCCAGATAAAGACGGGACTTTGAATGGCAGAGATGTTGTTCTACAGAAGGATGTTAGGAATACCATGGACTGAACATATTCAAGGAGGTTCTAAAGAAAATCAGAACTAGAAAGATGCTCATACATAAAATCAGAAAGAGATAGATGAATCTACTGGGACACATTATGAGGAATGACGGCTATTAAGGAAAAAAGGGGGAGAGAGAAATAAAAAAGTAACCTATCTAATGGTTTTGTGTGAACTAATGGCAGAGTGGAAACAAAGAAGGATGATGGAGAATTAGGCATAGGTTAATGCAACAAGGAATAGGATGTTGTGGAGAGACATAATCACCCATGTCCTGAAGGGAAATTGAGCATAAATAGTGATGATAGATGCATGGCTATTAATTTACTTTGAATCGAACAAGGCATGTGATCAATGGAGAAGTTCTAAGGAAAATGTGAACTAAAAATACATTCATAATTAATATCAGAAACTGAGATTAAATTTTCAGAAAACATAATAATGAAAGAGGGCACTATTTACATTATTTGGACTATTGTCCTCATCTTTGTCGCCATATTTATTACGTTTCGGCAGTTGTACGCTCCGGCCTTCTTCAGGTGGTTGGAATGTCGAACTGCACCTTTTATTTCGCTCACTGGGGTAGACTGTTCTAGTTCCATGTGCCATGTTTTAATGGATGTCAGTTTTCAGTTATCTCCTGTTAATTCCCCTGGCAGTGGAGAACTTTCAGAGGGAAATTAGCAGATGATAACTGATAACTGACATCCATTAGACATGGCACGTGGAACTAGAACAGTCTACCCCAGTGAGAAAAATAAAGGGTTCAATTCGACATTCCAACCACCTGAAGAAGGGTGGAGCATACAACGGCCGAAACGTTGTAACAAATATGGCGACAAAGATGAGGACAATAGTCCAAATAATGTAAATAGTGTACATAATACCTCATCTCAGAAATATGGACAGATACTGAAAGGCCGAAATGTTGTAATAAATATGGCGACAAAGATGAGGACAATAGTCCAAATAATGTAAATAGTGTACATAATACATCATCTCAGAAATATAGACTGATACTGAAGGGTCAAAACGTTGTAATAAATATGGCGACAAAGATGAGGACAATAGTTCAAATAATGTAGAATAGTGTACATAATACCTCATCTAAGAAATATAGACAGATACTGAAAAAAGAGGGTTTGAAGAATTTGACACTCGCAGGAAATATGTAAAGGAGAAAGGTAAATGAAAAAAGAAAAACTTGTTTAAATTGAAAGGATGCTCCATCAGGGAGGTATCCATCACTATATATGCTGGGAAAATGGTTGCTTACATGTACCACTCCAGTAAGTACCTAACTCCTCCTGATATCCTCTACCTTTTCAAGAGCCAGAAAATGAAGTACTGCTGCCATATATGGGCAGGAGCTGCGCAGTTTTTGATTTCCAGTTAAAAGAGAGTTCAAAAGTGTCTCTGCATCTTTATGGGTGATGAATTATTTTCCACTCTACAACTCTTTCCTTCACAGACAAAAAGTCACAAGACTTGCACTGGTCTATTACAATTTCAGACACACTAAACTCCTTAGTTTCACCAGTTATAACTTTGGCGGCAAAGACCCACCATTCCATGCACATTGTAATGAACCACCCTCATTCCCTTTGTATTTGGTTGGTGTGAAGTAAGTTCTGCTCAAGCAGCTTCTTCCCACAAACCGCTATTTTGTAGAAATGACTCCCAAGAAGATCCTTCCTCGATCACTATAATCTTAACCTGTTCATGTCTAGGGTTAGCCATTATCTTCTTCACATATCCCCATAAACTGTGCCTCTTACTACGTAAGAGGCACAGTTTACTCAAGTGGCCCTTGGGCCTTCTGACAGGGTGAGCATCATAAAAAAATGGAAAACAGGGAGGCATTGTAATTGGGGAACAATTATTTCTTAGAGCTACGAAGGATAGGAAACTGTGAAGAGCCATGATCACCCATGTCATGAAGGGATACAGAACATAAAAAAAAGAAGTTGGCAATAATTTCCTGTTTTGTTTTATTTTCTCTAGATATGATGAAAATTGTTTGTATAGAAAAAACATCTGCTTCTAAAATGTTTTATACTTGTAAAATCCTTGATGGCTGAAAAGTGTGAATAAAAAACAGAATATGGAAAAAATAAATGTGAAAATACACTGCTTTCTTCATATTTGGTGGGTGTAAGAAAGAAAATGAAAGAAAAAAATCTTAAAAACACTTCTACTGAAATTTATGGCCACTCTTAGACTTTCATAGATTAGAATTTATAAATATTTCACCAAATAAAGACAAAAAAAATGTGGTAAAATAAAACAGTCACTATAGTTTATGGAGAAAAGCTTTGAAAACTAAGATTGCTATCATGAACACAGAAGTAGATGTGGAAAATAATGTGAAAGAAAAAGCAAAAGAAGAAGAAAAAGAAATAAAAAAGAATGAAGTTATTTACAAAGAATAAAGATTGTAAAGAAAAGAAAATGATGGCAGAAAGGAAAAGCAAATGAAGAAGAAAGGAATAAAAAAGAATGAAGTTATTTACAAAGAATAAAGATTGTAAAGAAAAGAAAAAGAAAATGGTGGATAGGAAAAACAAAAGAGGAAGAAAAAGAAATTAAAAAGAATGAAGTTATTTACAAAGAATGAAAATTGTAAAGAAAAGAAAAACAATGAAAAAAGAAATACAGAGAAAAACAGAAAAAGTAAAAGAAAAAACAAAAAAACCCACATTGATTTATCATCTGTTTATTCATGGGGCTGGACACTGTCCACTCTCATTTTTTATCTGCTGCAGATAATTTGAAAATGAAAGTCATAAAAAAAAAAATATGACAGAATCCAATATTTATTTCATCTAACTACTGAATTTTTTACACTTTTTGAAGAAATACTTACTGTGCCAAATTAGTGACTTTCTAAATATGATAAGGTCTGTAATAACTTTCATTCAGTGTCTTTTCATCCTCACCTTCGTCCAACCCACCAGCCTGTTACCAAACTTCTAGTGCCAAAGTCATATATCAAATATAGCTAAAATGCCAGTAACAATATGAACAGTGAAGTATTTTAACCCTCTCAGGCATGAGTTTCAATTTAGTACATGTTTTGAAGATAATAAATTTAAATTACTGAAATTTTTAAATCCTTATGTGCATCTGTGCATTAACAACACTGTATGTAAAGCTATTTCCATAGAAAGTGTTCAGATGAACTACATTCCTTGGTTTTACCAGTTCTAACTTTCATGTCTAAGACCAGCCATGCCATGCACATCATAAAAAACCATCCTCATTCCCTTCATGTTCCATTGGTGAGATGTAAGTTCCACTCAAGCAGCTTCTTCTCACAAACCACTCTTTTGTGAAACTGATTCACAAAAAGATGCCTCCTCGATCACTACAACCATAACCTGTTCAAGTCTAGTATCAACTGTTCTCTTCCCCACATATCCTTATAAACTTTACCTCTTACTCTGAAACCCTCTACCTTGAGTGACTCTTGGGTCTTGTACAGAATGAGCAACATTATTGTAAAGTTACTTGCATTATTTTCACTTATCGGACTGTTATCCTCATTTTCATTAACATATTCACAATGTATTGACACAAAGCCCTATAAAGCTGGAGCAATTTATCGAAGTAAAATTGTTCATTTTTCTTTTATTTTCTTGTTTTAAATTTTTCATTTTATTTTTATTTTCTGTAGGTTTTACCACTTTCACTTAATTCATATTTAGGATTGTAGCATTCTTTGCAAAGGTTGTCCCAGAAACTCACTAAGTTAGATTAAGAGCAGAATTCTATACTGAAAATGGGAAAAAGACAAAATTCCTTAAAACCTGAAATGGAATTAAAAAAAATTTGAAATAGAAAATTTGTTCCACTGGATTACCTGTCTTCTAAAGAACCCATCATCATGTCATGGCACACAAAAGGAGCTGAAGAATTACAAATTTATATCAACTACAAAGATGACCTACCAAATCTTTTCAGCATTGCAGCATTTTGGACTAGACTTACCATTCTGTCACAGACTGTCACTAAAGTTATTTAATTCTTTTAATAATCTATGGTGCTACCTTTCTGAAGGTTTTTCCATTTTCACTTAATTCTCATTTAGGATTGTAGCATTCTTTGCAAAAGTTGTCCCAAGAAACTTATCAAGTTAGATTAAGGGCAGAAGCATGAGGTATGAAACCCAATCAAGCTGGAGCAACTTATCTAATGGGTGGATATTCCAGCGAGTAAAATTGTTCATTTTTCTTTTATTTTCTTGTTTTAAATTTTTTATTTTATTTTTATTTTCTGAAGGTTTTTCCATTTTCACTTAATTCTCATTTAGGATTGTAGCATTCTTTGCAAGGGTTGTCATAGAAAAACGCCAAATTTTACAAACTAGACATTTTTCAAAAATTTTATTTAATAATTTCATTGAATCATAAATAAATCATTTTGTCTGTAGATGACTTTGTAGTGCTAGTTTTCTGTAGGTTTTGCCATTTTCACTTACTTCTTATTTAGGATTTTTGCTTTTTTTTTTTGCAAAGGTTGTCCCGAGAAACTCACCAAGTTAGATCAAGAGCAGAAGTTTGAGGCGCAAAAGACTATCAAGCTGGTGCAAGCCAATTTTTGCAAGAAAACACTTCTGAAAGAATGCCATAAGAGTAAAAGACGAGATGATGATTTCCCTGTCTGCTCAGATGTAGAGATGCCATGTCAGGACCAATGACATTACAGATTATTCTTTGAATTCCTGTCAAGAATCTCAAGATATACAGGGTGTTTCAAAAAGAATACGCCAAAATCATCACGTGATGTGTCAATAACAAAAAAAAATTACAAATCTCTAGCATGAACACATGTGTTGTATATACATTCAAGTTTCATTTCATGTTTTATAAGTGGCCACTACCGGCAGCGCAGACAACATCAAGCCGATATGAGAATTCCTCCCAAACGCGCCTCAGCATGTCACGGTCCACCGTGTTGATTGCAGCTGTTATTCGATCTTTCAAGTCATCGATACTTGCTGGAAGTGCTGGAACATAAACTTGGTCTTTAACATACCCCCACAAGAAAAAGTCACACACAACGAGGTCCGGGGATCTGACAGGCCAAACACAGAGAGCAAGGTCTTTAGCACCTCTCCTCCCAATCCATCGCTGAGGCACGTTTTCATTCAGATGAGCTCTAACCCTGAGATGCCAATGGGGTGGTGCTCCATGTTGCTGAAAAATGAAGTCATTCGAATCTGCCTGCATTGTGACAATGGCATTTGTTTTCACGAACTCAAGCACTGTTTTTGCATGCTTGAGTTCGCGAAAACAAATGCCATTGTCGCAAAAACAAATGCCATTGTCACAAAAACAAATGCCTTCTGCTGAGGAGTTGCGATTTTGATTGATCTTCCCACAATTCAGCTGAACCGGAAGTTATACTAACGACAGTGGTGAAACTGACACCCAATCAAACTTTGATAACTACTCTATCAAATAACCACTGATTGAGTCCACTACAATGCTATAGACCTGAAAAAACAGAGTAATGATTTTGGCGTATTCTTTTTGAAACACCCTATATATTAGGAGTACCAGACCAGATGCAGCAGCAGTGTTCAATGTGTGGAAAAATGGCAGATTTTTAAATGGGGAAGATTGATTCAAATGCAAAAGATTTTCAGAGATGACACAGTGGACCAACTTTCCTAACAATTGCTTCAATATAATATTTTTATATCTCAGACATTGATTGGTTTCTGGGGATATTTTTTTAATGTGTGTATCATTATTGTTTTTAACCATTCCCTATACTCATATCATTATTATTATTATTAAGAACTAGCAGCATGGCCCGGCGTTGCCCATGCTTGATTCAAAAATCGTACGACTCATACAGAAATCGCTATCACTTGACTTAAAATATTTTTGCCCTTCCTTGCCTTTAAAGGAGTGCCCTTTGCCGTGCTGGTGTTGCTACATGCCTTACTTATTGCCTATCTCACACTGCAAATTTTTTCTAAGCTCTATACTAAACATGAAATCTGTTAAAAAAAAAGAACTAAACAAAATGAACACAATACGATCAGCTTTAAAAAAGGACTCGTAACTGGAAAAACCGAATGAAAAAAGAATGTCAACAACAAATACTTTTTCACACCCAACCCAGTTCTGCGGAATCAGAATCAACATTGAGTTTAAGCAAGCGAGTAAAGTGCCATGCAGATTTAAATTTTTCCCACTTGTGACAAATGCAGCTATTTTTTTTTTTTGCATGCTAGTTAAGATTCGTGTCAGTCAGCTGTTGGCCCTCACGCTGGCCAATAGAATCTTCCTGCCTATTCGTGGCAGCCAGGCATAGGCTCTCACTCTGGCCAGTAGAAAATGGCCGCAAACTACATGAAAACTGCTGTAGAAGCATGAAAAAATCGATTATTTCCACTATCGATAGGAGTTGGTAAATGCAAAGTCGATCTTGGCCTTAACTTGGAGCATACTCATGTAAATTTTGGTGCAAATCCGTCGAAAATTGTGGCCGTGCATTCGTTACACGCACACAAATCCTGCCTTTTATAGATAGAGATATGTTTGTGTTTAAAAACAACATTATCAATTGCCAGATATTTATATTGTGAAAGTGTATCAAATCATTTTGTTTCCTAAATCTCATGCCACGTTGTTTCTCCAATTCGGTTTTGGCAGAGCATTGAAACATCCTTCAGCACCAGACAGATCTGCTGGACGTTGTGTAAACTTTGCAAATGCTGGGTCGGGTTGGTAGATAACTCTGGTGGCATGGTCATCAGGTTGTCGCAGGACGTGATCGAGCCAGTAAACATGGCAGTGAGCAATGATGCAAAGACTGCTTGGCTGGTCAACCTTCTGGCAGATCTTCTCTTTGGACACAAAATTCTTTTGATATTTTCATCAGATGTGACAATCAAGCCCATGACATAACCCATATTGTTTTAAAGTCATTTATTATATTATTATATAGAATCTATTGGTTTGTAGAGTGTGGTTGGTGAAGCCTGAGAACACTGTAAATATTGCATGGGTGGGAGTTTCCCTTTGTACGTTCTTTCTTCATAAGGAGAGCTATAAGGTTGGTGATTCTTCTAATGCTGGTATTACTGAATGAGAGGACAGTACGCCAAAAAAAATGTTCGAAGAATGGTCAGTTCCTTGGACCTCTACAAAAGATACCTAACTCCTGATGCCATGGTCTATCTTTATAAGACTTTGATCAGAACAAATATGGAGGATTGCTATCATATTTGGGCTGGTGATACCCAGTCCTCACTGTCAGGCCTTGGCAGATTCCAAAAGTGATTATATGGCTTTCCCACTCTACAACTCCTTTCCGTACTGATGAAATGTTGTTATCCTCTCACTGCTCTTTTACTGAGAAGGCACAGTGGAGTAATGGATAGAGGCTCGGATTGGGGAATCCGGGAGCCGAGTTCGAATTCCATTTGTATCCATTTCACTTATGTGCTAATACCCTTGAGAAAGGTAGGAACCCCCTTATCCACCTTGAAAATGTGATATATATATATATATATATATATATATATATATATATATATATATATATATAATTTTTATTTATTAAAAAATTATAGCATAAACATGTTATAATATCCATACAAAAATAGCCATTTCGTTTCAACACTTCTGGTGTCATACCAAGTGATTGTGTTGAATTCAACACCATCACTTGAGAAGTGATAGATACATACAAATAGGCTGAGATAGATAAATATGAACAGATGGAGGTAGATAGATAGATAGATAGATAGATAGATAGATAGATAGATAGATATGAACAGACTGAGATAGAAACAATGAAATTTTAAACTTTTAAATTGAAAAAGTACTAAAAAGAAACCATAGTTAACAATCAGAGACAGAGGAAATTTTGAGAACACATAATGAAAAAAGAAGGCTTGGAGAATGTAACACTTACAAGACACATCACAGTTAAGAGAATCAGAGGTAAACAACAAACATGACAAGTTTGAAAATATGTAGGATCAAGAACCTGGAAGAGATAAAGAGGATTGAATGTAACAAAAAAGAGGAAGCTGTGGAGACCCATTATCACATATGAACAGAAATATTAAAGATAAAGAAAGAGAATTTCAGATCCTACCTTGATGAATTGGACACCATCTGGAATTGGCCATAAAGGTGCATGGATATCAACAAGTTTTACCTTGTGTCCACAACGAGCCAACTCTTTCCCAAGATGAAAACCTGCATATCCACCTCCTCCAGTAACCAAGTGTAACTCCTGATGCATTTTCCAAAATTGATAATTAGTTTTATTTAACCTGGAGATAAAATTTAAAAAAAAATCAGATGACATTTAAGATTAATATAATACATATTAAAATGCATTTAAATAAAGCCTTGAAAATGTGATATACATATATATATATGGTCATCCCATAAGTTCTGTCCGAATTTTAACTTTTTGTTAAAATGAACAAAATTTAAAGAGTATTTTATAATGTCTAATGGAGCTGAACATTATTTTTATGTTTAGGTGCATTTAAACTGATCAAATTTTATTTCAGAGAACAATAAAATTAAATTTTGTTTGATTAAAACCCTAGAATCATTTGAGGCACATAATG
The DNA here is from genome assembly GCA_963932145.1 of Acanthosepion lycidas. Lineage (NCBI taxonomy): Eukaryota > Metazoa > Mollusca > Cephalopoda > Sepiida > Sepiidae > Acanthosepion > Acanthosepion lycidas. The sequence goes on from OZ010611.1 coordinate 31,476,133, forward strand.
CTTTATGAGTTCAAGAAAGGAAACTCAGCAGCCAAAGCGGCTAGAAACTTTCACTCAGTTTATGGAGAGGAATGTGTGAATGAAAGAACTTGCAGAAGATGGTTTTCAAAATTCAGAAGTGGAGATTTCACCCTTGAAGATGAAGATCAAACCGGACGTCAAGTTGAGTTTGATGAAAAGCTTCTTGAAGCAGCCCTTGAAGAAAATCCTGCTTTATCAGTTGAGGAATTGGCAGTGGTTCTCAGTCCAAAGCATATAACTGCTCATCGTCATCTTCAACAACTTGGAAAAGTTCCTAAACTTGGAAAATGGGTGCCTCATGAATTGTCTGAAAACAACCTCAAATGCCGAGTAGACATCTGCTCTTCTCTCCATTCTTGCCAACTTGTTTCACCTTTTTTGGATACACTTGTGACTGGCAACGAAAAATGGATCTTTTATCGAAATGTTAAGCATTGTAGACAGTGGCTTGGTAAAGGGGAAGGACCCCAGCCACAGCTGAGAAGGGAACTTCATGGGCAAAAGGTTCTTCTTTCAATCTGGTGGGATCACCAAGGAATAATCCACTTTGAGTTCTTACCACCTAATGCAACAATTAATGCTCAAATATACTGTCAGCAATTAGAGCATTTGAACCAAGCTTTGAGGAAAAAAAGAACTGCTCTAGTGAATCAAAAAGATGTGATGCTTTATCAGGACAATGCGCAACTCCACACAGCAAGAATCATGTCACAAAAGATCGAAGAACTTGGTTGGGAGAAAATTCCTTATTCACCTTATTCTCCCGATCTCGCTCCTTCAGACTACCATTTGTTTCATAGCTTACTGAATTATTTGGAAGAAACAGCTTTTGTAACACAGGAAGAGGTTAAAGCTGACATTTGTGAGTTCTTCGAATCAAAGCCAAAAGAATTTTACAGTAATGGAATTAGTAAGCTTGTTAATAGATGGAAGGAAGTCATAGATAATCAGGGAAAATACATTGCTGATTGAATCTGTTATTAAATGTAACATTTGGTCACTTGTTTTTTTTATTCAAAATTCAGACAGAACTTATGGGATGACCTGATATATATATATATATATATATATATATATATATATATATATATATATATATATCATTTTTATTTATTCAAAAATTATAACATAAACATGTTATAATATCCCTACAAAAATAGCCATTTTGTTCCAGCACTTCTACTGTCTTATCAAGTGAATGCGTTGAATTCAACACCATCACTTGAGAAGACACTAGAAGTGCTGAAACAAAATAGGTATTTTTGCAGTCATTTTATAACATATTTATGTTATAATTTTCGAATAAATAATTATATTTGCTCTACTCTGTATTGAGCACTCTTTTAAAAATAGTATTTTTCGTTATTGGAATTTATTCCATCTACACCAATCCTATACTTGGGTATATATATATATATATATATATATATATATATATATATATATATATATATATATCCAGGTAAGATGAGAATGAATAGAGTACAATTCCAATGTTCATAAAATAGAGCTCAATATAAAGTTGAGCAATATTTTTAAATTAGGATATTATATCGAAAACATGTCAAAATCGCTACAGAAATGCAGTCATGTTTCAATGCATTATGCCTTGAATAACAACTGCAATTATGTATCAATTTTGATATGTTTTCAATGTAATATCCTAAAATGAAGTATATATATATATATATATATATATATATATATATATATATATTCTGTTTATATGTTATTTTTACAGATAAAAATACTTTAGTAAATGGTCTGTTTATAATAAACAGTATTAATAACATTTACCGGCCTGAATGTCCAAGAAATTTTCATGGAAAATATTCATTCAGGCCAGTAAATGTTGTTAATACTGTTTATTATAAACAGAGCATTTACTGAAGTATTTGTATCTGTAAAAATAACACATAAAGAGAAAATATCTTAAAATGACTGTCGAACTTTGTCCATTTCATAGTGTGTGATGTCATATATATATATATATATATATATATATATATTGGGGCAGCAAATTATCATTCAAATATATATTGTTAAATATAGCAGACAACAAATATCTATTATGTTTGATCATGAGACATTCTAAGCTTCATATAATTGCTTTAATTTCAGGATGGTTACAATAAATGTACATATACCAGACAGTCAACTTTTATAAAAAATAAAAACAGGTGGTGGGTAGACAGGTAATTTAAATTTAATTTATTGTAACCATCTGTATCAGTCTTTAAGTTAATGTCTGACTGTTGTTAGATGTCAACTCCTGGTTATGACACATTTCTAAAAGAATAATTTCTAACTTTTTTTCTTTTTCACTTAGTTTGAATTTAACGCAGGTCATATTCAATTGGTTGATCCGGGTAAAACCCTCAAGGCTTATATTTTGTTTTTAAAAAAAAGAGGATGTATTTTGCTTTTGAAACCAAATTAATCATTCATTCACCAGTAATTTACAATTACCTGAGGAGATGCATTGTTACCTGTTGAAACACAACTGCAACTGTGTAGCGATTCTTACATGGTTTTGTTGTATTATCCTAAAATAAATAATATTGCTCTACTATGCAGTGAGCTCTCTTTTAAATTAAATGTTATGAACGTTGGAAGTGTACTCTATTTGTTCTCATTGTACCTGGATGTATATATCCAATACAAAAATATCCCATTTTAAGGTATTTCTTTAAAGAAATGCAGGGCGATCCAGACTTTTTGTCTGTAGTGTATATATATTTTATGTATAAATTTAAAATAAAAGTTTTTTCTTTAACAACATCTTTCGGCACCTGAAGGACTTTATCAAGACAAATGTATGGATTCAAAGTGAAGGAAAAATATAGTTAAGTTTTCAAAATTTTAAATATTGTTAATATTCCCCCAAAATTGCTTGTTTTGATTATAACGTCTTTATGCATTTGCAGAACCATTTGGATGGCCTAAGTTTGACGTCAAGAAAAGAGGGTGAACTTGAGTTGATGGCATCTAGAAACTTGTTGTCAGATGGAATGATGTTCTAGGAAGCAATAGGGGTTATATTGGTGATTAAAATATTTCTATAAGCATTAGTATTTGTAATATACATGATAAAATCTCACAGAATTTTCATTCAAACCTGATATTTTTACAGCCATGTCCCTTCAGAACGTAAGCAATCATGGTCCTCTACAAATTCTTCTTTTTTATTATCATATAGTGCAACAATTTCCTGTTGTCTTTTTAATAACTCAGAATTCTGAGTTTTCCTTCTCTTAAACTGGTTGGCACCCAAGACCCAGCATACTCTTTTATTTAACCCATAGCTGGGGGTGGTTAAAATTATTATTACTAATCTCAGTCCCAGGAAGCCATCCTCCCAACTGATACTTCTCCTTCAGAAAGGGATTAAGTTTAATCTCTGGCATCTGTGGCAGCACCAAAGGAAGTGCTGACAGTAATGAAGCAATTTGTGTTTCTCATCAACAATATGTTGACTGTGTTTGGAAAATTAAAACATTTCTATAACTCTAGATATATATATATAAATCAATCCATATATTCAGTTAAAAGTAAAATAAAAATTCATCCTTGATAATGGCTAAATGTATAGCCAAAGGTGCCTGGAAAACATTCAGACAATTTTTATATAATTTATGCCCTGAAAAGAAAAATTTATAGAAACACATGAGAAATTATATATAAAACTTAACACCAGCAGCGTGTCAATTTCAATGAAATTTGTATAAAAGAGGGATTGCTGCCCAAATACCCAATTTTTAAATGTAATATATGTGTATGTCTTTGTTGTTAATAAGTGACTTATATCATATTGTGCTATTTAATGCATGCACAAGCACACACATGAACACGATTTGACTGAATCTGAAATAAAACATTAGAATAATACATTCCCTTTTTTTAACTCAGTCAGAAAAAACAAAAATTTCAAACTCTAAAAATATCCGACTTAAAAATCAACTTTATTTGGCAATAAATCAAATCATTTTTAATGCTTTTTTTACAATTTGGTTTTAAATATTTTTAGGGTGTCATTCAATTGAAATATACATGCACACACACACAAATATACATATCCATACACACACAAATATACATGCACACACACACAAATATACATGCACACACACACAAATATACATATGCATACACACACAAATATACATGCACACACACACAAATATACATATGCACACACACACAAATATACATGTGCATACACACACAAATATACATGCACACACACTCAAATATACATGCACACACACACAAATATACATATGCATACACACACAAATATACATGCACACATACACAAATATACATACACACACACAAATATACATATGCACACACACACAAATATACATATGCACACACACACAAATATACATGCACACACACACAAATATACATGCACACACACAAATATACATATGCACACACACACAAATATACATGCACACACACACACACACAAATATACATATGCACACACACACAAATATACATATGCACACACACACAAATATACACGCACACACACACACAAATATACATATGCACACACACACAAATATACATGCACACATACACAAATATACATACACACACACAAATATACATATGCACACACACACAAATATACATGCACACACACACACCCACAAATATACATGCACACACACTCAAATATACATATGCACACACACACAAATATACATGCACACACACACACACACAAATATACATATGCACACACACACAAATATACATATGCATACAAAAGACAATTTGAATGAAATTGAAATGGACAGAAAGGGAAATTAATTTCTCTTTTTGTCTGGCAACACTTCCTGGTTAACAGGAAAAGAGAAAATTTATTTTTATTTATTTATAATTTAATTTTCTGACTCTATTTTAACATATATATTTTTTTGAATAAATGTAGTATTGTAAATGGTTAAATAATTTTCTATTTGAAATTTAATAGCCACTGACATGAATTGGAGTGGCGATATCGAATCTGTTCCTAGGTGTACTGCTAGGAAAGTTGGTTCACTGTGTCATGTCAGACAGTCTTTCTTAACAGAATCTATCTTTGCATATTTATAAATCTACCATTTGTACATTGAATACTGCTGCCATATATAGTCCAGTGCTCCTACAATATATCACAAGATTCTTGACAAAATTCAAAGAAGGGTCTGTAATGTAATTGATTTGATCCAGCATCTCAACATCAGGTGCTTTCTTACCGTTAGAACATGGTTTCTCTCTGACTTTTTAACAAATATCGTATTGGCAACTGTTCTGGTAAGTATCTGTCTGTATTTCTGAGATGAGGTATTATGTACATTATTTACATTATTTGGACTATTGTCCTCATCTTTGTCGCCATATTTATTACGTTCTGACCGTTGTAGACTGCGGGCTTCTTCATGTGGTTGGAATGTCGAACTGAACCCTTTATTTCGTTCACTGGGGTAGACTGTACTAGTTCCACGTACCATGTTTAATGAATGTCAGTTATCAGTTATCTCCTGTTAATTCCCCTCTCCAATTTCTCCTGTCTATATTTCTGAGATGAGGTATTATGGACACTATTTACATTATTCGGACTATTGTCCTCATCTTTGTCGCCATATTTATTACAACGATTTGGTTGTTGTAGACTCCGGCCTTTTTCAGGTGGTTGGAATGTCGAACTGAACACTTTATTAACAGGAGATAACTGATAACTGACATCCATTAGACATGGCACGTGGAACTAGAACAGTCTACCCCAGTGAGCGAAATAAAGTTCGACATTCCAACCACCTGAAGAACGCCGAAGCATACAACAGCCGAAATGTATTAAATATGGCCACAAAGATGAGGACAATAGTCCAAATAATGTAAATAATGTTCTAAGATTTTTTTCTTTTATTGCTTTGACTGCTTGAATTTAATCATGTTACTAAATTGGCAACTAGTTCCCATCATTTAACTGTTGAACTAGATAGAGATACAACTATCAAATCTATTTTAATAGTTTCTTTTCTCACAGGTCTCACCTGTGGAACTTGCTGCAATTTTTTTTATTTCCCTGCCACTTATAATCTCCAAAAATTTAAATTCAATATCAATAGCCATCTTCTGTCTTCCTGGGCTCTGTTCCTTTTATTGTCCTTTCTTCACTTAAAGTCTTCTCATTCTCTTTCACTCCCTATAACCACCTGCTTCCTAGTGACATTATTGCCTTGCTTGGGCCTGGGCGGGGATGTTTAAGAAATCTTCTTGCTGTCAACAAAGATACAGATACTGAACTAGTGATTTAAAATTCCAAAATAAGTAATTTCTCCTTACTACTAAGTTTGAGATTTAGAGAGGATTTAAATTTCAAACAGTTTACGACATAATATGACACCGAATTTCGCTAGCAAAATAAATCTGTAGCTCCCAACAAACTTCTAACAAAATGCTAAAGCGTTGTAATTTGATATGCTAAGATGATGACACACAATTGTTCCAGGCTTTCGTTTTAGGTGGACCCTATTTACAGAATCCGAGTGAATGCGAGTGGCTTTATCCAAGCGTACCAAATTTCCTGGCATTATCAATGCAATAACAGAGCAAATAGAAATTGATTCCAAGTCAAAAGTGCGGCTAACAATAAATCGATATTTTCTATTTACCGCTTATTTGTTCAAAAGCCTCTGTGTTTATAAGAGGAAGGAGAGAAGAAGGAAAATCCACGCTAAAAAAAAAAAAAAAAAATACAATGAAAAAGGCAAAAACAGGGATCATTTTGGCTAGGAAAAGGTATAGGGGAGATAACTCTTGATCACACATATCAAGGATTATGGATAATTGTTGAAATTAAGAAACGTTTTCTTATTTCTTTTTTTTTTTGTCGTTTAAATTAAATATTATTTTAAAATGTCATTCTTTTATTATCACTACTACTACTATTACTACTACTATTACTACTACTATCATTATTATTTTTATTACTATTATTATTGTGATAATTAAACCATTTTGCATCTGCACGTAATTGTGCTCACACTTGTTATTTTTATTTTGGTTGGTATATATCTTAACGATTTTTTTATAATTAATACAAATTCTAATTATCACCACTGGTTATTATTCATTGTTACAATAGAAAATATTTAAATAATACGAATAATAGCTACCATTATTAAGTTTAATTATTAATTTAAAATTCTTTCTTTTCTGTATAATTGATTCTTTTCTTCTTCTTTTTTTTTAAAGTTAAATTTTGAGCTAGCAACAAAATATGCAGTTCTGTTTCATTACTCATTGTGTTTATTTAAAAATTAATAATTGTTTTTAATTTAATATTCAGGGAGTAACATTTTATTCTCTACATTTCATCGCTTAAAAACATTAAAAATTTTGCTTTTAGTGTTAATAGGCAATGTTCATTTATTTATTGTTGTTATTGTTGCAGCTTGAGAAAGCAGCTCATCAACAAAGTGAAACTGATGTGTAACAAATATATACAAAAAACACTTTCATTCATGACGACACCCACTCTGCAGTGATAAGGCTACAGCAGGCACCTGAAGGAGCATTTTAGACATGGTGTAACAATGGTTGAAACAAGCTGACCTCGCCATATCAACTACTACAGAGGATAGGTGCTCCATATTTTTGGCCTTGTACCACATTTAAGATTCGATTAAATCACTATACCAGACACATGTATTAGGGTTTCTCTATGTCATGGAGGAATACATTTGCTGCAGCAGTGCTCCTTCTTCTTTGTGCTGTGTCCCTTCAGAACATTGGCGATCATGGCTCTCCACAATTTCCTATCCTTTGTTGCTCTTAATAAATTTTGTCTTTTTCTTATCTCTTCTAAACTGTTCTCCCATCAAATTTACAAAAGCTTGCTAGGTAGGTTTTCCTCTGTCCCTCTTGCCTTCAACCTGTGAGTATCAAATTTTCCAAGCCCTCATTATGTGCCCTAGAAATTTCATTGGAAAGTGTTTGAAGACCAAACCACATTCCATTGAGAGTGAAATTGGGTAGATGGGACTGTTTGGAAACTAATGATGATTCTACAGGCACAAAATCACAAGCCATTCGAGAATGGATCCTGGTAAAACACCTTGTCTTACATCCCTATCTACAGGGTAATTGAAAAGTAGCTCCCTATTTTATGTATGAGTGGCCAGCCAGGAGTCCTGATTTTTTTCTTTGGGGTTGGTTAAAGGAGCAAGTCTACTATACCAAACCATGATTTTTGGAAGAACTTGAAGGGCGAATACAAGAAGTTATGTCTTCCATACCACAAGAGTTCCTGGGGAAATCGGTTGTGTGGCTTGAGAAGCTCGTAGCGAAATCCAGTGCCCACATCAAATTTTAAATACTAAACACTTTCCTCTCACTTTTAAATGCTAAACACTTTCCTTTCCTCTCACTTTTAAATGCTAAACACTTTCCTCTCACTTTTAGATGCTAAACACTTTCCTCTTACTTTTAAATGCTAAACACTTTCCTCTCACTTTTAAATGCTAAACACTTTCCTCTCACTTTTAAATGCTAAATGCTTTTCTCTAAAGTGTTTAGCATTTAAAAATGCTAAACACTTTCCTCTCACTTTTAAATGCAAAACACTTTCCTTTCCTCTCACTTTTAAATGCTAAACACTTTCCTCTCACTTTTAGATGCTAAACACTTTCCTCTCACTTTTAAATGCTAAACACTTTCCTCTCACTTTTAAATGCTAAACACTTTCCTCTCACTTTTAAATGCTAAACGCTTTCCTCTAAAGTGTTTAGCATTTAAAAATGCTAAACACTTTCCTCTCACTTTTAAATGCTAAACACTTTCCTTTCCTCTCACTTTTAAATGCTAAACACTTTCCTCTCACTTTTAAATGCTAAACACTTTCCTCTCACTTTTAAATGCTAAACACTTTCTTCTCACTTTTAAATGCTAAACGCTTTCCTCTAAAGTGTTTAGCATTTAAAAATGCTAAACACTTTCCTCTCACTTTTAAATGCTAAACACTTTCCTTTCCTCTCACTTTTAAATGCTAAACACTTTCCTCTCACTTTTAGATGCTAAACACTTTCCTTTACTCTCACTTTTAAATGCTAAACACTCTCCTCTCATATCGATTTCCTGTAAAAATTATAGTGAATAAATAAGTATTTTAAAATGTAGAGTTACTTTTCAATCACCCCGTATTTTTTGTATATTTCCTGAATTAAATTTCTATCCAGATGCAGGCAGTTTGCTGTCAGTACATGTTCTAGATTATTCTAATATCCTTCACAAATATGTCAAGGTTACCTAGCAGTTCCAACAGTTGAAGCAAAAGGAGGGTAGGTACATCTTACTTCCAAAAGCCCTCAACTGTAGGTGGGGGCAGGGGGTGATATTTCAGGGCCTTGTTGTGGCCTCTGTCATTTTTTTTCCAGTACTGTTTTATGGCTATCTGCCATTTTTTTTAAATTATTTTTAAACTAACATTACATTGTCAGTTATCAACTAATAATATACATCATGTATCTGAATGGTCAGTGCAGAGTGTACAACACCAGAACATCTAATGAGGGTGGAGCCCCAAAAGGACTATTTTTCAGTAACTGTCAATCATTAACTATAATAATTGACAGGGCCAGTGCTTACTACCCTGAAATTCTCAACTGCATGGAGGCCCCATGCCTACTGGGGAGGCAGTGAGGCAGAAGTGCTAATTTCAGGAGCATTTATTTTTATAAATTGTAATTTTCTTTCTGAACAGTTCTTTTAAATCAGTTAAGAGGATAATATATTTTGGTAAGACCATCCACTAAGAGTCTGATTTTTTTCTACACTAATAGTAATATTAACCAGAAGTTCACAGCTAGTAATTAAAATAAAATTTTTAGTCCCTATTTTTTACATTTCTAAAATGATAAAACCGAGAAAATGATTGCTCAAAAAATAAAAAATGTTTTACAATTTCAGCACATGAAAAATTTTACTGAAATACTGTTTTTAAAATAAATTTTTAAGACAGTCACGTTTGTGTTGTGTTGGATTCTTTGTAAAACCTTTTTTTTTTTTTTCAGCAGAGATGCACCAGTGATTAATCTTTATGGAAATGTAAAACTTTGCAATTTAAAGACATTTTTGGAGTAAAATTTAGTCATGAAAATATTGGTGTTTATTACAAAAGGAATAACATTTTCTCAGATTTAAAAAGAAAAATACCTATTCATTATAATAGGAAATAATTAATGAATATGTTCTGAAATTTTCATTTAGATTGGATAATTTCCTGATTTTTGGTAATTTAAAAAAATGCGTTGCCCTTCCTACTCAATTTTCCTTTGAGAATTTGTGGCGCTCGGTTTGGGAAACTTTGGAATCGAAATGTAGTAGAGATATTTTTTATGACTATTTTTATATAAGAACTGATGAATAGGAAACAAAATACACTAGTGCACATGCAAATACAACTGAAGAAAAAGAAAGCATTAAAAATAAAATTTATGAACTGCGTGTGAAAAAAAAAGTTCAGTCATTTTAAAAAAGATATCTTCATGCTGGGGATGAATCTTTTGAGGTTTTCACAACAGGGAAAAAAGAAAAGAATAATGCTATTTTATAGCTGTTTAACAGCACCATCTAACAGTGCCTTGGTGATACTGGCAATACCAAGTGGAGGTAACCCACATGCTACACAGAAAAAGTCAATATCACAATCTCTATGCAGTAGACAGTTGTAGATAGTAGTTGTGGTTGCATTTAACTATTTCAACAGCAAAAGGGTGGGGCCTAGTTGCCAATCTAGTAGCATGCTCAAATTCATGTAGCTGGGGCATCAGTGTAAAAAAGCTTGTCAGAGCAGTTGCCATGAAACTATTTGTAGAAAAGCCATGTCACATCAGTGAGAAAGTGACTGAAGTCGAGATGCCAAGTCAGGATTGATTACATTGCAGATCCTTCTTTGGATTTTGTCAAGAACTTTGAAATGAATAGCAGGAGCACCAGACCAGATATAGCAGCAGTATTCAATGCACGGATGAATGGTAGACTTGTAAATGTGCAAGATGGACTCCGGAATTTTCTAGCCTGGCACAGGGAGCCAACTTTCCTTGCAGCAGATGCAGCTATTGATTCAATGTAGTTTCTCCGCTTACAAGTCAGACCAAGAAGGTGCAGTGTGTTGCTCTGCAGGAGTTTAGCATCAGCCATGTTGATGGTAGGCAGGAAAGTTACTCTATAGTGGTTAAGTGAGAGCAGTTTTGTTTTGGAGGGATTCAAATTTATAAGCCATTTCCTGTCCCAGTTAACCACTGATTGGAGGTCCTTTACATGAGCAGAAAAAATATGTATATTTAGACATCATATCTTCATTCAAGCATGTTTCATTAAACAATATAGACATAATACGTCTATTTATTTTTATATTGATCCTTTCCAGTTCTCTAATCAGTTTCTTGATGTTAAGATGAAATTCATCAAGGAAGGTGCCATAGTTTTTTTCAACCCAAGTACTTTCAAACTCCTCTGAGATCATCCTCAGGGGGTCAATGTCGAAGACAAACTTATTGTAACTGCGGTAAAATCTGCATTTCCTTGTGATGGTTATTTTTTTAAAAATATACATGAACATGCTCTATTATAATTATTTGAAAATTTTGAATTTATCCATTGTAGCTATGGAATTTTTTTCAAAACAGTTTCCCAATTAATATAATATATATATATATACAATACAGTTCAAAAGTTTGAAGTCACCCCCAGAATTAGCATTGGATGAACTTGACAAAAGACTGAAAAAAATGAAAAAGATTTCTTAGAGTCATTGAAAAAAGAATGGAATCAATTATCAAACTTTTACTTTGAGAAACTTTTGCAATGAATGCCAAAAAGTTCTGCTGAAGTAATCAAGGCTAAAGGAGGATATTTTGATGAGAGCAAAATTTAATCATAAAATGCTTTTCTTCCTTTTTGTCATAATAAAATCTCCAATTAAAAATCAATTCTCAATTTTTTTTAACCATGTATAATAATTTTTTCTTATTTAAAGTACAAAAAACACATTGAAATTACAAATCATCAGTGGCCTGATCATTTAAAAAGTCAGTGTTTTCTAAATCGTGCATTGGGACACTCTGGTTTGACATGAGAAGAAATTTGGTGTACCGCAAAAGAAAAAATAGGATTATATTTCAAAACAAGGAAAATATAAACTGAAATTCATAATAATGTTCACATATAAATGTGAGTTGTGAGTAAAGAAATGCATGGTTCTATTTTTAGTGTTGTCATAATAGAGTAAGGGTAACAAAAAGAAAACTTAATGTCTGCATTGTAAAAGGTGCACAGTTATGTGGTTGGCCACAGGAGGTTTGTATACAAAGTATGCCCAAAATAGATTTTTACATATTCTAAAGTGTATCAGTAATAAGAATATTCTGGTTCTTGTTTTAGGCATGAACCTGATAATCACCATGCAGTGTTGAGTTTTAGGTCTACATTGTTTCTATCTATCTCAGTCTGTTATCTATCTTTCTATCTATCTATCACAATCTAGTTCTATCTATCTATCTATCTATCTATCTACCACAGTCTAGTTCTATCTATCTACCAGTCTAGTTCTGTCTATCTATCTATCTATCTATCTATCTATCTATCTATCTATCTGAGTCAGTTATCTATCTCAGTTATTTATCTATCTATCTACCTATCTAAGTCAGCTATCTATCTATCTATCTATCTATCTATCTAAGTCAGTTATATATCTAAGTCAGTTATCTATCTATCTATCTAAGTCAGTTATCTATCTATCTATCTATCTATCTATCTATCTATCTATCTAAATCAGTTATTTCTATCCTGGGTGACTCACTATATATGTGTAATAAATATATGCTTGTATGGTATGCTATCTATCAGGTATATAGCATATGCAAATATAAAAGTGGACATTTTTATTTTTTTTTAGCTTGACTAAACATTAATTCTCTCTCTCACTGTATATATATATATATATATATATATATATATAGTAGGTATCCATTTATCTCACAAGATAAAGATAGCTCCCTATTCAGTCTGGTAGTCTCCAAGGTGCAGGCCTGGGCAATAGTATATGGAGGCCGCACTCTGCCAAGACTACATGCCCTCTACACACAGTCGTACCTACAAGAATACAGGGCTTTACATTTGAAGGCAGCTTGGCTGCAGGAGTTCCCAGAAAGTTGTCATCGTTGATAGCCAACCACCTTCAGGGATCCACTCCGGGGTTTTTTGTCTGGATTTATTTCCATAGTCTTTTCCATGTTTGGATATGACTGCAAAGCAGCAAGATTAAAAATTAGGGCTTTCCTTCCCCTAGATGGACTGTTGAGCTCCATCTATATGAGAAGCATCTATTTATGAGGAGCCAGTTTTCCACCTTTGTCCATTCTCAAACTTGAAGCTGAACTTATTTGTCAGAGGTTATTTGAGATGCATGCCACAGAAACATTTTATAGACAGTGCAAGCTCATCCCTACTATCACATCAGGTATGCTCATATCTATCTATCTATCTATCTATCTATCTATCTATCTATCTATCTATCTATCTATCTCAGTCTGTTCATATGTATATATCTCAGTCTGTTCATATCTATCTCAGTATGTTTCTTTCTATCTATCTAGCTATCTATCTATCTCAGTCTGTTCATATCTATATATCTCAGTCTGTTCATATCTATCTCAGTATGTTTCTTTCTATCTATCTAGCTATCTATCTATCTCGGTCTGTTCATATCTATCTATCTCAGTCTGTTCATATCAATCTATCTTTCTATCTCAGTCTGTTCATATCTATCTCAGCATGTTCATATCTATCTATCTATCTATCTATCTTTCTATCTCTGTTCATATCTGTATCAGTATGTTTCTTTCTATCTATCTATCTATCTATCTATCTATCTATCTATCTCAGTCTGTTCATATCTAAGTATCTATCTATCTATCTATCTATCTATCTATCTCAGTCTGTTCATATCTATCTCAGTATGTTTCTATCGATATATCTATCTATCTATCTATCTATCTATCTATCTATCTATCTATCTATCTATCTCAGTCTATTCATATCTATCTCAATATGTTTCTATCTATCTATCTATCTATCTATCTATTCATGCTCTTAACTGACAACTGAAGACCATGGACTGTGGAGTCAGATATCAGGTTTTGAATTCAGTTATACTTCTCATAGACCAGTCAACAACCAAATTTTCTGAGATGCAGTCTCTCCTGCTATTTACCCATAGCTGGTGAGGAGGAGAAGAAATGGATTTATACTTTTCCTAAGGATCTTAGCACATAAGTGAATGTCATGAATTTGATCTGTGCCATTATCCATTAATTGACCATGCCTAACATTTCCATCCTTAAGTGATGCAATTTCTCTTATTTGCTACAGTTCTTTGTCTGTGATTTTTTAGCGCCTGTCCACAAGGTTAAAAGACGGATGATGTTTGCCAAGATCCCCAGGATTTCCTTGCTATTTTTCAACATTGATCTTAGAAAGCAGTTATATACAGATGACAGTTTAGATATTTCTGAACAGTGTTGTGAAAAAGTTAACAGATTTCTCTTGGTAATGATATCAATAAAATTAGTTGTATCCTTATAAAGAAACCTTCATCATTTTTTGACAGATCAGTTAGCATCACTGTTAGTTTAAATATATAAAATCTTTTTCTTCAAGGAACATTTAGCATTCACTGACCGAGCAGCCATTACTACTTTTGGTTGAAATTTATAAAATCTTTCTCTTAACCTTCAACACTCTGTATATAGATGACTTCATTTGTCAAGCAAAATATTTGCACAGTCACTGCATGCAACTTTAATCATCAGACAATAATGTGATTGAATTTTGCACTGGTGTTGCCATATCCTACTATGGCAACAGGAAAACAAGTAACTGAAAATTTAAATGGATGTTATTGCAGTTGTCTGGCCACTTATACACAATTGAAATACTATTGCAGAATGATAAAGACAAAAACACATTTTTCAGAAAACAGGTCTCTTAAGTCCAGTAGGAATTATTGGTTTGGTTTCATTTGTTTTATGGCATATCAACACCTCAATGTATTATTTAATGCTAAGAAAATTTTTATTACTGGTAATATTTTTGTTCAAAAAGTATTGCTGGCAATATTCTTTTTTCCAAAAAGTATTGCTGTTAACATTTTTTTTTTTCAAAAAAATATTGCAGGTAATATTTTTTTTCAAAAATGTATTGCTGGTAATATTTTTCTATCTCAGTCTGTTTATATCTATCTATCTATCTATCTATCTATCTATCTATCTATCTATCTATCTATCTATCTATTTATCTATCTATCTATCTATCTATCTCAGTCTGTTCATATCTGTCTCAGTATGTTTCTATCTATCTATCTATCTATCTATCTATCTCAGTCTGTTCATATCTGTCTCAGTATGTTTCTATCTATCTATCTCAGTCTGTTCATATCTGTCTCAGTATGTTTCTATCTATCTCAGTCTGTTCATATCTGTCTCAGTATGTTTCTATCTATCTATCTATCTTCTATCTATCTATCTATCTATCTATCTATCTATCTATCTCAGTCTGTTCATATCTGTCTCAGTATGTTTCTATCTATCTATCTCAGTCTGTTCATATCTGTCTCAGTATGTTTCTATCTATCTATCTCAGTCTGTTCATATCTGTCTCAGTATGTTTCTATCTATCTATCTCAGTCTGTTCATATCTGTCTCAGTATGTTTCTATCTATCTCAGTCTGTTCATATCTGTCTCAGTATGTTTCTATCTATCTATCTATCTATCTTCTATCTATCTATCTATCTATCTATCTATCTATCTCAGTCTGTTCATATCTGTCTCAGTATGTCTCTATCTATCTATCTATCTATCTATCTATCTATCTATCTATCTATCTATCTATCTATCTATCTATCTCAGTCTGTTCATATCTGTCTCAGTATGTCTCTATCTATCTATCTATCTATCTATCTATCTATCTATCTATCTATCTCAGTCTGTTCATATCTGTCTCAGTATGTTTCTATCTATCTATCTCAGTCTGTTCATATCTGCCTCAGTATGTTTCTATCTATCTATCTATCTATCTATCTATCTCAAAATGCTAAAAATGTATTGATGGTAATATTCTTTTTCAAAAAAGTATGGCTGGTAATATTTTTCTTTGCAAAAAATGTATTGCTGGTAATATTTTTTTCCAAAAATGTAATGCTGGAAATACTTCTCTTTCAAAAAATGTATTGCTGGTAATATTTTTTTCCAAAAATGTAATGCTGGAAATACTTCTCTTTCAAAAAATGTATTGCTGGTAATATTTTTTTCCAAAAATGTAATGCTGGAAATACTTCTCTTTCAAAAATGTATTGCTGGTAATATTTTTTTCCTTCAAAAATTCATTGCCAGTAATAATTTTTTACAAAAAGTATTGCTTGTATTAAAGCCTATTTTTAGACTTTCATAGTTTTTTTTTCTTTTTACCCAAGTGATAGCTGTTATTGCTCTTTCCAGTAATGATAGAAGTCTCTTGCTTAACCTTCTTTTTGGAGGAGTGTGAAATGTCAACACTTTGATTATGTCATTATTTTCTCTTCAACTTACATGTGCTATCCATTTTAGTTGTTGCTGCTGTTGGTTGTCAATACCTACTCACATCAGGATCATCATACTCTCTCTTTATTCCCTTTCTCCCCTCTGGTGATGGTGAAGGCTCAGCCTACCCCTAAAGAGCAGGAGTCACAGAGGAGTGTAGATGGTGGACAGAGCTGGGCTAATCGAGCCCTCCTGACATGCACATTACAGATCCTCTTCATGCTGACAGTTAATCTTGAAAGTCTTGGTCCCCAACTCAGATGGTCCTACACTAGGAAAGACAATTTGTATCAATGGTTTCCCAGATCTCAGGTTTGATGTTGCCTGTGTCAGGGGTGTTTTCAACTGATTCTTGAATCATTGTTTTGTTACTGCTGTTGGTATTCTCCAAGGGATGTAGTTTCTGTTATTTGGTACAGTTCTTTAAAATTCTGTAATGTCAGTATACAGTGTAAGAATAAAGTTCTTCCATGATCTTATGCCACCATTACTTAAAAAATTATGCTAGCAAGAAACATGAATATTGTGGCATTCCTTTTTGTGCTTGTTCTGCCATTCTTATACTTTTTCTTCTGTTATGTGTCATATCTCTTGAGGACCTGGGTGATCATGGCTCTCCACAACTACCCTATCTTTTGTTGCTCTAAGTAACTTTTAACTCCACACCATCCCTCTTTGTCCTCGTTCTGCCATCCACATGCTTCTTCTTTTATGTGCATATCTCTTCAGGAAATGTGTAAACAATGGCTCTCCACAACTTCCTTTTTTGTTGCTCAAAGTAACTGCTAACATTTTACTATTCCTCTTTGTCCCTGTTCTGCCATCCATATGCTCCTTCCCCTTTTTTTATGCCATGTACTCCTTCTTTTATGTGTAGTGATCCTTCTGGATGTGAGCAATCATGGCTCTCCACAGTTTCCTTTCTTTTGTTGCTCTAAATAACTTTTGGCTCTTTACTATGCCATTCCCACAAACTTCTCTTGCTTTCATTATGTTCTGTAAGTATCAAATTCTCCAAGCCCTCTTTCCTCATTATGTGTCCCAGAATTTTCAACTGCCTCTTTCTGACTATGAGTATAACTTCCTTGTTGTTCGTATTTTCCTGAAAACATCCTTGTTAATGACATTTTCTGTCTATTGTGGTATTATGTAGAGTAAAAATACAATAATACGGAAATTAGTCTAGTCGAACTAATTTAAACAATTAAAAAAACACATTTTATAAACAAATTTGGTACAAGAATCGATTCTAATATACTGTGCACAAAAAGCACACATACACATCGATTAAGTATGTTCATTTTTCAGTGTTGATTCTCACCAAAAAATGCGTGTGTGCGTGTGTGTGTGTGTGTGTGTGTGTACTTAGAAAGTATGTGAATAAAGCCCCACCCACAAGATTTTATACAATCATTATTTAAAAAATAAACTCAGAAGAAAGAGAAACATTAATGTTGTGGTATTCTTCTGTTTTTATGCATAGTGACCCTTCTGGAGATGAGTGATCATGGCTCTCA
Organism: Acanthosepion lycidas; assembly: GCA_963932145.1. Taxonomy (NCBI): domain Eukaryota; kingdom Metazoa; phylum Mollusca; class Cephalopoda; order Sepiida; family Sepiidae; genus Acanthosepion; species Acanthosepion lycidas. The sequence continues at coordinate 31,494,312 of OZ010611.1, forward strand.
CCAACTTCTTGTCTTTTGTTCATCTAAGTAACTTTTCACACTTTACAATCTGTCTTTGTCCCTTTTCTGCCATACATATGATTTTTCTGCTTTAAGGTGCCATGTTTCTATAGGATGTGCATGGTTCTAACTCTCCACAACTTCTTTTGTTGCTCTAAGTAATTCTTTATGCATAACCATTCGTCTTTGTCCCTTTTCTGCCATCCTTATGCTTCTTCTCAGTTTTGTATCCTGCCTCTTCAGGACATGCATAATCATGACTCTCCATAACTTCTTGCTCTTTGTTGGTAACTTTAACTCTTTACCATCCCTTTTTGTCCTTGTTCTGCCATCCTTATACTTTTTCTTCTGTTATGTGCCATATCTCTTGAGGACCTGGGTGATCATGGCTCTCCACAACTACCCTATCTTTTGTTGCTCTAAGTAACTATTAACTCCACACCATCCCTCTTTGTTCTCGTTCTGACATCCACATGCTTCTTCTTTTATGTGCCATATCTCTTCAGGAAATGTGTAAACAATGGCTCTCCACAACTTCCTTTTTTGTTGCTCAAAGTAACTGCTAACATTTTACTATTCCTCTTTGTCCCTGTTCTGCCATCCATATGCTCCTTCCCCTTTTTTTTATGGCATGTATCTTCAGGAAATGTGTAAACAATGGCTCTCCACAACTTCATTTTTTGTTGCTCAAAGTAAGTACTAACATTTTACCATTCCTCTTTGTCCCCGTTATGCCATCCATATGCTCCTTCCCCTTTTTTTTATGGCATGTATCTTCAGGAAATGTGTAAACAATGGCTCTCCACAACTTCATTTTTTGTTGCTCAAAGTAAGTACTAACATTTTACCATTCCTCTTTGTCCCCGTTATGCCATCCATATGTTTCTTCCTCTTTTATAAATACTATTTTCCTGAAATCGACCTTGTTACTGACATTTTATGTCCATTGTGAAATTACGTAGACCAAAATACAATAAGAAGGAAATTAGTCTGGTTGAACCAATTTAAACAATTACAAAACCATTTTAAAAAAAAAAGATTCAGACAAGAATCGATTCTAATATTTAAGTGCATGCACACATTATCATCATCATCACCATGGTTGTCCTTTAAGTTCAAAGAAGTCTGTGTATTGGAATTCATTAGTGGGTCTGGATGAAATTTCAAAACAGAACTATGCAGAATTAATTTACTGTGAGAATGTCATTGCACTGGGATAATTACACTCTCCCAGCCTAGGCAGTCTTTATCTGATGGGACAAGGAACAATTACAGCTGGAGACTTCCAGGCTAGGCTGCAATAGATGACCTCTACGTGTCACATCCATGCTCTGATGCACTCCATGCCACATACTGACATCACCTTCATAGTCTGCAAGAGATCTCAATGCCCACCCTGCCAGGAATCAGTCTTTACATGCAATAAGGCTGACAGACCCCAAATTATTGAATATCGGATCATGGCTCTCCACAACATCTTATTTTTTGCTGCTCTAAGTAACTTTTGATGCTTTAGTATCCCTTGTTTCTGTTCTACTATTCATACTGAGTAGTTTACACCTTGTTTCCCTTTGCGTTTTTTGTCTTCAATATGCCATGTGTGTGTCAGATTCTCAAGGCCTTCTTTCCTCATTATGTATCCCAAAAAATATCAACTTTTTTCTGCTTGTCTGTCTCATACGCCAAATCCTTTTTTGTAAATCTTTTTCTTGCCATAAAAATCAAAAATGTATGTTTTCTGCATACATTTTTGATTTTGAAATGGAGTGAAAGACATAAAAAAAGAAAGAGAAAATGAATAAGAGAAAAAAATTAAATGAGAGAAAGTAAGAGGTAGAAACAGAAGGATATAGAAAAAATAGAAATAGAGAGAAAGAAAGAGAGAGAGGACTATAAGAGAAGTTGAAACAGAAAATATAAAAATGTAAAAATGTTAAGAGTGAGAAAGACAAAAATGAATGAAAATCAAGAATGAATGAAGCAAATGAAAAAAGCAAGAGCGAATAAGAGAAAGTGAATGAAAATCAAGAATGAATGAAGCAAATGAAAAAAGCAAGAGCGAATAAGAGAAAGTGAATGAAAATCAAGAATGAATGAAGCAAATGAAAAAAGCAAGAGCGAATAAGAGAAAGTGAATGAAAATCAAGAATGAATGAAGCAAATGAAAAAAGCAAGAGCGAATAAGAGAAAGTGAATGAAAATCAAGAATGAATGAAGCAAATGAAAAAAGCAAGAGCGAATAAGAGAAAGTGAATGAAAATCAAGAATGAATGAAGCAAATGAAAAAGCAAGAGCGAATAAGAGAAAGTAAATGAAAATCAAGAATGAATGAAGCAAATGAAAAAAGCAAGAGCAAGTGAGAGAAAATGAATGAAAATCAAGAATGAATGAAGTAAATTGTTATGGTCCAGGTTAGGACCAAGGAAGAACAACATGGACGCAAGAGTAGAAATAACGAAGGTATATTACACAAAATAATAATACAAGATGCTGAAGGTGTTAGTATAACTGTTAGTCTGCTTTGGAGTGAAATACTATCGGCTCGACTCGATTCAACCCTCTCTCTTGAGAGGCGTAGTATACATAGTGTTAGGAAGAGTTCATTCTGTAGTTATAGGTAAGGACCCATGACATAAATGAAAAGGCAAGAGTGAGTGAGAGGAAGTGAATGAAAATCAAGAATGAATTAAACAAATGAAAAAATCAAGAGAGTGAGAGAAAATGAAAATCAAAAATGAATGAAGGAAATGAAAAAGCAAGAGAGAGTGAGAGAAAATGAATGAAAATCAAGAAGGAAAGAAGGAAATAAAAAAAGGCAAGATAGGGTGAGAAATATATGAATGAAAACTAAGAATGAAAGAAGGAAATGAAAATGGCAAGAGAGAATGAGAGAAAATGAATGAAGACTAAGAATGAAAGAAGGAAATGAAAATGGCAAGAGAGAATGAGAGAAAATGAATGAAGATTAAGAATGAAAGAAGGAAATGATAATGGCAAGAGAGAATGAGAGAAAATGAATGAAGATTAAGAATGAAAGAAGGAAATGATAATGTCAAGAGAGAATGAGAGAAAATGAATGAAGATTAAGAATGAAAGAAGGAAATGAAAATGGCAAGAGAGAATGAGAGAAAATGAATGAAGATTAAGAACGAAAGAAGGAAATGATAATAGCAAGAGAGAATGAGAGAAAATGAATGAAGATTAAGAATGAAAGAAGGAAATGAAAATGGCAAGAGAAAATGAGAGAAAATGAATGAAGATTAAGAATGAAAGAAGGAAATGATAATGGCAAGAGAGAATGAGAGAAAATGAATGAAGACTAAGAATGAAAGAAGGAAATGAAAATGGCAAGAGAGAATGAGAGAAAATGAATGAAGATTAAGAATGAAAGAAGGAAATGAAAAATCAAGAATGTGTAAGAGAAAATGGATTCAAATCAAGAATTAATGAAAGAAATAAAAAGTATAAAAAGGAACGAAAGAGACTGAAAACAAGGAAAGAATTAAAAATAAGGAACAAGAAACACTGTCACTGAAGACTTCATGAGGTGAGGTTAAAGCAGGAAAATCAAGTATATTCACGCCATGTCTTTAAAAGTCTTCTCCAATTTCCTGCGAATAATGGTAATTTGGTTCCAAACATTGTGATGCCACTGACGTGTGTTCCTGTCTCTGCATTTTAACAGAACAGAATTAGATTCTACAGTGACCTCTAATTATTTCTCTTGCAAATTTCAAACTTTTCAAACATTCCTTCTCTCTCTCTCTCTCTCTCTCTCTAATAATCTTACTCCCCATCATTCTCCCCTTTACACCAACACACTTTACCCATTTCAATTCAGGAATATTCTATCATGATCCTAACACTGACAAATGGCCTATATATATACATATATATATATATATATATATATATATATATATATATATATATATATATATATATATATATATAGTGTATTGGGGCAGTAGATCATTATTTAAACATATATTGTTAAATATAACAGACAATGAATGTCTATTATGTTTGATCATGATCCATTCTAAATTTTGTATAGTTGCTTTAATTTCGGGTGAAAATAAAGACAAAAAATTTGTTATTCTGTTCCTTGATCTAAGCTTTTGGCTCACATGAGCCATCTTCAGAGTGGTTATACAGACATTTAAACAAAGATATTCACCATCAAAGAGGATATCCTGTTATACTGACATAGAAGATTGCTATGCAACGATAATGATAAAGCTTAGAGCAAAGAACACCATAATAAAAAAATATCCAAATGTTGGGTAATTTTTGTCTTTATTTTCAGCCAAAATTAAAGCAGATATACGAAGTTTAGAACGACTCATAATCAAACATAATAGACATTTATTGTCTGTTATATTTAACAATATATGTTTGAAAAAAAAAATATATATAGATATAGATATATATATATATATATATATATATATATATATATATAAAAGTGAACATAGAAGTCAACACTTAGAGGCGACAGTCTGTTTCATGCTAGATGCAATCATCAGGCCTGACGATTGCATATAGCATGAAACAGACTGTCGCCTCTAAGTGTTGACTTCTATGTTCACTTTTATATTTACACACGCTCTATCTCTGATATTGAGCACTTTATTCTATAAATATAGCACACCTTAAGACTATATTTCTTTATATATATATATATATATATATATATATATTTACATATATATATATATATATATATATATATATATATAACCAGAAGTAATAACATGTTCTCATATAAGGAAGCCAGTATTTACAGGCAGAAATTACAAACCCACACCTATTCCTTAACCTATATTTACTTTCCCATCTATTTGTCAAAAAAGTCAACAACTTTTCAAATTTGTAATCCCTTCCCCCTCCAATTTAAACTATATAATATTTTAGCTTGAAAAAATGCAAATCATTTTTTTTTTTCAAAAGATTTCAACATTGCTTGAGGATGGAACAAAAACTTTAATTTTTAGTTTAATTCAAGGTTTAGGTTTTGGTTCCAAAACATGGTAATTTCTGTGTCGCAATGAATACATATTTTCAAACATTAATATTATAATATTATGCTCTACTGTGTATTGAGCACTAGTTTTAAAAATAAATGCAGAAGAACTGTGGATTATAAATCTAACTGTTCTTTCTTTTTATTTTCATATATATATATATATATATATATATATATATATATATATATATATATATATATATATATAGATGATATTGTTGGGTTAGTTCATTATTAATAAGGAGTGGGTTGAGGTTTATTATTTAGTGGATTAGTTATTAAATATGTTTAAGATGTTTTTGCCAGTATTAAATGCTATTTCATTTATGTATTGTCTACTATTATCTATAAAACAATAAACAACAACCAAAACAAATGTCATGATGACAGTTGATAACCGAAAGTGCTTGGCAAAAAACCATTGACTAGGGTCCTACTTCAACAACTTAGACCCAAATACAAAAAACTTGCAAGAAAGCAAGAAAAAATGAAAAAAAAGATCATCAAATGGAAAAGTTTCATAGTTTTCAACAATACATGCCTGAATAATGACATGCTTCTAGAATTATGGTCCTACACCAGCAAACTCCCTAACCCTCCATACACTTTACACTTATAGCAAACCATCTCTCTTTATTTCTCTCTCTAACTGTGATATTCACTCACTCTCTCTATATCAACTTGTTGAAGTCAGCAGTCAGATGAACAATTGAGTAGATAAATGACTGACCCTAGAAACAGAATTGGGTGGGATCTAAAAATAGCATCACATGTGACCTAATATGAAAATTTGAGTGAGAAAAATATTGAAATATTCAGCGGAGCTTGAGTGATCAACACCCTTTCTTTTGTTATCATCAACCAAAGGGGATTACATAATGGAGCCTAGTTCTAACTCTCACACACAATGCTTGCATATGGATATATATTTGACAGACTAAATATCCTAAACCAAAGGCAATAGTGAATTACTCAATATATTAATCATCTAAGACAAATGTATGTATGATTCATCCATAATCATAAATTCATCCATCCATATAAAAAGGCTCAGGGGCAGTTTACCTCCCCGAATGAGACTCTGCAACTTCAGCAGAGCCTTGTCCGGGTTCCTCTCTGATGAAGGCAGAGAGTTCAACTGTTTATTTGGAACAGATCGCAGCTAGTATATTTAGCAACCCACCCATAAGGGTTGCATGTGGCACAAAGCCAGTTTAACGTGGGTTCTCTGAGTCCATAGGCTCAGCCAAAAATATTCCCTTTCTGAACCTGTATAAACAGGTTCCGGGGCAGCCTACCTCCCCAAATGAGAGTCTGCAACTTCAGCAGAGCCTCATCCGGGTTCCTCTCTGCACAAAGGCAGAGAGTTTGACTGTCTAGCTGGAGCAGGTCGCAGATAGACGCTTTAGTCCATTGACTTACAGATACTTATAGTTAGTTACTACCTATAGTGTAGTCACTCATGGGGGTGACAGGTTATTCCATTACATCAAATCTAAACAAAACAAAAAATAAAAATATCGCAATTTTCTTTTTTCCTTCATATTTCATTTTATGATGAATAAAATTTTATAAAAGGAGAGCTCTATCCTTGGATCTACATTGTTTCTAATTTTCATAAATGACTTTCCTGATGTCATCAGTTCTCACCTTCGTATTTATGTTGATGACAACTATTTGCTGCAGTCATAATAGTAATTCTGATCAGTTCACTAGGATCGGATTGGCAGCTGATCTCAAAAGTGACCTACAATCTGTTGTTAAATGGGGCAAGAAGTGGTTCAAAAATGAAATTAATCTCTTGAAATCATTTTATTTTCCATCAGCATAGCTTGTATTAACCTCCAGGAGAGTGACTCATTGCACCTTCTCGGACTAACATCCTCAGCTGACACAGAGTTGAAAGGTTAAATTTAATCAGTTGTTATGTCTGATGCTGAGAAATTTGGTTCACTATGTCATACTAGATAATTTTTCTTGCCAGAATCTATTTTACATATTTATAAGTCTACCATTCAACCTTGCTTTGAATATTGTGCACCTGCTATATATTTAGAGATTCTTGATAAAATCCAAAGAATGTACAATATCATTGGTCCTGACCTGGCATCATGGCATCAGTTCCATTCCTGCTACTGTAACATAGCTTCCCTGTGCCTTTTCTATAAATACTTTCATGGCAATTGTTCTGACAAACTTTCTGCTATGGTAACTTGATTTTATGTACTAGATTGACAGCAAGGTCTCTATTCATTTTAAAGTTGCAGTGGCTAGATATAACCATAAGCTCTATGCTAACAGTTTCTTCTACCACATTCCTCACTTGAGAAACTCTCTTCCAGCTTCTTACTTCCCAGGCAATATCAAATATAATAACTGTAATGCCCTCTCTAATTTTTTCTGGAAACCGAAGAGTGAGAATAAAAACCCAATTATCACCTAGGAACCAGTAACAAAAGCTAAATCCTTCAGCAGGAAAGACAACAGATGTAACTTATGTCTTTCTGAGAAATTAATACTCTTGAAAAATATAAACAATCCTCATTTCTTAAGCAAAAGAAGTGAGTTAATGAGCACCTGGATACTTAATACAAATTTCTACTCAAACATGTTGACCTAAATTATTATGTTGACCACATATAATAGTACTGATATTATTTTTTTATTAATTTTTTTTTTTTTTTTACTTTTTGCTACCTGTACTATACAACTATTGTTAATATTAGACTGTAATGCATTTAACTTTTTTACTAATGCATTATTTCCGTTATCTTATCACTATAATTTTTTATTATTATTTATTCATTTATTATTATTATTGTTCTGTCTTTTTCTCCTACATTTAGTTTTACTATTAGTAATGTGTTTATTTACTTATTTATTTTTATTTGCATTTATTATTTTTATTTATTTATCTGCTCTATTTATTTACATATTTATCTGTTTCTATTTTATTTTATCTTATTTTATTTTCATTGATATGTATTTTTTTATAAGTATTTTAATTTTAATTTTATCATGGCATACTTTATTATTGATATCACTACTCTTGACCCAGGGCAGCACTACCTCCTCAAGGCTCTTGATGTAGGCCTTCATGTTGAGTCTGAAGCCTTGTGGAAAGATAAATCATCACTAATGATCACTCCAATCACCATGACATTGACTGGTTTTCATTACTCTTGGTACGTTTTTTGAAGACACATCAAGACAACATTTGTTCTGTGTATTCCCCATCTTATTCTGTCAGAAATACTGGCCTTGTTCAGACTGTTGAACACACTGGATAATGCATGCTGTGGGTGTTGAACAAACACAAATGTGTCTGAGAAGATGTCACAATAGGGATTGGCTAGCCACCAAGGAGACAGGCATACTCAGATATGAGTGGCTAACCATTACTTTATATATATATATATATATATAAAAATCCTTGTAAATTTTATTTCAATTATAAATCCTTGTAAATTTTATTTAAATTTACAAGATGAAAATGATCATTAACCTAATGTAATCTTAATTCCTATTGTATAAAATTTGTTGCTCTGTTTAATTAAAACATTGAGCTCTATGTGTGAATCAATTTTAATATTTAATATTTTACATTGTATTAATAGGATTCACATGGATTATATACCAACATATTATTACCTGTATATATATATATATATATATATATATATATATATATATATATATATATATATATATATATATTAATTACAGTTTTGAGGAGAGATTGCATTACCCAGTATGTTCAACAGTCTGAACAAGTCACTGGAGACAAAAGTATCAGTTGAGCAATCTAAAAAGTGACTTGACCCAAAGAGTTGTGAGTTCAATACTTTGCCACAGCAGAGGGAACAAAAACTTGGAGAGATGAATTAAAACAGGGAATTAACTGAATCTGAGAAAACTAAAAAACGACCTGGCACATGGAATAAGAAATATCTACCCCTGTGCAGTAAATAAAGGATTCGGTTCAAAATTCCAATGAATATCAGCTGAAGGAAGTCAGAGTGTACAATGGCCAAAACATTGTGAACATGGCAATAAAAATGAGAACAACAGTCCAACAGATATAAATAGAGTAAATAAGAACATTTCTACTTTAGATTTTTAGATTGTCTACAATGGCATGGACACAAAGTTTCTTATGGTAGTACATCTGTACAATTTCTATACCTAATAAGTCCAGAAAAGTAAACACATTTTTCCATGTACCCTGGGTATGATGATAAACTGCATCTGGCAACAAAATTAATATATATATATATATATATATATATATATATATATATATATATATATGTATAATATGGTCTTTGGCAGGGATTGATTTTGTCTCTATTGTAGAAGAAACCATGTGTGCGGGTAGTCTGGCTGTTTGATTTTATTAACTGAGCTGCTGGACCCTCATATGTCAAAAAACCCCAATGGGAGACTTCTCCATATATATATATATATATATATATATATATAAGAAAAGGTTTAAATACTAATATTCCATGGTCATAATTTATTCCATTGGAATCGTAAATACGATCCAATTCATTCATTTGTAGGTCTGATGAATTGGATCGTATTTACGATTCCAATGGAATAAATTATAACCATGGAATATTAGTGTTTAAGCCTTTTTATTATATTCTTACTCTGTCCTGGACATTGAGTTCTACCTGGATTCTGTCCACTTGGAATTATTTTTTATAAATATATATATATATATATATATATATTTATGTGTATGTATGTATATATATATATATTTATATATTTTAGATATGTGATTGCATATGTATGTGTATATTAACCACTAATATTATCAATCTATATATATATATATATAATAATAATCGACTCTCCCATCGAGATTCCACGTATGAGGGTCAAGTAAATCAGTTTCCAGGAAACTGACAGCCCGAGTGAGAGTGAGAGTGAGATGTTAATGATAATTGGAAAGTAGTCAGGTAAAGTAAACAACAATTTTATTTTTTTATCTTCTGTGTAATAAATGTGAACATCTGTGTGTCACTGTGTCACATGTTTCCAATTTAAAGGGGCACAACTCTCTAACATTCAATAGCTCATTACAAATGAAAAAATTACTGTTCTCAAATTACAATAAATAAAAATAAATAAAAAATAAAATTGTCATTGTTTTTGACTTTACTCCTAGAGATGTATATAATAAATATCGTTTTCAGTGTGTCACACATTTTCAACTTTACTCCTAGAGGCCGTAGCCCAACATATCATACCATTTGGGAATCAGGCTGACTGTGTGAGCAAATTAAAAACATTTAAAGCTAGATCCAGATCCACTTAAACATAGCAATCAATTTTGAGTTTCTCTGTAGTTTATTGTTGCCTATCAAATCTACTCCTGCCTACCTATTGTGATGAAGACCCAATCAAGAGCCCTTCACAGGAGCTATCTTAAACACCAACTGATGAGGCAGCATTTAAGCTAGTTATTAATATTTCTCACTTCTACCTAGGGTATCAGCATGCCAACTATCCATCCTCTTACCCTTAGGCTTAGGGTGAAATATAACCCAGACCTTATTTATGAAGAGACCCATGGTACCTTGAAAGTTTACTTAGAAAATGTCATCTGTGATGCCCTTACTGTTCATTTTCTTTTTTTAATCATTTCACCCCAAGCAAGGAAATAAAACCACTAAGACACAAGTGGTTACAGGGAGTGAAAGAGCATAAGATGATTCTAGTTGGGGAAAAGGGCAATAAAAGAACAGGTTTCAGAAGGACAGAAGATGGTGATTGATATTGCTTTAAACTTTTGAAGATTGCAGATGGCAGGAAAGCAAGAAATCACAGAAGAATTCCACAGACGATAAGTGCGAGAAAAAAACTAGTAGAATAGAACAGGTAGTTGCATCTAGTTAGTCCAACAGTAAAACAATGAGAGCTACTTTCAAATCTAGTCTCTTCTATTCTCTACGTGCCTTCAGGCTGAAGGCAATCATTGATATCCACAATTTCCTCTCCTCTGGACATCTTAAAAGATTTTTGTCTTTTTGTTATTTCTCCTAAACCACTATCCATTTACTCAAGCTCACTAAGTAGGTTATACATTATTTCCCTCTTGCCTTCAGTCTGTCCTGTGAGCATTAGATTTTCCAAGGCATCTTTCCTCATTATGTGCCCCAGAAATTTCAACTGCCTCTTCCAGATGTTAAGTATAAGTTTCCTTTTTGTTTCCATTTTCTCTAAAACCTCATCGTTGCTCACATGATCGGTCCATGGTATCCTCAGCATCCTTCTGTAGAAATTTCAACTGTCTCTTCCTGATGTTAAGTATAAGTTTCCTTTTTGTCTCCATTTTCTCTAAAACCTTGTCGTTGCTCTCATGTTCGGTCCATGGTATCCTCAGCATCCTTCTGTAGAAATTTCAACTGTCTCTTCCTGATGTTAAGTATAAGTTTCCTTTTTGTTTCCATTTTCTCTAAAACCTTGTCGTTGCTCACATGTTTGGTCCATGGTATCCTCAGCATCCTTCTGTAGAAATTTCAACTGTCTCTTCCTGATGTTAAGTATAAGTTTCCTTTTTGTTTCCATTTTCTCTAAAACCTTGTCGTTGCTCACATGTTCAGTCCATGGTATCCTCAGCATCCTTCTGTAGAAATTTCAACTGTCTCTTCCTGATGTTAATTATAAGTTTCCTTTTTGTTTTCATTATCTCTAAAACCTCATCATTGCTCACATGTTTGGTCTATGGTATCCTCAGCATCTTTCTGTAGAAATTTCAACTATCTCTTCAGGATGTTAATAAGTTTCCTTTTTGTTTCCATTTTCTCTAAAACTTCACATGTTTAATCCAAGTTATTCTCGGCATCCTTCTGTAGAACCACATTTCTGTTGCTTCAAGTCTCTTCTTCATCTTTGAAGAGATTGTCCAGCATTCTCTGTCACATAGGAGGAATGATATCACATAACATTTCTGTATACTTTACTTTGTTTCTAATGAATTTTTTCTGTATCTTAATACTCTGCTCAGCTTTTGGAATGCATTTTTGGTGTTACCAAAATGCCTTCAAATTTCAGTGTCACACTTTCTGTCTTCTGTTAAAACACTTCCTAAGTATTTAAATTTTTGTACTTACTTGATTTTGATTTTCTTGAATTTGTAATCTTCGTGTTGGGCTCATAGCACACTTAAATTCATGCAGTTGAGGTGTCAAAGATCATCTGAGCAATTGGAGAAAAGACAGAGAGAAGCCACGTCACATCAGTGAGAAAATGACTAAAGTCAAGATGCCAGGTCAGGGTTGATTATATTACATGCCAAGAGGAAGACTCTCAATTAAGACTGTCAACTCTTTAAGATTTCAGAGGTTAAACAACTATTTTGCTGATATATATGCTAATGTATACTGTCTTTTACTCTCCATATGTCTGGAATTGATACAAAGATTTGAGGCTTCCTTTTGTGTGTCCATCCAATGACACAACTTTTGGCATGAAGACTTACAAAACATCCAGGTCATTTGGAATTAGGAAAGGTCATCAATGCGTATAGAATGCCATTTCTATGCAAAAGAAGCAACTTCTAGCAAAACAGAAATATTGATTTTTCTATCAAGCACAAAAAGGTTTTGTTGTCTTCACAAATGGTAGGGTGGATGAGGTCAAATTCTGCACCCAAGGTCACTGCAGGAAGAATTAATTTGCAGTCTATATGATCTTTATTGTTGCTAAACAATTGCACCCTTGGGGGCAAATTGATACATACTTAAGCAGAAAAAGAATAATAATAAAGGCAACATTAGCCGTTTCCCTATGAGGAAACATCTTTTGAGTGAGCAGTCAGAACTACTTTCTCTGGAAATTTATAAAAGCTTTCTATATCTGTCTATATCTCTGAGATGAGGTATTATGAATATTTACATTATTTACATTATTCAGACTGTTATCCTTAACATTTCGATCATTGTATGCTCCTACCTTCTTCAGGTGATTGGAATTTTGAACTGAACCCTTTATTTCATCCATCGGGGTAGATTGTTTAACTTCAATATCTGTCTACATCTCTGAGATGAGTTATTATAATTATTTAGATTATTTACATTATTTGGACCGTTATCCTCATCTTCATTGACATATTCACGACATTTCGTCTGTTGTATGATCTGGCCTTCTTCAATTGATTGGAATTTTGTATCAAACCCTTTATTTCCTCCACCGTGTTAGATTGTTCTAGTTCCACATGCCATGCCTCTTCCAGATGTCTCAGTTATTTCCCTTTAACTCAACTTAAGTATTTTGGTTGACCACTGCTGTATTGAACTCACAATTATTTGGGTCTAGTCACTTGATTTAACCAATATCTTTATCCACTGGGACATGTGGCCACGATGGATGAAATAAAGGGTTCGGTTAGAAATTCCAATCACCTGAAGAAGGCAGGAGCATACAACATCTGAAACATTGTGAATATGGCTATGAAGATGAGGATAACAGTATGAACAATGTAAATAATTTAAAAACTTTCTATTAGAGCAATTTTTCAAGAAAATAGATTTCTCAAGTCCAGTAACTGTTTTAGCTCTTTCCAGTATTGATGGAGGTTTCCTTCCTAAACTTTTATCTGAATTAGGTTGGAACATCAACATTTGGAATATGTCATTTTCTACTCAAGTTACATCTGACATCCATTTTAGTTGTTACTGCTGTTGAAAGTCTTCAAATGATGTGGATTCTACTATTTGGAGTCCTGGGTATGATGATAAACAAACATCTGGCAGCAAAGCCACTGCTCTGGAGATTGGAGTTTTGAGGAGCATGGTACTACCTCTTAATTGCTGTTGTTTCCAAGTCCACCGTGACCCATGGCAGTAGCACCTGTTAGGGGTCCCATTGATGGACAAATAGTGACCCCTCAACCAACAAAAACAAAACACTATGAAAGTATAAAAATACATTTTTATAGTAAAAATATCAGCAATACATATTTATATTAAAAAAATTACCAACAATACCTGTTTATACTAGAATTACCAACAATACATTTTTTATAATTGAAGGAATACAATTTTGTTCAAAATATATTTAGTTGAAGCCATAAAATTATGTTCAAAATATTTAGATTTTGGTATTAAATAACCCATAGAGGTTGATGTGCCACTCAAGAAAATCAACCAACCAACCATTTAGTTCTGTTCTTTGTGATTCTGTAGCACCGGTCCAGAATGTTCAAAGAACAATGGTCAAGATCCACTGCCTTTTATTGCTCAAAGCCATTTTTAATCTGTCAGCATTTGTATACAGCTGACAGTTTAGATATTTCTGAATGGGTCTGATGCTATGCATGACATCCACATGAAAGTCTCAACCTGATTATGTTATTTGAGGGTATACTCAGTTTTTCAGGTTAATGTTTTGGTTTTGTAGCACTTTGCAATGTTGGATGAGACTATCTCTAGCACAGCTTAGTCTATTGTTCAATTTCCTTATCTCCTATACAGAGATGCTGATAGGTGTGACTTCTGCCTGTCTGATGCATAAAAATCTTAAATGATGCAGTAACTTACCAATCTGCACATCCCATGGGATGCATCTAAAGTTTCCCATGAAATGCAAGACATTGCAAATATTCTTTCAAATACTTTTTACTACTTCCTTTCTTTGTGATTCTGTAGCACCTATCCACAATGTCAAGATCCATTGGCTTTACTTGCTCAAAGCCATTTTTTAACCATTGATCTTAAAAAGCATTTGTATACAACTGACAGTTTAGATATTTCTGAATGGATTTCATGCAATACATGACATTGATATGAAAGTCTCATTCGGATGAAACTATTTAAAAACATGATATGAATTTTCAGGTTAATGCAGTGTATCTCAACCATTTTTAATTTGGGGTGCACTTTTAGAATAAGTAAAACACGGGAGTGCACTTTAAATTTTAATAAGGAAAAATAAATCATGAAATTTGAAAATAATAAAGATGTCCCCTAAAATAATCATTTATTTTTAGAACATTACATTATATATTTGAGCAGTAGTGTTTTCATTTAAATGGATTTATGAAGAAACTGCTCTTTTTTTTCTTTTTTTTTTTAGACAGACCGATAGTTGATTTAAATGTGTCCAAGAAGGCAAAAGGGAAAGCATTATCCTCCACATCTTGAAGATTAAGGAATTTAATATCAAATTTAAAATATGAAATGACAAAGATCTGAGTTAAACATGGAAGTCATATGCTTGGTTTCTCTAGCTTTTTAAAAATAAAGACTTTTTTTTTTTGATTTAAAAATAATTAACAAATTACTCTTCTGTAAACTTGGGGTGCACCTGGGTACTTTTCAGGGTGGATTAATGCGACTAGGCACAAGGGTTGAGAAACATTGGGTTAATGTTTGGTTTGGTAGCAATTTTTGATGTTGGTCAAAACTACCTCTAGCACAGCCGAATCCATCTTTGATTTCCTTTTTTCATATACTAAATTATGGCAGGTATGGTGCCATTCATGACACCCATATGAAGGTCTCAGTCTATTGAGACTATTCAAAACCATTTGAATTTTCAGGTTATTGCAGTGTTTCTAAACCATTTTTAATTTGGGGCATACTTGTAAAATAACTAAAACTCTGGGATGCACTTTAAATTTTAATCAGGAAAAATAAGTCATGAAATTTGAAAATAATAAAGATGTCCCCTAAAATAATCATTTATTTTTAGGACATTACATTATATATTTAAGCAGTACCGTTTTCATTTAAATGGATTTATGAAGAAACTGCTATTTTTCTTTTTAGAGAGACTGATAATTATTGATTTAAATCTGTCAAGGTAGGCAAAAGGGAAAGGATTATCCACTCCAGCTTAAAGATTAAGAAATTTAGGATCCAATTTAAAATATGAATTGACAAGTCCAGTAGCTGTTATCACTGATTCCATTAGTGATGAGGGTTTCCTTTTTAACCTTTTATTTGAAGTTGTGTAAAATGTTATCTGGATTTTGTCATCATTTTCTCTTCAAGTTACATGTGCTATCCATTTTAGTTGTTGCTTCTGTTGAAAGTCTTCAAGTGATGTTGTTTCTGTTATTTGGTACAGTTCTTTATTTTTGATTCTCTAGTACCAATTCACAAAGTTTGAAGAAGTGTGGTCTTTGCCACGACTATCAGGCTTCACTCAGTCAAAGCCATTTTTAACCATTGATCTGAGAAGGCAGTTGTATACAGCTGACAGTTTAGATATTTCTCAACAGGTATGGTGTCATACATGACATCCATATGAAGGTCTCATTCTGATGAGGCTATTTAAAAACATTTGAATTTTCAGGTTAATACAATGTTTCTCAACCATTTTTAATTTGGGGCTTACTTGTAAAATAACTAAAACTCTGCAATGCACTTTAAATTTTCATAAGGAAATGAATAGGCCCTGTCATGTTCCACAATGGGTGTAACAGCTTTTGCCTGTTACTATTACTCAAAGTAGTGTTTGCCAAAGTATACCATTGATTTTCAATGTGGGTAGTGTTAGACTTACTTACCAATATGGTATGGTAATGTTAGCTGTTTCCTTATAAGGAAACCTTCATCATTGATAAAGCAGCCATTACCACTTTCAGTTAATAATTATAAAATCTTTCTTTTAAAACAATTTTTCAGGAAAATAGTTTTCTCAAGTCCTGTAGCTGTTATTGCTCTTTCAGTATTGATGAAGGGTTTCCTTTTTAACCTTTTATTTGAAGTTGTGTAAAATGTTATCTTGATTTTGTCATCATTTTCTCTTCAAGTTACATGTGCTATCCATTTTAGTTGTTGCTTCTGTTGAAAGTCTTCAAGTGATGTTGTTTCTGTTATTTGGTACAGTTCTTTATTTTTTGATTCTCTAGTGCCAATTCACAAAGTTTGAAGAAGTGTGGTCTTTGCCAAGACTAACAGGCTTCACTCAGTCAAAGCCATTTTTAACCATTGATCTGAGAAGGCAGTTGTATACAGCTGACAGTTTAGATATTTCTGGATGAGTTTGGTGCCATGCACAACATCAATATTATAGTGCTTCACAGTAAAGCATTGAATTAGGCTGTGTGTGTGTGTGTGTGTGGAGGGGGGTGGGGGTCAGTGACACCAGGCCAGGAAAGTAAACAGTTAAATAACGCTTACTAACAAGGAATCAAGTTTGCCATATATTTTATTTATTTAAGTCAAAGTGCATTGATTTTTGAATGGGTAAATGTATATTTTGGCTTGTAATCGTCTTTTGCTCGCTTAAACAGCCTGACCAAATTTCAGGCTCATTTGTTTGTATGTGTATGTCACCATATTTCTTATAGATTCATACACACATACAAAAAAGATCTGCCAACTTAGTTGTGGTTTAAGTTGGTAGACGTGATAGAAGAAGGAAAAATGTAAGGTATTGGGGAAACTAATTTGAACAAAGTATGTATATCTCACCATATTTCTTGTACATAGTCTTTTTAACATACAAAATAGTACAAATAATGATAATTCCCTGCTTGATTTTGCTTTGATAGAGGATGATTGAACTTATACTAACTTAAAACTTAATAGATAATATCATAACTTAAAATTTAATAGATAATATCATAGATTAAAATTTAATAGATAATATCATAGATTAAAATTTAATAGACAATATCATAGATTAAAACTTAATAGATAATATCATAGCTTAAAATTTAATAGATGATATCATAGCTTAAAACTTAATAGGTAATATCATAACTTAAAACTTAATAGATAATATCATAACTTAAAACTTAATAGATAATATCATAGATTAAAATTTAATAGATAATATCATAGATTAAAATTTAATAGATAATATCATAGATTAAAACTTAATAGGTAATATCATAGCTTAAAACTTAATAGGTAATATCATAACTTAAAATTTAATAGATAATATCATAACTTAAAACTTAATAGATAATATCATAGATTAAAACTTAATAGGTAATATCATAGCTTAAAATTTAATAGATAATATCATAGCTTAAAACTTACTAGATAATATCATAGCTTAAAACTTAATAGATAATATCATAGCTTAAAACTTAATAGATAATATCATAGATTAAAATTTAATAGATAATATCATAACTTAAAATTTAATAGACAATATAGATTAAAACTTAATAGGTAATATCATAACTTAAAATTTAATAGATAATATCATAACTTAAAACTTAATAGATAATATCATAGATTAAAACTTAATAGGTAATATCATAGCTTAAAATTTAATAGATAATATCATAGCTTAAAACTTACTAGATAATATCATAGCTTAAAACTTAATAGGTAATATCATAGCTTAAAATTTAATAGATAATATCATAGCTTAAAACTTACTAGATAATATCATAGCTTAAAACTTAATAGGTAATATCATAGCTTAAAATTTAATAGATGATATCATAGCTTAAAACTTAATAGGTAATATCATAACTTAAAACTTAATAGATAATATCATAACTTAAAATTTAATAGATAATATCATAACTTAAAAATTAATAGATATCATAGCTTAAAATTTAATAGATGATATCATACTGTCAGTCCATTAACTAACTATACGCTTTCTACAATTTTTCATTTTACTTTCAAGTGTCTTCAATTTTTAATTCTTCCTTTCCCTCTCTCCAATTTTTCATTCTTCTTCCTTTCCCTCTCTCCAATTTTTCATTCTTCTTCCTTTCCCTCTCTAAAATTTTTCATTCTTCTTCCTTTTCCCCTCTCCAATTTTTCATTTTTTTTCCTTTTCCTCTCAACAATTTTTCATTCTTCTTTTCTCTCTCTACAATTTTTAATTCTTCCTCCTTTCTCTCTCTGCAGTTTTTAATTATTCTTCCTTTCCCTCTCTATAATTTTTAACTCTTCTTCCTTTCCCTATCTACAATTTTTCATTCTTCTTCATTTTCCTCTCTCTCCAATTTTTGATTTTTCTTCTTTTCTCTCTTTCCAATTATTTATTCTTCTTTTCTCTCTTTCCAATTTTTCATTTTTTTCCTTTCCACTTGTACAATCTTTCATTCTTTTTCTTTTCCTTCTCACCAATTTTTCATTCTTCTTCTTTTCTCTCTTTCCAATTTTCCATTTTTCTGCTTTTTCACTCTCCAATTTTTCATTCTTTTCTTTCTTTCCAATTTTTCATTCTTCTTCTTTTCTTTCTTTCCAATTTTTCATTTTCTTCTTTTTTTCTCTTTCCAGTTTTTCATTCTTTTCTCTCTTTCCAATTTTTCATTCTTCTTTTCTTTCTTTCCAATTTTTCATTTTTCTTCTTTTTTCTCTTTCCAATTTTTCATTCTTTTCTCTCTCTCCAATTTTTCTTTCTTCTTCCTTTCCCCCTCTCCAATTTTTCATTTGTCTTCCTTTTCCTCTCAACAATTTTTCATTATTCTTTTCTCTCTCTACAATTTTTAATTCTTCTTCCTTTCCCTCTCTACAATTTTTAATTCTCCTTCCTTTCCCTCTCAAAAATTTTTAATTCTTCTTCCTTTCTCTCTCTATAATTTTTCATTATTCTTCATTTTTCTCTCTCTCTCTTTCCCCTTTCTTCCATGGTTTCAGTTTCTACTAGTGCTCTTCCTTTCATTTTCTCAATTTATCACAATCCAAAATCTAGCAACAACATCAGCAGACAATCCCCACCCAATTCAAAAAGTCAGAATTCATTTACACCATTAAACAATAACTATGGAAATCATACGAGACATAATTAGTTTTTCAAAATCTCAGCCAATGAAACAAATGACAATGGCCGCTGTTTTTCATTTCTGTACCATTTGGTATTTATGTACACAAGGCAAAATTACTGGTTGTTATTTCGGTGATGAAAGGGGTTAATGTTCTGTTCTGTGTGAAAATTAATGATTGATTGCATCTGTGGGTGTGTGTTTGGCATAATAATGATAGTGGTAAACCTTATTTGATTTTTGGGGGGATGTGAAATGATTTATCATTTCCTGCTCTCAGATCCAAGTGTTTCTTGTGTTTATTCTGATTGTATCAACCAAACAATGTTTTTGGCTCAGTTTCCAGCCAAGGCACATGTGTCACTTAAAATTTAGCATGATGTTAATGATAATGGTAATATTAACTGTTTCCCTACAAGAAAACATTTAGCATTCATTGACCAAACAGTCATCTAGTTTTGGAGCAATCACATCTTAAAGTGCATTGACATTTTGCTCTGCCTAATGCTGCCTTGTGCCATGTCAATGAATATTAAATTTAATTGATCTAAATGAATTCTGAAGGTTCTATTTTTATGTGCTGTGTCCTTTCAGGATGTGAGCGATCATGGCACTCCACAACCTCCTAACCTTTGGAGCTCTTAGCAATGTTTATTACATTGCCAAGCTTCCCTTGTTCAGCTATCTATTCACATTGTCAGTTTGATGACCAGCAATTTTCATTGTCCCTTTTCTCTTTGATATGTCCTCTGAGTGTCAAATTCTCCAAGTCCTCCTTCATCATTATTTGTCCCCAAAATTCATTTGGCTCAGTTTCCACTCAAGACACATGTGTCCCTTAAAGTTTAGCATGATGTTAATGGTAATGATAATATTAACTGTTCCCTTATAAGGAAACATTTGGCATTCATTAACCAAGTATTCAGTACCACTTTCACTTGTAATTTGTAAAATCTTTCTCTTAAAACAATTTTTTAGGAAAACAGGTTTTAGTAGCTATTATTGCTCTTTTCAGTATTGACGTGTGTTTGCTTCCTAACCTTTTATTTAATGTTGTGTGGAACGTTAACATTTTGATTATGTCATTAATTTCTCTTTGAGTTATGCGTGCTATCCATTTTAGTTGTTGCTGCTGTTTGTAGTCCTCAAGTGATGTGGTTTCTGTTATTTGGTACAGTTCTTTGTGATTCTGGAGCATCAGAATGTTCAAAGAACAATGATCTTTGCCAAAAAACCTCAGGCTTTACTCACTCAAGACCTTTCTTCATATTAGCTTTTTACCTACAAGGAAACATTTGGCATTCATTGAAAAAGCAGCATGATGTTAATGGTAACGGTATCATTAGCTGTTTCCCTACAAGGAAACATTTAGCATTCATTGACCGAACAATCATTTAGTTTGGGGGCAATCCCATCTTAAAGTCTATTGACATTTTGCTCTGCTGCCTAATGTTGCCTTGTGTGACGTCAATGAATATTAAATTTGATTGATCTAAATGAGTGTTTCCCAACCTTTTTTCAACCAGTGACCCCTATGGGCACAAACTTTTTGTCAAAACCCCTAATTGTCAAATTAAATTTATATTATATTGAATTCATCTTTCATAGCAATATAACACTTAGGTATTAGTGCAAAAATAATTTTAACATTGTTTTTATTTCTATTATTAAAGCCAATGATTAAAATCCTAAAAAATACTTTTACTTGATAGTTTATCTCAATGTTTTCAATGCAATGGATGACTTTGATTCATACTGGCTAAGGCTCTTACTCTAGGTTCATTTGATAGATTATCTCAATATCTTCAATAAGATGGTTGACTTTGGTGCTTACTGGCTAAGGCCCTTATTCTAGGTTCATTTGATAGCTTATCTCAATGTCTTCAATGCAATGGCTGACTTTGGTGCTTACTGGCTAAGGCCCTTACTATAGATTCCATGCTTCTTGGAAGTAATCATAAATCACTTTGTTTTGTAATTTGCAGGTGGTTTCTTTGCTTAGTAAGAAGCTCTGTAACTGTGTTGAAACTACATTCAGCCATCTAGGAAGTTGAAAATGCAATGAAGAAAAGTTTGGTTGCTTTCCACAGCACTTTTAGAAATTTCCTTTTGTAGCCAATATTGAATAATTTTTGAAAATCTGAAAAAAATGGATACACCTGAGTATGTTCACCGCCCCCCCCCCTAAAAAAAATGAAATAAAAAGATCCCAGTGCCCACTTTCAACCTAACAGAGCCCACAAGGGGGCGCAATCACCCACTTTGGGAAACACTGATCTAAATGAATTCTGAAGGTTCTATTTTTATAAACTGTGTCTTTTCAAGATGTGAGTGATCATGGCACTCCACAACCCTTGGAGCTCTTAGCAATGTTTATTTCTTTGCCAAGCTTCCCTTGTTCAGCTATCCATTCATATTGTCAGTTTGATGCCCAGCTGCTTTTCATTGTCCCTTTTATCTTTGACATGTCCTCTGAGTGTCAAATTCTCCAAGCCTTCCTTTATTCAGATGTGTCATTTTTGTTTCCATTTTCCTTAAGCCTTCTTCACTGCTTAGATGCTCCATCCATGGAATTCTCAGCATCCTTCTGTAGAACCAGATTTCTGCTTCCTTCAGTTTTCTCTTCATCCGTCAAGAGATTGTCCAACGTTTACTACCAGATAAGAAGATTGATAATACAGCACTCTTTTTGTTCTTATGAAAATTTCTTATTTTTTGGTACTTTGTTTTGTTCTTTTGAAAGGCATCTTTTGCTATTCAAATTTGAATTTCAGTATCACATTTTCTATCCTCTGCAAAAACACTTCCCAGATATTTAAATTTCTACACTTGTTTGCTGTTAATGTTTCTAGTTTGTAGTTCACAGCTTGGGACATTTATCTTTTTCTTTTTTTTTTTTAAGCGTTTCACCCCAAGCAAGGCGGGAAGCCACTAGGATGAAAGGGGTTACAGAAGATTTGGAGCAAGATCAGATAGGAGTGATAGAGGAAAGGATGGGGAGAAGGATAGTGGATAGATCAAGGCAGCTGGAGATGTCGATTGACATTACATTTGAATACTTGGAGATTATAGCTCTCAGGGAAACTGGAATAGGGAAGGGTGTTCCACAGGCGAGAGGTGCAAGATATGAAGCTATTGGAGTAGAAGAGACAGCTACATTTAATAGTTTCAACAGTGAAAGGGTGAGAGTGGGATGCCAGCCTCGTAGGGCGCTTGAATTCATGAAGTCTGGGAACCAGTGAATGCAGCTCCTCGGAGCAATTGCCATGAAAGTATTTGTAGAAAAGACAGAGAGAGGCAACAGCGCATCTGTGAGAGAGTGACTGTAGATGAGATGCCAGATAAGGGCCAATTATATTACATATCCACCTCTGGATCTTATCAAGAACTCCGAGGCAAACAGAAGGGTCTCCAGACCATATATAGTAGGAATACTCCATGCAAGGGCGAATTGTTTGCTTGCTGACAAACATATTTTCTGGCTTCTTCTAAAATACTGTATATGCAGCTATTTCAAATAAAATCCATAATTTAGGTTAAAAATATGAGGTAGGGCAAATTTATAAAAAAAAAAAAAAAAAAAAAATGTGAGGCCGGATCATTCAGTTAAGTGCCATATGTGATACATGCTTTAGCAATCATGTATCTTTTGATACATGACTGACGAGGCAGATTTTTTCCCACAGTAGGTTGCCATTTCTTTCTGCAGTAGACAAGTTGCCAAACCAAGGCTAAAGAACCCAGTCTGTCCTGTTGTTCAACCCATAGCTGGGAGGAGAATAGATAGATTCATACCTTTCTCAAGGGTATTTGAACATGAGTAAATCTAACAAACTCAACTTGAATTCACTATAAATTAGAAGGACTTAAAAAAGAAAATCAAGGCCAGCCCTATTCACACAAACCAGGCTTGCCACAGTTACCTACTTTTTTCTGAAATCTATCAAAGGCTTTCTATCAGCTCTGCTCTTCATTCTTAGATGATGCTCAAAGAATCTGATCAAATCCTGGTGAGAATACTATTCAAAGCCAGAGAGCTTGGATGTACAGATGATGTCATGAATAATGGAATTGTTACAAAGAAACTCTTGTGACCAATCACTAAGTGTAGTAAGAAATTTTTGAGACACATAATGAGGAAAGAGGGCTTGGAAAACTGAACATTCCCAAGACATAATTTCAATTTAAGTAATGCATGGTTGTTAGCAAAATGAAACAGTCCAATATGCAAATTACAAATTGGAGATACCAAATCACATAAGACAACTCCTAGATATTTACGTTTTACTTAACAGAGGACAGAAAGAGAAACAAGGAAATCTAAAAGCCTCATTGGGATAGAAAAAGATGCCTTCTAAAAGCTAAGCAAACTATTAAGAAACAGGAAAATTTCATTAGAAACAATCAAAAGAGTCAGTCAGTTAAGTGCCATATGTGATACGTGCTTAGAAAATCCTGTATTTTTCGATACGTGACTGACAAGTCAGATTTTTTTCTGCAGTAGACTGGTTGCCAACCAAGGCTAAAGAACCCAGTCTGTCCTGCTATTCAACCCATAGCTGGGAGGAGAAGAGATGGATTCATACCTTTCCCAAGAGTATTTGTGCATAAGTGAATCTCAACTGGAATTTGAATTTGGCTCACCAAACTCTCTGACTCACTTTCATCTGACTTAGTCCTGGTCTATCTTGCCTTGAAATTAGAACACTACATTTGCTTATCTAAATTTTCTCTTGTGTGTCAATCCGAATTCTTAGTTTGTGAACTTTTTACCATGTTACAGTTGCTTTGCCTTACTACTGTTCATTTGCCTTACATATTGTTTGCTTGCTTTATATTATTTTTTTTTGTTCTGTTCTTTTCCTTTTCTTGTTATTGCAAATGTTAATTCAATTTGTGGGACAGTTCTGTTATTTATTTTGCATTTGATCAGGGCCACTCAATGATACAGATTATCAGCCCACGAATAGACTCTCTTTCAACAGTGACAAATCAAAATATGAGCTATGGGAGGGAAAAACTTTTAGGATACATGAGAATACAAAAATTACACAAGACAACCTTGGCATCATTTAATGGCCACAGTGACAAAGAATACTGTAAAAAGAATGCAAATGCGTTTGCTGAATTAATCCAATTTCTTGCTGATCAAAGTCTGTCTGTAAGCCCCTGACAATGGCAGAAAAGCACTGCAAATTTTGAGAGAAAACTATTTATTAAATGCAAAAGCAAAAATAATATCCTTGTGTACTGAATTAAACTCCCTATGCAAAGCAAGTGCCAAAGGTATTACTGATTATATTATTAGAGTCGTAAATGCTGTAACATAATTAAAAACCTCCAGAGAAGTAATTAGCAATTGTTTACATTTAACTATGGCCATTCACTCAACAATGCAAGGTAAATCTATTAAAAATTAAACCCATGATTCAATTTTAAACAATGCAGCAATGTAATTTTTCTAAAACTAAAACTCATAAAAATTATTATTAAATCATTATAAAATTTAAAATGTTATACAGTAGGTTAAGTTTATTTTACAAAAGAAAAACCTTGATTTAGTTAATAAATTCAAGGTAGATACCAAAGTTAAGCAATGTCAAGCCTGGTCTGTACCTTGATACATGACCACTTGTGAATACCAAGTGCTGTAAGGTTGGATGTGTATGTAGCACAATGCATCATGGCTCAGAATCGTTATTTTTATAGATACAAATATATAAGTAAATGCTCTGTTTATAATAAACAGTATTAACAACATTTACTGGCCTGAATGTCCAGGAAATTATCATAGAAAATATGTGTCTTCCGACAGGAATCAAACCTATATCCTTTAAGGAACCAACATATAGCCTGACATGCTATACCATTTAGCTACAGAGGAAATGTCTGGTTAGCAAGGCCGAATTACTGTTTTTAAACTACAAATTTCCCATGATTCCTTTTGGAGGACACATTTTCAGGCCAGTAAATGTTGTTAAAACTGTTTATTATATACAGTGCATTTACTTAAATATTTGTCTGTCTATATTTCTGAGATAAGGTACTATGTACATTATTTACATTATTCGGACTATTGTCCTCATTTTTGTCGCCTTATTTATCATGTTTTGGCCGTTGTACACTCCGGCCTTCTTCAGGTGGTTGGAATGTCGAACTGAACCCTTTATTTCACTCAACGTGGTAGACTGTTCTAGTTCCACGTGCCATGTTTGATGGATGTTAGTTATCAGTTATCTCCTGTTAATTTCCCTCTGAAAGTTCTCCACTGCCTTAACCGGGTATTGAACTCACACTCTTTGGGTCCTGTCACTGGATTTAACCAACGCATTTATCCACTGTGTCATATGTCCTTGAGGACCACCTGAAGAAGGGTGGAGCATACAACGGCCGAAACATTGTGATAAATATGGCGACAAAGATGAGGACAATAGTCCAAATAATGTAAATAATTAAATATTTGTATCTATAAAAATAATGTATAAACAATAAATATATTAAAATAATTGTTGGACTTAGTCCCTTTCATTCATATATATATATATATATATATATATATATATATATATATATATATATATATATATTTATTTATTTATTTCATATATATATATATATATATTTATATATTCATTTATTTTATATATATATATATAAATATATATATGTTTATTTATTTCATATATATATATATTTATATATATTTATATTTATATATATTTATATCTATATATTCATTTATTTCATATATATATATATATAAATATTTATATATATATATTTATTTCATATATATATATATATATATATATATATTTATTTCATATATATATATTTATATATTCATTTATTTCATATATATATATATATATATATATATTTATATATTCATTTATTTTATATATATATATATAAATATATATATGTTTATTTATTTCATATATATATATATTTATATATATTTATATTTATATATATTTATATCTATATATTCATTTATTTCATATATATATATATAAATATTTATATATATATATTTATTTCATATATATATATATATATATATATTTATTTCATATATATATATTTATATATTCATTTATTTCATATATATATATAAATATATATATATATATATATTTATTTCATATATATATTTATATTTATATATATTTATATATTCATTTATTTCATATATATATATATATATAAATATTTATATATATATATTTATTTCATATATATATATATATATATATATATTTCATATATGTATATTTATATATTCATTTATTTCATATATATATATAAATATATATATATATTTATTTCATATATATATATATATATATATATATATATATATATTCATATATGTATATTTATATATTCATTTATTTCATATATATATATAAATATATATATATATATTTATTTCATATATATATATATATATATATATTTATATATATTTATATATATTTATATTTATATATATTTATATTTATATATTCATTTATTTCATATATATATATATATATATATATATAAATATATATATATAATTATATATTTATTTATTTCATATATATATATAAATTTATATATTTATTTATTTCATATATATATATATATATATATATGCCTATATATATATATATGCCTATATATATATATATGCCTATATATATATGTATTTATTATATATATAAAATTGTTTTATAAAACAATAAAAATTACAGTAAGTGGTGCCAAAAGAAAAATGCCTTAGTCACACACCATTTTTTTAATTGTCCTAACTTTTCCACATGAATAAGAATCTGTGAACTTTAATTATAAATAGTATATTTAATTAAAATAATTATATTTAATTATAAAATACTTTAATTATAAAAATATCCATTCTAACATTTTGCAACATTCTATGAAGTTTGACTTTCTGGAACATTCTTTTGTGAAAAATTATTTTTTCATTTTTTAAAATTCATTTAGACTTTCTGCTAAATTTTGATTTTTTGCAAAGACTTATATTTTATTCATTAAATCCGTTTGCCATTTGCGGAAACATTAAACGAATACTGCAGTTGTTCATGAATGTGTTTGCTAAAGGCGAATTAATTTATGTTGACTGAACTGGATATAACTCTCATGGAAATGGCTATATTTTCTTTTAAATTAGAAAAATAACTTTTTAAAATTAAAGCCCCGAGTTAATTCAATATTTTGTTCATTATTTTTGCCAATTCGTATAAAATGTGATTTTTCACTCACCAACTGACATACAAAGCAATTTTTAATCAATATTTAAAAAAGTGCATTACTGCTGACCCTGGTTACAAATGACTGTTTCAATTTATAACTGAGCAGTAAGTACTTGCAATTAACTCAATTCAGTGACTATAGTAGAGGTTTATAATCAACGGAAACAAGGCTGAGTAAAGATTTCAATTAAATTTTTGTAGGAAATTGTACGTTTTTTTAAAAATATATTTTAGACTCCTTGAATTAATATGACTTTTATTCCTCTGGGAAATCAATGTTTGAAAGGTTTTTAACAAAACTCAAATCTAATGCTTAACTAGGCACTTACTCTACAGCTGGTTTTACAAAAATAGGAAATCATTTTAATTTGTCTATAATATCAATAATTTTAAATTACAGAAAGATAACGCAGAAGTACAAGATTTCACCACCATGACTACCACCAAAAGAGGCTACTTTCTGCATACAAGAGTACAAATTTACATTTACCTATAGACTCAAGTACAAAACCTGACTGACATTTACCTATATACTCAAGTATAAACCTGATTCATATTTACTTATGGATGCAAGTATAAACTCAACCAATATTTAAGTATAGATGTAAATATAAATTCAATCAATGTCTACTTATAGAATTAAGGTATAAACCTGACTAATGGACTCAAGTATAAAGTTTACCAATTTTTGCCTATAGCCTCAAGTATAAACATAACCTATGTTTACCATAGACACAAGTATAAATCTGACTAATGTTTACCCCCAAGAGTCATGTATAAACCCCAACAATGTTTCCCCATAGACAGAAGTATAAACACGATCAATGTTTACCTATACAAGCAAGTATAAACCTGACCTACATTTATCTACAGACTCAAGTATAAACCCGACTAATGTTTACCTATGGACTCAAGTATAAATGTGACCAACCTTTACCTATAGTCCCAAGTATAAACCCAACTAATATTTACCCATAGACTTAAGTATGAATCCAACCAATTTTTAATCCTAGAGTCATGTATAGACTCAACCAACATTTCCCCATAGACTCAAGTATAAACCTGACCTATGTTTACATACAGACTCAAGTATAAACCTGATTAATATTTACCTATACACTCAAGTATAAACCCAACCTATGTTTGCCTATTGTCTCAAGTATAAATCCAACCAATGTTTACCTGTAGACACATGTATAAATTCAAACTATGTTTGACTATAGTCTCAAGTATAAACATAACCAATATTTTCTCACAGGCTTAAGTATAAAACCAACCAATGTTTATCTATAGACTTAAGGGCCAAGAGTAAAATTTTCCCATAAACTTAAGAATAAACTTGATCAGTATTTACCTACAAATTCAAATATAAACTCTTCCAACATTTACATGCAGCCTCAAGTATGAACCTGACTAATATTTGCCTATAGACTCATATAAATATAATTTTAACTACTATTTACCCATAGACTTAAGTATAAACTCTATCTATATTTACTACAAATACAAATATAAACTCAACCAAGATTTATCTGTAACACAAATATAAGCATGACCAATATTTTTCCATAAACTCAAGGATAAATTTGACTAAAGTTTATCAATAATTGCAAGTACTTGACGAATCTTTACCTATAGACTCAAATAAGGACTTAAACAATATTTATCTGTAGACTTAAATGCCGATATTTTCCCATAGGTTCAAGTAGAAACCCGATCAATGTTTACACATATTCAAATATCATTGAAATTATATTTTGACCTAAAAAAACCCAACAAAGATTGATATGCTATAAAATTAATTAATCTAACGCAGTCATAAACTAGAAACTTGGTCATGAAAAATTTTATTCCACAACACCTAAATTTTAATGACAACCCAAGAGTACTGACTCAATAAAAAAGAGTTTATTTTTACAGACTCCCATATTCAAAATGCTGCAGACATTTTATTTTTAATTTATTTATTTACTTCATGGGCATTTCAAAGTACACATGAAAAATTCAACAATTATATATAGACAGCAGACAGAGAGAAAATGTTTACATTGGGATTGAGACCACTGAGGGAACTGTAGGAATACAAAAGACAATTATCTCCCCTTGGGCAAGATGAATGGCTGCTTTGTGATGGCTGCTTAGTGATGTTACTTCATAGTGTGACTAAAGTTGTCAGTCAGTTAGCTTCCAGGAGTCAAACTGTGTGGTTACTTTTATTTAGCTCAGGCCCCTTTATCCTTAGCCCAGGCTGAGGCTAAATCAGCTTACACCAGCCATGTGGTGCAACTCACAAGTGTATGTTGTCATTTTTCTATGGAAATATATCTTCACCAGATATAGAGTCCTCAGCAGTCCCTGGCAGTCCTCAGTTTGGGAAAAATCCAGGACTCATGGTTTCCTGTTTGCAGAATATGTTCTTGCAAGTGACATAGTAGATTAATTCAACCTGCTCAAATCTGGAATCCTAAATATGGCTTCTCCAGAAACATAGAAGAATCTCCAACAGCTCCAGTTCCCAATGAGAATTATTATATGTAACACACTCTTTTTTTTTTATCCACTTTTCACTCTGCTTGTTGCTACATGGATGTTATAGTTTCTTTGTGTAGGATACAAGTAAATATGTATATATAACGTTGTGCATGATTTAGTGGCATAAAACGTTATCTGAGAACAAAGCATGTTTGTCATTTCTCATCTTTCAGCTATTCCATTCTGTCCGTGAAATACTAATGTTAATAATGGGGGAAATACAAAAAGAAGAATAAGCCTTTCTTCCATCATTTCTCCCATTATATGATAGTGTATCTGACATGACATGATATTATTTACAGTCATTAAACCATTTCAACAGAAATATAACAACCGCAAAATGTCCTTTAATGTGGAGAGGTATAAGCAAAAAACACATTCAAATTACATATGGTATATTAAAGAAAAGTACTTAATATTTACATCTTATACACATCTGGGTTAAGGTTATATTAATGGTACATTATATATATATATATATATATATATATATGTATACATATACATACATACATAGAGTTTATGAAAAACTAGGTAATCTGTATGGGTAAACCTAAGGAGGATAAAATCTAGAGAGCTCAATGTAAATCCAGAGCAAATAATTTAAATAAAAACAGACCACTTTAAGGTTCTATGTAATAAATTATTTCACCACAGCCTTTTTAAAGGACTGCGGGTCATCAGACTTTACTTCCAAACAAAAAATGAAAAGAAAATTTTCCTTTTAATTTTCTTTTCATTTTTTGTTTGGAAGTAAAGTCTGATGATGTGTGGTCCTTTAAAAGGGCTGTGGTGAAATAATTTATTACATGGAACCTTACAGTGGTCTGTTTTTATTTAATATACATATATATATATATATATATATGAATGTATGTATATTAACACAGACACACACACACACACACATATATACATATATATATGTACACATATACACCTATATCTGTGTGTGTGTCTGTGTGTGTGTATCGATGTAATAGGAAAGAACCGTTAGATTAATGATCCAAAGGTCTTTAGTATTTATGTTTTTATTTTTTTTAAAATAGTGCTCGATACTACAGTAGAGCTTAAAATTATAATTATTTTAAAAAAAATATGATTCCATCATGACACAGAAATTATTCTGTTTATAATTGAAGTTCAAATCCTAAAGTTTAATTTCAAAATTAAACCTAAAACTTAGAGCACAGTTTCATTCTCATTCTGATTGAAGAAATGTTTTACTCATTTATAGGTTGGCAATGGAAGTGTATCTGGGGTTTCTCTTTCATTATCAAGGGCTCTCTGCTTTGATGAAAGTAGGAATGTTTATTATATATCAAATTTTTGGAGTTGTGTAAGGTTGGGTTGGGGGATTTTTATCTGGCTACAATGGCCCTTACTATCAGGCTTTGTTGTTTTTATTACTGTCTGTTAAAATACTTACTGACTGATGTTCTAGTTACACCCTTTTTTGGTGTTTATTTGGGTTTTTTTTTTCTGTTGATGGTTTCTTAAAGGGGTGTTTTGATATGATTGGGTTGTATTTTTAATCCTATAGTTTTATACATATCTGAAATTTATTGAATTTTATAATAGATTTTATATATATTATGAAAATTAATATATGAAAAACAAGAAGCCAACCATTAATTGCCATAATCAACTGGCGATATTTTGAGTTTATATCTGTACTTTCAGTAAACTGTATAGTGTCTCCAAGAACACTGACAAACCAATTATTATAGTAGAAATTCTTGAAAATAACTAATAGTTTTGGCAAAAGTGCTTGGTACTTTTGAACACTTTTTATACTCATAAACTCTGAAAAAGCAAATACTTATATGCATGCAAGAAAAACATGAAAAACTAAATGAAAGTACTCTGTTGTACTTGTTAAATGAAATAAACATATGTATATATATATATATATTTTAATCATTTCACCCCAAGCAAAGCAGGAATGCCACTAATACACAGGGGGTTATAGGAAGTGAATGTGAGAAAAAAGAATAAAAATAAGGAAAGGACAAAAGATGAATGGAATTCAAGAAGATAGAAGATGGCGATTGACATTGCATTAAAACTTTTGAAAATTGTATTTATCAGGGAAGCAAAATGAGTTCCACAGGCGAGAAGTGTGAGAAAAGAAATTGTTGGAGTAGATATGGTGGTTGCATTTAGCTATTTCCAAAATCAACAGGTGGGTCATAGATGCCAATCTAGTAGCACACTTATATTCATGTAGTTAGGGCACCAGGGAAAAAAGCTCGTCAGCGCAGTTGCCATGAAAATATTTGTAGAAAAGACAGAGGGAAGCCATGTCATATCAGTGTGAAAGTGACTGAAGTCGAGATGCCAAGTCAGGGTCGATTAAATTGCAGATCATTCTTTGGATTTTGTCAAGAACCTCAAGATGAATAGCAGGAGCACCAGACCAGATACGGCAGCTGTATTCAATGCACAGGTGAATGGTAGATTTGTAAGTGCACAAGGTGGACTTTAACAAGATTGGACACTGAGGTCAACACCAAGTAACAACAGTCATTTTTATGGTTAAGGACAATTTTCAGGCTTGAAGATTGCATTTCGGCAGGAAACATAATGTTGCCACTTGATGTTGACCTCAGTGACCACATTTTAGATTTACATATACTCTATCTCTGATATTGAGCACTTTATACAATATCTATTAAAAGGCATATATATTTTCTACTTTCAACTTCAAAAAAATTAAAATCACCTTAATGAAATACATTATATCTGTTCTTATGCCATTTTGAAAATTTCTTCTGACAGCTCCCAATATTGTCCACACAGACCACTTCTTGTATATTAATATAAAAAAGCAATAAAATCAGTTTAGCAGTATATTTATATTATAAATTAAACATCCACCAGACACATGAGCAATGGCAAAGCTTAGAGAAAATAAAAACAAAAATGACACATACTTAACATCAGAAAGAAATTGTTGAAATTTGTAGGACACATAATAACATTGATTGACATACATCCTATATGGAAGGCAAGATAGAGGAAAGCAGCCCCTAACCTAAATAATGAAGTTTTTAGGACACATAACACAAATTTACATATATCCTATATGGAAGGCAAGATAGAGCAAAGCAGTCTGTAACCTACCTAATGAAATTTGTAGGACACATAATAACATTGATTGGCATACATCCTATATGGAAGGCAAGATAGAGGAAAGCAGCCCGTAACCTACCTAATGAAGTTTGTAGGACACATAACACAAATTGACATATATCCTATATGGAAGGCAAGATAGAGCAAAGCAGTCTGTAACCTACCTAATGAAATTTGTAGGACACATAATAACATTGATTGGCATACATCCTATATGGAAGGCAAGATAGAGGAAAGCAGCCTGTAACCTACCTAATGAAGTTTGTAGGACACATAACACAAATTGACATATATCCTATATGGAAGGCAAGATAGACAGAGCAAAGCAGTCTGTAACCTACCTAATGAAATTTGTAGGACACATAATAACATAGATTGACATATATCCTGTATGGAAGGCTTGATGGAGGAAAGCAGCCCATAACCTACCTAATGAAGTTTGTAGGACACAAAACACAAATTGACACATATCCTATATAGAAAGCAAGATAGACAGAGCAAAGCAGTCCGTAACCTACCTAATGAAATTTTTAGCACACATAATAACATAGATTGACATATATCCTATATGGAAAGCAAGACAGACAGAGGAAAGCAGCCCGTAACCTATCTAATGATCTTGTGTACATGGTTGGCAGAACAGTGATTTGGAAAGATAGCAAAAAAATATAACTTTACTAGTGGCTACAAAGGACAGGAAATTGTGGAGTGCCATCATTGCTCTTGTTCTGAAAGGACGTGGCACATAGAAGAAGAATATGATTGGAAATAAGTATTCGTTCCATTTTGACATTATATATTCATTGTAAATCAAAACCCCCACCTCTAAGAAATTTTGTTTGCTTCCATTTCTCGAAAATGAACAGAGGCACAGAGAAAAAAAAATCATTTTTTTTTAAATTTAAAACAAACAATAGTGGGGAAAAATTTATAGAAAAAAATAGTTTTAATCTAACTAAAGCTTTACCAAACCTTTAGGAATTCAATCAAATATGACAGACACACAACACACACAAGCACATAAGTTTCACCATAAATAACATACAGATTCATATTCTAATGTTTTGAATAACAATTTCTTTAAAATCTTATATTTATCTATACTCTATATTTTCTCTGCCCTATATGTCATTTTGGAATTATTATTATTATTAAATAATAATCATCAAACCATAAAATAATTATCAGTTTATATTTATTTATATTTTAGCCTAGAAGCTGCCTTTTGCGTGGACTTTAGGCTAACTCATTTGGAGGGTTTTTAAAACTTCAGCCTTTTGCCTTCAATGTCCTATGTATTTAAAAGTTGTAAGAATTTAGAAATAATAAAATTATTTTATCTTTATTCGACACCTTAATTTGGCATAATCTTTCTTCATATACACAACCGATCTCCATAGTTTGCTTACATTTATTTTCGCGCAATTTTGATTTCCTTGTAAAATCACCATTCTTTATGATCCCGTCACATAAAGTCACTCTTAATAGACAGTAGGGAACCTGAACTAAGTAATATTTTGAATATGTTATAGTATATGTGCTAGAAAAAATAAAAAATATATGAGCAATGTACCGTGCCCTGCTTAAGTTTTAATTACAGTTTAGATTATATCAATTGCAATTGCTATGAAAAAAAGGTGCTTGATGTTTCACACTATCCTTCCTTTCATCATGTTTTGTCTATGGTATTCTCAATATCCTTCTGTTGCATCAAGTTATTTCTTCATCTCTAAGGAAATTGTCCAGCATTCACTACTGTACAACATGATAGATATATCATTATAGCATTTTAGGCAGTTCAGCATTCTTTTAAGTTTTTAAAATCTAATTACAATTTTGTCAACCAGAAAATTACACAGCAGAAGATATTTATTGATTATCTTGTTTTGTAATGATAATTTTTTACCGTCTTTCATTGGAACAAAAAAAACCTTCATTGCAAACAGCAAAATGAAAATTTAATGAAGATCAGTCAAAAAGTAATGTTGGTTCTTTTTGGATTAAAGTGTACCAAAATGAATGCAAATGTCTCAGAATTCCAAATCTTCTTTTGAATAAGGGTATCTATCTTGTAATGGATAGCATCTCAGAGTGAGGAATCAGAGAGCCAAGTTACAATTCCAGTCAAGTTCATTACATTCACTTACATGCTAATACCTTCGGAAAAAGGTAAGAAACCATCTCTTCTCTCCCCAACACCCAGCTATAGGTAAAAAAAAGGTAAAATAGACTAGGTTCTATAGCCTTGGTTGGCAACCAGTCTAGGAGAAGGACAGCTCTGAATTAAAAACTTGAGGGCCACTGAACACTCACACTATATTCCATGGTTTTCGGCCAAGTGCTTGTTTGAGTTGGTGAATGCTGCCATAATCCTTGACTTCAGTTCATCTTTAGTGTTACAAGAAGTTTTGTTGGTCTCTCGCACAACTGACCCCACACATAATAAACAAGGAGGTTGCAGTCTGAGGAGTTAGGTGACCAGATGTAAGGGATGATGTAGTCACAGAAATTGTCTAACAGCCATGACAGGATTTTCCTGCTTGTGTGGCATGGTGTCTTGTTGTCTGACAATGATGTAGGCCTCAGTGTTGAGTCTGAGGCCCTGTAGGAAGATATATATGGAGGCACAATGTGGTCATCACTAGTGATTACTCCAAATAACTTTGTAATCAGCATTAGACTCATCCACCTCTTTCCGAATCCTCGGTAATGTCCTCAGATTGACACCTAAACAGTGTGAAATGTCTGGACTGGAGCTTCCAGCACAAATACCAAGTAGTACAGTATGCAGTTTCTAAATTTTTGGCTGAGTGACTCTTTTTCTCACAGACAGTGCCCAACTGACCCTACTTGTACTGTGCAGTCAACAAAATTTAAAACAAACAACACGTATGTGCAAAATTAAAAAGATAAAACGGTGACAATTTACACAATGCACCCTATATCTACACCAATTTTGTTGATATACTGTATTTTATTTTCTAACTAAAAACTATGTATCTAAGTATCAAACTATTAGCAGACTTGTGGTCATCAAATAATGTAATGATTTTTTTCCTATTGCAGACGTGTATTATTGTCAGCTTTAGTAATGATTTTTTGTATACTAGCGGGAAAAGGTAACTGATAAGTTTATTTTGCCCATATAGGGGCTTCTCATGCATATGCAAATTTACTCATTTGAGTTTAACCATGACTTCTAGTAAGTTTTTTGGGGTTTTTTTTGTCAAGCATGGGGCCTTTGATTTGTGCCCTTAGCCAGAAGGGAGAGTGACATCACCATCCCTTCCTCTTTCAACTCAAGAAGGTTTGTCTGCAACAAGAGTCATCAACATCTCCATGATGACCAACATCTATAGAACAGAGCAAAAGTTTTCTCCACGCCAATACACTATTTCAGCAGCCATAGATGTTTTGCAAACAAAGCAGTTTCACCTTTCAAGGCAACTTTTCATGTGAGCCAAAATTATTCATTTTTAAATATCTGGCTGAGTAAGCCAAGATCTTAAAAGGTTAAATATGAAACCTGTAAACCCTTAGTTCTTTTATTTACATGTATGAGGTTAAATAACTGGGAATAATCCCATAGTACTGTTAGGGCAATTCAAGTACTATTCATTTATGTCTACATCTAACTTGTTTATATTGTAAATAAAGTTTTGTTTTTCTTATTTTAATAAACATGAAGCATTTTTTATGTCTATTTCTTTCACTGTCTTTGTTTACATTATTAGACTTCATATTGGATTTGGTGTTGTTTGTTCCCAAACAGGAGGAATTTCTCAATAATACACTTTCAAGTTCTTCTTCTTTTTTTTAGTTTCTAGTGTTATCATTCTGCAAACCTTCATGATTGCAGGCATCAACATCAATTTTTTTTTTTCAATGTCCATTGAGGTTTTTTTGTTCTTTGGTCTATATTGATGAACCCAGTTCAGATCTCTTGTGAGTGTTTGACTTAGGAAGGTTCTATTCCTGTTGTAGTACTTCAGAAGTTCTTGAGCACAACCGCCTTATGCTTCTTCATGGAGTCTGTCAGCATTCTAGGAACCTATTTTGCAAAGACCTTTCTGTAGTCAAAAGGTTATACTAGCTGCAGGCAATACCATGGCTCACCTTAAGACTTTCACAGAGTTTTGCAATTGTGATATCCTCTGTCAGTTGTAATGAGAGCATCAGCCTATTTTGACTTTATCCTCATTTACAGCAGCAGCTGGCTTGCCACAGCAGAGCCTGTCACTAAGGTCATTTTTTTTTCTCTTTGGGACTGTCATTAACTTTTTTGACCTATTTCTTTACTGTGCTTGCATCAAGTGCAGCCTTTCCATAAATGTTCATTAATCTTGTTTGAATGTCTGCAGTACTTTTGTGATATTATGCTGGAATAGGCTTGTCCTCAATTTTATGCCAGACTGTCAAAGGAAGCCAGGTGCAAAGGTGACCTGAGATGAACTAATCTGAAATGTGGAGATATACAATACCTGTTATCAGTGGTGACCCTGATATGTGTGCACATGAGAAAAAGCATTAAACAGATAAGAGTGGATCATTCTGACAAACTCAATGAATCAAAATAGATTCTTCTACCCACCAATTTATCTGTCCATAATATAACATTTGTTACATCTATTTCTAAAACAATAAAAATTAATTAATACAAAACAAAATAATAAGCTAAAACTGAAAGGAGGAATATACTCTATCACCTGTAATGATTGCCACAAGAAATATATGGGAGAAACCTCAAGGAATTTAAATAAAAGATTATATGAACACAAAAGGGATATTTTACAAAACAACACATTCAATGCATTAGTTACTTACCATAACAAGTCTGACTATAATTTCAATTTAAAAAATGCTACTTTACACCTGAGTTCCCCCTCACTGGAATATGATTGGCTGGTGTCTGGCATAAATACAGATGGACATGTAGGTACGACAGAGTCTAAGTCTACGACGTCGCCCATTGGACTACACCATTGGCTATCCTATTGGTCTACACCTATTACCTGTAACTACAACAAGTACCAGTCGATTACTGCTACCATGTACTACTTGGTTACCATAGCCAAAACCACTTTGCTACTTCGATCAAATATATCCCTTCTCGGGACATATCACTATATTTCTGAGGTGAGGTATTATGTACACAATTTACATTTACTATTGTCCTCATCTTCATCACCATATTTATTACAATGTTTCGGCCGTTATACACTCCAGCCTTCTTCAGGTGGTTAGAATGTCAAACTGAACCCTTTATTTTGCTCACTGGGGTAGACTGTTCTGGTTCCATATGCCATGTTTAATGGATGTCAGTTATCAGTTATCTCCTGTTAACTCCCATCTCCAAGTTCTCCACTGACTTACCTGGGTATTGAACTCATGCTCTTTGGGTCCTATCACTGAATCTAACCAACACCTTTATCCACTGTACCATGTTTATAAAAGTGCTTTAATCAGTGCATCACCCACAGTAAATTTGTATCCAAGTTCTTACAACATTTCACCTTTTTTGGCAAATCTTCTCTCATCAAAAGCTGGGATATTCAATGACAGATGTGAAAAAAATTATAAACAAAAACAAAAAGAAACTGAATTCAATTAGCTAGATTATATATCCAAAAGTATTAAAAAAAAATTTGGTTCAAAATTCCAATGTATACAAACCTGAAAAAGGCCGGAGCGTACAACGGTAGAAACATTGTGAAAGTTAAAAATTTCAGGATCCACACTACTTTGTGCACATGTGTACTTACATCAATGTAGGCATCACCTTAGTCTGATGAAGTCCTAAATGATGAAATGTGTTACACAAAAATTGTTTTCCACTTTGTTATTAATTATTCCTAACATAAATAAATTCGTATATCATTTTCTGTTACAAATAAATATATAAACAATCCCTCCATAGTGAAGGTGGGAGTCTCTCACACATCACAGACAAAATGTAAGTACAACATATCAATTGAAGTAACTAGAGGGCCCACATACTGTAGACTGATCAAAAGTAACAAAGTCAGGGTCTAAATAAAATGTAAAATAACACTGTTTCAAATTACGTTATTATTTTATTGGTATACCATTGTAACCCTAATCATTGTTTGACACTTTACAATCTTTCTTTGTCCCCACTCTGCTATCCATTCACATAAACTCATTTAGAAGATTATGGCTCTCCACAACTACCTATGCTTGAAACTCTTAATCACTGTTTGACACTTTATCAACCTTCCTTGTCTCTTGCTCTGCCATCCGTTCACATAAACTCATTAAGTAGGTGATCAGGGCTCTCCACAACTTCCTATTCTTGAAATTCTTAATCACTGTTTCATACTTTATCAACCTTCCTTGTCTCTTGCTCTTCCATCCGTTCACATAAACTCATTACGTAGGTGATCATGGCTCTCCAAAACTTCCTAGAAACTCTTAATCATTGTTTCACACTTTATCAACCTTCCTTGTCTCTTACTTTGCCATCCAGTCATAAACTCATTAAGTAGGTGATCAAGGCTCTCCACAACTTCCTATACTAGAAACTCTTAATCATTGTTTGACATTTCATCAACCTTCTTTGTCTCTTGCTCTGCCAACCATTCACATAAACTCATTAAGTAGGTGATCATGGCTCCCCACAACTTCCTATCCTTGAAACCTTGTTACCATTGTTACCAACCTTCCTTGCCCCTTGTTCTTGTTAAATAATAGTTTAACAGACTATTATTTTTTAGACGAAGTGTATCTCTGATCTGACTTCTTGAGGTTGACTTTAGGGATCAGATACAAAACAAAATAAGGAAGTTGATTTTGATTGGCTGAGCCAGCATGAGAATGATAGACAGAGAAAGGGTTTTTGGGGAGTTGTTTCTTAACTGTCAAACAATGTAGACATGTTTTCTTTTGTGTCTAAAACAGCTCCCCATTGAGGGAGAGTGACTCCACTGAATAATTGGATGTATATGTCGACATTAATAGATAATTCCTTGTGTTGAAATTCTTTCATCTCTTTCCAAAACAACGCGTGATCACTGGCTACAAGAGAGGAATGCAACTTTATTATCGAATTGATCTTGTTGCCCAAGAGCTGCCCAGCATGATGAGTCTATATAACACTCTGCCATCCAGTCACACAAAATCTTCAGGTAAGATGTCTTTTACCGTTCCTTCCTTCAATACATCCAGGGAGCATTAAGTGTTTGGTATTGTTTAACCTACCTACAGGTGTTTTAAAAGGATAGTTTTTCTTTTGATACTGCAATTACTGTATGAGGATGGGCTGAAAACTTCATAGGTTGACTATAAAGGAGCCATGGTAGAGCTATGAAATCTTGCATGCCTTAATTTCAACACTTCTTATTAATAACTGCATTGTTACTTTCTAGGTACAACGGTTGGCTGAAAACTGCATTGTTTCTTTCCTGAAAAACTGACATCTGACAGTTCAAAGAAAACAGTTGAAAAAAATCTTCCACAGAGATATGATGACATCATCACTACAATACTGGTTCCCAGCCAAATGTTTTTTTCATATTGGAGAAGAGATGATAATCAAATTAGAACAGGGAGGGTGATCAATGAGTTACAAGCCACAGTCATGCACCTGCTACTACAGAAGGATACTGAGAATCCCATGGTTAGATTGAGTAAGCAACAAGGAAGTCTTAATGAAAATACCAACAAAGGGAACACTTATGCTCAGAATTAGGAAGAGAAAGCTGTAACTTGCATGTATATCTCCCCTTTTGATTAAACCTGAACTATGTTGGCCTTTTTGAACTTTGAGGGTGGGTTGAAAAGTTTGTAGGCTGACTATGAAGGAGTGATACTAGAGCCGTGAAAACTTGCATGCATTAATTTCAACTCTTCTTACTAATAACTGCATTGTTTCTTTCCAGGTAAACTGAAAACTGACTCTTCAAAAAGACTAACTAGTAGTGACTTCTCTTGAAAATTTGGCATCACGGTGTTATCAAGTACCTCCAGAAAAGGGGTTTCTCCCAAAAGGACATTCGTGCTGGCATAGTTGCTACATTAGGAGATGATGATCCAGATTTATCAAGAGTGCAAAAGTGGGAAGCTGAATTTAGGAGGGGAAAGGAGAGTCTTAAAGATGACCCAAAGTCTGGACATCTTGCAACTGTCACCACCAAGGAAAACATTGATCATAACCACATAGTGTGGGATGACAGGTGATTGATTATAAATCAAATAGCTAATATTATTAGCATATCTCATAAGAGTTGAGAATATTCTGCACAATGAACTTGACATGATGAAAGTTTCTGCTTGGTAGGTGACATCTCTTCTGACATCTGATCAAAAGCACACCAGTCTGATCACATCATGGGAAAATCTGACGTTGTTTGAGGCAAATCCAGCTTGTTTCTTTGAATGTTTCTTAATCTAACATGAATGTTGGGTTCATGACTTTGAGTCACAGACAAGGAGGCAATCCATGCAATGGAAATGCTCCTCCTCGCCTGCTCCAAAGAAGGCCAGAATCATTTCATCTACATAGAAGGTGATAGCATTGGTTCTTTGGGATGCAAAAGGACTTGTCTATATTGACTATCTTCAAAAGCTCCACACCATCAATGGAGAGTATGATGCTGAGGCAGTTACGAAAGGCTAAGACAAAATGCCCAGTAAGACTGTTGAAGGGGGTTTTGTTTCATCAGGACAGTGCTCTAGCACAAGTCCTTGGTTTCAGTTGCTGCTGTATGTGACAGTGGTTTTGAAATGATTAAAAATGTATATGTCTAGTTTCAGAATTGACTAAAAGTAATAATCCGAAATATTCCCAAGTGCGGAAAGTCGAATGTGAAGAATTTCTCCCCATAGATTGACTAAAGGGTTCAGTTAAACATTCTGTGAAGGTTATCAACACCAAAAAATGGTTGGAATTTACAACAGTTGAAATGCTATTTACATACATACAACTCTCCTCATCTTTGTTGTTGTTATCACAATGTTTTGGCCATTGGGTTCTGCGGCCTTCATCAGGTGCATGTTGGCTCACATCTATGTCACATTGTAACCCTGGTCCCTGTACAATTATCAGTATTAAAGTATCACCAAAGTTAAGCAAAGTTGAGCCTGGTCACTACCTAGAGGGGTGACATTTTGGGAATATCAGGTGGAATAAGCTTGGATGTGTAGGTGGTGTAATGGAAAATGGCTCAAAATTGTTAATTAGAGAGCCAAGTTCGAACACCAGTTAGATTTGCTATATTCAATTATGTGCAAATATTTTTTGGAAAGGTGTGAATCCATCTCTTCTCCCACTCTAGTTATGGGTGAACTAGTAAGACTTGTGTCACTAAATCATTATTATTTCAAAAAAAATTCTTATAATCTAAAAAAATAATTTCTGCCTTTAAATAACCTACGAATCAATCAAATCAATCACAGGTGTATGTTGATTCAGGTAACTTACAGGACATTCTG
Organism: Acanthosepion lycidas; assembly: GCA_963932145.1. Taxonomy (NCBI): domain Eukaryota; kingdom Metazoa; phylum Mollusca; class Cephalopoda; order Sepiida; family Sepiidae; genus Acanthosepion; species Acanthosepion lycidas. The sequence continues at coordinate 31,537,420 of OZ010611.1, forward strand.
AACTGAACCATGGGGATAGATTGTTCTCATTCCAATGCCTAAGGATATTTCATCTTGTTCTTATTTTTAGTATTGTCCAGTTATTGCTTGTCCTGGCCCCACTGAGTCCAAGTACGCACTGCCTAATCCATGGATTGAACTCCCAATTACTATGCCAGAAAATTCATAAATCAATGCCTGAATCTACGAAGCTATTGTATTGCAGGACAATTGTCTGTGCAGAACTTGAAGTTTTAAAGGTGAAATGCAGACCTAAATAAAAAGGCATAAATTTTGGTATTTTTATGTTTGCTTCTTCTTCTTCTTTTTCTAGGCATCATGTCTCTTCAAGAAGTAGGCAATCATGGCTCCCCATAATTTTTTGTCCTTTGTATATATTAATAAATTTTTCTTTTTATTATATCTCCCTTAAAACTTGTTCTGCCATCCATTTACTCAAACTCACAAAACAGGGGATGGTTTGTTTTTCTATATACCTACTGCTTTCAAACTGTCCTGTGAATATCAGATTTTCTAAGCCCTCTTTCCTCATGTACCCCAGAAATTTCAACAGTCTCTTCCTAAATTTACTTTTTCTTTCCATTTTCTTTAAAACATCATTATTTCACACATTTGGTCTATGGTATCCTTAGCATCCTTCTGTAGAAATTTCAACAGTCTTTGCCTGATGTTAAGTTTAAGTTTCCTTTTTGTTTCCATTTTCTCTAAAACCTCGTTGTTGTTCACATGTTTGGTCCATGGTATCCTCAGCATCCTTCTGTATAAATTTCAACTGTCACTTCCTGATGTTAAGTATAGGTTTCCTTTTTGATTCAATTTTCTTTAAACCTCATTGTTGCTCACATGTTTGGTCTATGGTATCCTCAGCATCCTTCTGTAGAAATTTCAACTGTCTCTTCCTGATGTTAAGTCTAAGTTTCCTTTTTATTTCCATTTTCTCTAAAACCTCATCGTTGCTGACATGTTTGGTCCATGGTATCCTCAGCATCCTTCTGTAGAAATTTCAACTGTCACTTCCTGATGTTAAGTCTAAGTTTCCTTTTTGTTTCCATTTTCTCTTAAACCTCGTCGTTGCTCACATGTTCGGTCCATGGTATCCTCAGCATCCTTCTGTAGAAATTTCAACTGTCTCTTCCTGATGTTAAGTATAACTTTCCTTTTTGTTTCCATTTTCTCTAAAATCTCGTCGTTGCTCACATGTTCGGTCCATGGTATCCTCAGCATCCTTCTGTAAAAGTTTTAACTGTCCCTTCCTGATTTTAAGTATAAGTTTCCTTTTTGTTTCCATTTTCTTTAAAACATCATCGTTACTCACATGTTCGGTCCATGGTATCCTCAGCATCCTTCTGTAGAAATTTCAATTGTGTCTTCCACATGTTAAGTATAAGTTTCCTTTTTGTTTCCATTTTCTTTAAAACATCATCGTTACTCACATGTTCGGTCCATGGTATCCTCAGCATCCTTCTGTAGAAATTTCAACTGTCTGTTCCTGATGTTAAGTATAAGTTTCCTTTTTGTTTCTATTTTCTTTAAAACAACATCGTTGCTCACATGTTCGATCCATGATATCCTCAGCATTCTTCTGTAGAACCACATTTCTGTTGCTTCAAGTCTCTTCAAATTTCAGTTGATAAAATGTATTGTGATTGCCTTTGATTTTTACATGTGTTAATGCCATGGTTATGGGCTCAGGAGATAAGGTTTAAGGCAATTTTATGAATCATTACTTTCAAGTTCTATTTTTACAAGAACGAAATGCAAACAAAATGGACATCAGCTTAAGGCTAACACATTTTTATACATGAAGAAATTGTAACTTGTTTTTTAAAAAGTCATGTTACACCTTTAGAAGCAGTTCTAAATTATTCAAATAAAATTAAAAAAAGCATAAAATTACATTATAAAGATCTTTGAAGACAAGAAAGGCTTCTTTCCGATGGCTATGTCAATGATTTATTTGTGAAATGCTTTTTTGTTTGTTGATCTTTTCATGCATTATACTTCATGTACAAAAGAAGTCAATTTTATTTAATAAAAGCAAAATTTGTTCGGTTTGATTTTGTTTTGTAATTGAAGCAGAGTCAAATTAAATTAAAGGAAAAGTTATGGTCCTGATTGAAAAATATTTGTTTGCTCAAAAATTGTATGTTTAATCAAGGCTACAAATATTTGAATTTCAGATTCAGGTTAAGTTTGAGACTATAGTCTGATAGCAAACAATAAAAATGGCCAATGATTGATAAAAGGAGAAAAGAAAAAAAAAGCTAACATTTTTAATGGAAGAAAATAATCCTGTTTGTACAAATAAAATCTCTCAAAGGAAGTTTATATGCCAAGTTAAACTTTGTAATTTTAATTTGCTATGGAAAGATCAAGAAATACAATCTTTAGCTTTGCTTCTGCCTACTTAGTTATGGCCACGTCTAGCAATCAACTGGAGTTTCAACATTATTATTCTCTCCAGATCTTGTGCAGCATAATTCAAATTTAATGTCTATCAGCAATCTTTGTATAATATTTAAAAATGATAGCTTCTTTTTCTCTCTCTCTCTCTCTACATACATTGTATATATATATGTACAAATACATATATATATACATATATATATATACATATATATATAAATATATATCCGATATGATGAGAACGAAAGTAATATATAAATTCCAACGTTCACAGCATTAATCCAAAAGATAGCTTGATACCGATAGTAGAGCGATAATTATTTATTTATTATAATTTTATCATATAGACAAAACCATTTTGCTCTCTACAAAGATGCAACGGGTGATAATCGAAAATGGTTATGAACAATCCCTTATTAACATCCCTTATTTTTTTTTTAGAGGAAATCACCACTTCTAAATTTTAATCCACAAAACACGTTCATTGATTACAGAATGAGTAGTGATAACCCCAACATAAATACATGCAATTCAGCTCTAGAATTTTTATAGTAAACCAAAAATAACATTCCCAATTACTACTAGAATTATCGCTACAATTTTTATCTACTCAAACGTAATATTATCCCCTATATCCATCTTCCCTCCACACTCACTCTTAGGATGCTTGTGAGATGTTGTGCCTGGACTTTTGACCAGTTTTTATCAGCAGGAAAATTTCCACAGACCAGTCAACATTAAACACCCAATCCATTCATCACCAAAACTGCTATCAAGTACTAGTGTTTCACTCCATCAACTATTTTTTTTTTTTTTTGCATATTTTTCTTCTCAAACAAATGAAAAAAAGGGAGCGATGTTTCACATACGGCTTGTGAATAATAGAATTTGTTCAGTATTGTGGTATTGATGCTGGTCCATGGTCCCTTGATTTTGTACAAATTACCAACTTCTGCCGCTGAGAATGCACACCAAATGTTGACTTTTTTTATCCGGTGTAACATTGTCCTTGGTAGTCACAGGAGTTTTCGTTTCACTGGGTGTACACCAAAGATGTATTTGTTCTTCAGATCTAAGAGTAAAGGGGCTTTTGTCACTCCACATATCCACATATCCACTCCCAATATCTATTTTGCTTATCATCTTTTCTATGGGTGTGTCCATTTTTTTGCCTTGTGCTGTATATATATATATATATATATATATATATATATATATATAGCATCCAGCTCTTATCTCAAATAACAACTTAAAAGAGACTGTTTGACCAACACAAGGAATGTTAAAAGATTCATGTTAAAAAGATAAAAAAATAAAAAAAAACAAATGAAAACTACAGAAAAGTTCATTTTCTTCATCAAGACATTCATTTCTGTAGTTCACTGCTAGCAGCAAGCAGAAATATTTCTCCTCCCGATGATGGCCATTTTGGTCGGAACTAGTCGAGGAATCTAAATTGAATAATAATAAAAAAAAACGAAAGAATATTAATCTACAACCCAGTGTGTCTGAGGATTTTAATTTTTCAATTTTTTTTTATTGTTCAAAATATATATATATATATATATATATATATATATATATATATATATATATACTCACTCACTCCCTAATGAGCCAAATGATAACACGCACCCACAGCAACACACATGCTTACACACATCATACTCACTCCCTCCCTAAGAACCAAATGACACACACACAAACACTAAACAGAGACACATCCCCTCACCAGGCGCAATAAAACTGTCAAACTGACCAGAGAATTCATAGCAGCATGTATCTATCCAGCTCTTATCTCAAATAACAACTTAAAAGAGACTGTTTGACCAACACAAGGAATGTTAAAAGATTCATGTTAAAAAGATAAAAAAATAAAAAAAACAAATGAAAACTACAGACAAAAGTTCATTTTCTCCATCAAGACATTCATTTCTGTAGTTTAGTGCTAGCAGCAAGCAGAAATATTTCTCCTCCCGATGATGGCCATTTCATCCGAAACTAGTCGAGGAATCTAAATGGAATAATAATAAAAAAAACAAAAGAATATTAATCTACAACCCAGTGTGTTTGAAGATTTTAATTTTTTAATTTTTTTTATTGTTCAAAATATATATATATGTATATATATATATGAAATATAGTCTTAAGGTGTGCTATATCTATGGGATAAAGTGCTCAATATCAGAGATAGAGCATATGTAAAAATAAAAGTGAACATTGAAGTCAACACTCAGAAGCGACAGGCTGTTTCATGTTGATGCAATCTAGGCAGCCTGACGATTGTGTCTAGCATGAAACAGCCTGTCATCTCTGAGTGTTAACTTCAATGTTCACTTTATATATATATATATATATATATATATATATATATATATATATATATATATACATATATATATATAAAAGGTCTATTTCAACAACAAAAATTCTTTCAAACATGTTCTGTCTATCAATTTTTTTTATTAAATCATTTAAATTCCGGAAGAGTTGTCTTGGAGTATGAGTAGAATTGCCAAAATTCATGTTAACTTGTGTTTTATATTATTTTTTCTTCATGAGTACTTTCAAATGTTGCTACATTCCTTTTCAAGGATTGTTCTGTGTGCAGTTAGACAATTTGTTTTGTATTTCGACATTCTCATGTTTGATGGAACTAACTTCAAATCACCAGACGTGATATATAAACAGTCAAACTGAAATTTTTATGTGTGTGTCTATGTTTTTCTTATATTAAATTAAACACAATAATATCATCCCCTGTATATATAGTGTGCGATGGATAAATTGTCATCTAAATTACGCAAAGATGAAAATAACACTGACATTTCATTTTAAAAGATATACTTACCAAAATTACATAAAAATATCTTAAAATACTAAAGAGTACAATAAAATCGCCATTGGCTTCAACCATGGCTTCCAGAAGACTTTCTAATCTTCTGCAACTCTTCTGGACGGTCTCCTTGTTTAAGTTGGTGAATGCTGCTATGTTTGTCTTCAGTTCATCTTTGGTCTTACAAGGAGTTTTGTTGGTCTCTTTCTCAACTGTGCCCCAGACATAATAATCAATGGGGTTTCAATCTGGGGAGTTAGGTGCCCAGATGTAAGTGATGCAACGTCCAGACATAGTGTCTTCCAGCAGCCAACCTCTTGACTCAGAGAAGCACTACCTTCTCAAGGCATTTGCTGTGTGTTGAGTCTAAATTCGGGAGTTCTTTTCTTATCAGAATGATCAGAGTGAGTTTTCCAAGTTGCTGTACTTTCCTAATCACAATCAGACTCATCCAACTCTTTCAAAATCCTCTGCACTCTCCTTAAATTGACACCCAAACACTTTGAAATGTTTGTATTGGAGCTTCCAGTGTGAATGCCAAACTGTACAACATGCTGATTCCAAATTTCAACATAGGAAGTGTGTGTATGTGTATGTATGTATATAGCTATGTATATATATATATATGTGTGTGTGTGTGTGTTTGTGTGTGTGTGTGTATACTTATTCCTTATAATAAGACTGTATGTATGTATGGAGAGGTAATATACATATATATATATATATATATATATATATATATATATATATATATATATATATATATATATATATATATATATATGCATGCATGCTAACAAAAACACACAAAATACAAAAAATGGAAATAGATCTAAGAACACACAGGGGTCATTAAAAGATAAGAATACAGATATCTTTATTTTCCATAATTTTGCAACACATGTTTCGGGTCTCTGGATATTTTCACATATTATTAAAATTAATTAATTTTCCTTTTGTTTTTCAATGTTAAACATTCTTTTTTACCATGATTTTCTTTGTGACACCCCTTGGAATGATGTCTTTAACCTCCCAAATTGAAAACTGTCCCACAGAAATTTATTCCTGGGTCAAAACCAGCATAGAAGCTTTCATCCCTTCTTGGAAATACTATATGAAACCTCAATCCTCTCCATGGTTCACACCAGCATGCTCAGCTGCTATAGCACACAAGAGCCACTATTTTCAGCTATACCACCATGACAGCTCTCATCACAACAGGCGACTGCTTTTAATAAATGTAAGCAAGTCCTTGAAGCAGTTAAGTCCATGTTTGCCAAGAGAATGAGGCACTGCATAACCTCCAACAACTGGTGGCTCTGTAATAGGGTATTAAGTGCAAGGTTTTTATTCCTCTCCTCTTCAATCAGTTTGAGGTGTTTATTTCTCTGCTGATAAACATGAATGCTCTACCCATAAATTCTCCTCAAACTCTACCTTTGATTTACCTGGAGTATTCCAGCATAACTTCCCCACTTAGAACTGAATCTCTGTTAAGTGATATGCATATAACCACTTCCATGGTTTCTGCTATTATCTCTAACCTTGATTCCCACAAAGCATGTAGATCCAATGGTATCCCATTTATAGTCATTAAGAAGTTGCTCCTGAACTGGCTCCTGTTCTCTCTAAACTGTATAATAAATGCCTAGCTGCCTCCTGCTTTACTGTCTGCTGGAAGTCATCATCTGTTGTTCCAGTTTTTAAGAACTCTGGCAAACTGTCTGACCCTTTTAATTACTGGCCTATTAGCCTTCTACCTCTTTTTGAAAATTTCCAAGAGGTCTTCATCAATGCTGAATCAGTTCTGCATCACTCATCGCAAGGCCTTTTTCTCAGAATATATTGGTTTTCATTTCTCCAGGTCAACTGCTGATATATTGATGATAATTGCAGAATGAATCTCTCATGCTCTAGATAAAAATGGTAAAGCCTGTGCTGTAGCTTTGAACATCTTGAAAGCCTTTGACAGGGTTTGGTATACAGTTCTACTCCACAAGCTGAAATGTTACATTGTCTCCAGACGCATTTTTGAACTGATTCAGTCTTTCCTATCAAATCACAAAATGGACGTTATCGTGAATGCCCACTTATCTACATCCTTTCAAACTAATGCAGATGTCCCCCAGGGCTCCATCTTACTCTGTTTTTAATTTCCTTCATGACCTTTCTGATGACATCAGCTCTCAACTTGGCATCTACGCTGATGACACAAACTTTTCCTCCTGCCTCGATAGTAAGGTTGATCAGTCTGACAAGGTCAAAATGGCAGCCGGTGTCCAAAATGACTTCCAGTCCATCATTAACTGGGGCAAAAGATTAATTTTAACACCTTCAAATCTAAATTTCTCTCCATTAATCATCTAAGAGAACCCTTTGTGCTTTCCATCGGCATAGTTAATGCTAACATCCAGGAACAACTTGTTGCAACTTCTCAGACTAACATTCTCAGCTGACATGAAGTGGAAAGACTACACTGAATCCATTGCTAGGTCAACTGCCAAGACAATTTTTCTCTCCAGAATCTATCTTGCATATCTATAAGTGTACCATTCATCCATGCTTAGAATATTGCTGCCATATATGGTCTGGTGTCCCTGTTATTTATCTAAAGATCCTTGATAAGATCCAAAGAAGAATCAGCAATATTATTGGTCCTGATCTGGTGGCTCAGTTTCAGTCACTTTCCCACTGCCATAAGGTTGCCTCTCGGTGTCTTTTCTATAAATCCTTTAATGTCAGTTGTTTGGGTGAGCTCTTTGCTATGGTACATAGACTTCATGAATTTAAGCACAGTACTAGAGTGGTGTCGAGATCTCATCACTTGACAGTTGAGCTGGATAGATGTAACCATAAATTCTGTGCTAACAGTTTCTTTTCTCATACTTCTCACTTGTGGAACTCCCTCCCAACTCTATGCTTTCTAGCCAACTTTAATCTGTGAAAATTTAAATGCAATGTCAATTGCTATCTACTGTCCCCCTGATCATTCTTTTCTCTTTCTGCTCATTATTAATGTTTCTGTTCCTAATTTTTCCACAGCCAGTAACCCATTGTGTCTTATTGGCTTTACTGCCTTGTATGGAGTGAAGTTGATAAAAACTAAAAGAACAATAAGAACTACAAGGTTTAGTGTGTTAGCTACTTCGATAATTAATGTGTAAAGTTTCTTACGAGAATATTTTATCATATATGAAATAATGGTGGAGAAAGTGTACTCGTACAAAGTAACAAATCAATTGATTTGCAATACAAGATAAACATTTATTAAACAAAATCAACAAAAGGAAAGCAAGCGTTTCTTTTCCTAGAAGGAAATTGCATACACAAAGAAATGTTAATGAATATATTTGAGTGTGACTTGTGTTTTATAATGTGAAGCATGCACAGGCCTTTTGCTTCAGTGTGAAAAGTTTATGCCATCTAATTCGAAAGAAGGAAAACCCAGAAAAAGGAGTTACTTAAGGCTTTGTGTATTCTCATACTCCAGAGCTGCTGCTGATACTGAATTTATTAAGGCACTACATAAGTTAATGCATGCAACAGTCTGATCTTTGATTTTTAAGCAGATGTTCTTGTCTTTCCAGATGATTGTTTGTGCTACTCTTGAAATTATTTCTCATCTTCATCCCTCTTCACTGATAATCGAGCCAAGATAATTGAATTGTTTCATTAATTTAAGTTCCTGACCACCAACTTTTCTCTTGCTTGAAAACCTTTTCTTGTTGCTTATTGCGAGTTTGTTTGTTTTGTTTTTTTTTGACAATTAATCTCCATGTCATATCTGGAGGATTTTTCATCCATATTCTTGATAGTCAAATCAAAAAATATTTGTTTGCAACTTTAAGATCTGCTTCAAATTGTGTCTCAGCAATGCAGATATTTGTATTTGAGATTCAGGTCAACATTGGGACTGTATTAATTTTCAATCAGATAGCAAACAACGAAGATGGCCGATGATTGATAAAAGGAGAAAAGATTTAAAGCTAAGATGTTTAATGGAGAGAAGTGAATAATCCAATTCATACAAATGAAATCTTTCAAAAGAAATTCACATGCTAAGCTAAACTTTGCAAATTTTTTCCTTTGTAATTTTAAATTACTATAAATAGATCAAGAATTACAATCTTTATCTTTTATCACGTCTACCAATTATGCAGCACTCTCAACATTATTATTCTCTTCAGATTTTGTGTGGTATACAATTCATGTCAAGAAGAACAACAGGTCTAAATCAAATTAATATCCATCAGGAACTTTGATCTAAGAAGAGTTGATTTGTGGTGACCCCTATATGTCACCATTATCAGCATCTTTTAACCTGATTGGTCAGAACTCCATTAATAATCCCTTTATACACTGTTTGGGCTTGTATTGTTGTCCCCAGATCCCCACTGTCCAAACATGAGTCCTGAGCTATGGTGTCTGGGAAAGTCAATTTACATGTGAAGACACTTCCAGAAGGATGCCATGGGAGTAAGAATGAAATGATTTCTCTGTCTGCTCGGTGGTAGTGGCCGGCAAACTGTAATCGTTTTTGTTTGAGCTTAAGAGAGATTAGTCTCAATTCTCCGTAAATTGTGTTAAGCATTGCATGGGATCTCCATCGGATGTTCTGGATTTTTCTAAGTAGATTTGTATATGTTCCACCCAGTCGATCTTTCAAGACAAACAGATAATGTCCAAGTTTCTGATTAATACAGTAGGACTTATTCAACCAGTGTTCGAAAGGTTTGGACTTTTAAGGAGGATGGTGTGGTAACTATCACCGCCATTACATACACACAGTACATAGACATCATGTGACAAGCATTCATTGGTTCATCTCCTCAAAACTAGCTTGCTGATTGGTCAATTATGACCAATCAAATCACCAGCATGCGAGGAATAATTTTCCTACACACAAGCTTCTGAGCCTACCACGTGATACACAGCCATATATAAACAAAACACAAATAAGCTCCTTCGTGTTCTTTTCAGTCTTTCTTGCGTCTCAATCCTTACTGCCAAAATGTAACCTTCAAGAACTTCCATCTTGACCCTGCGGTCAGACGTTAAAGAATATTGCCAACATTCACGCAAGTACAAACTCTTAACTCTTCTGAACTCTTACCAATTTTTACAACTCACATTTCCTAACATGCTAAAGGAACTTTATTCTTCTAAACTACAGTTTAATAATTAATTCACTTTATGAGCTCAGGTACAAATATTTACAAATCTAAGAGACATAACTCTATCAAACCTTCAGCTTATATGCATGTACATCAACACTAATAAATACAATTGTTATGTTTTGAATCATTACAGTCTGTCTTGTATTTTATATTATATGCTATTTTACGTCAAATATAAATTGCATTGCGTCCACGCATTGTCCTTAATCACGTCTTTCCTAGTCAAAATTTAAATATATATAGCATCCTCCTGCAATGGAAGGTTTGAGCGCCAAATCTTGTGAAGTTAGTTACATGTATCCCAAGCAAGAGCTTTGCTGATGTTGAAGTCTTTTTGGGAATCCATTATGTGAGACCCAAGATATTTGAAGTCCTGAACTCTTTTGATGGATTTATTATTGAGTGACTTAAACGCGGATGCTTCTGGGAAGGTTGTGATATATACCTTAAGGCTTAAAAACTAACTCCAAACCCTATCCTTAAATCTGCCATTAGCCGCTCCTTAGATAAATGACCTTGACCTTTCACAACCCCTAATCGTGCAGATTTAAGTCAAGCAACATGCGAGAAACCGGTCGACTAGTCCAATATGGTTGAGTCCAAACCGTACCTCGTGAGCATCGGATTAGGCAGCGCTTTTCAAACATCGAACAACATTGGGATTAATTTAATATCTACGGCTTTCTACTCCCTCTAGCCAGGGAGTACTTGAATAAATCGTTTTACGTATTGTTAGCCTCATTTTTCGTCCAAATCCAAGGCTGCTCTGCCTGGAAGCTAGGATCAAAGTGTAGTACGTGACCTTTCCTAGCACCTTCATCGAGAGAATACTCTTTGTCGTGATCCCGTTTCTGCGGTCGATCCGCCCTGGAAGATGTATCGCCTCTCTGACCCAGCTTCAAGTGCTACCCTTCGGCGCGATCTCGCCTCTGCGGTTGATCCGTCCTGGAACGTGTAACACTACTCCGACTCGGCCCTATGTCATATCGCTATTCCGACTTGGCCATGTTTAAGGACTCTGTCCTCCTCAAGTGCTACACTTTGGCGAGATCACGCCTATGTGGCCAATCAGCCCTATGAAGTCGTATCACTATTCTGACTCGCTCCTGTTTAGGGACTCTGTCCTCCTCAAGTGCTACACTTTGGCAAGATCACACCTACGTAGCCGATCTGCACTGTGAAGTCGTATCACTATTCTGACTCACCCCTGTTTAGGGACTCTATCCTCCTCAAGTGCTACACTTCGGTGAGATCATGCCTACATGGTTGATCCGCCCTGTGAAGCCGTATCGCTATTCCGACTTGGCCCTGTTTAGGGACTCTGCCCTCGTCAAGTGCTACACTTCAGCGTGATCCCGCCTATGTGGTTGATCCACCCTGTGAAGTCGTATCACTATTCTGACTTGGCCATGTTTAGGGACTCGTCCTAACCGATACAACGAATCTTCATGCGACATTGATCAACCTGCTGTTGTTCCTGACAATTATCCCGTCCGGCAGTCTACCGCCGACCACCAACTCTACATTCGTTTCGCCGATACAACCGAAATCACCTATCCCCGAAGAAAAATCCGACACCAATACGAACATGTATCTCCAGAGTACACTCTTGTACATTTTGGATATAAAATCGATGTTGTTGTTTCTTAAACCTCTGCCTTTGTCCCATCATTGTGTTAGAGCTGTTCAGTTCACACCTTTCTTCGTAAGGCTTGTGGGGGCGACATCCTTATCAGCCCCGCAAAAAAGTAAACGAAACCGTATTAATTTGATAAAATAAACTTTTCCTTTCAGCTTCCATATTTTTAAATTATAGTCCTGTGTGCCAGGTTGTAATATAAACTGAACGTCTGCGGTTACATTGTCGGACGCAAAGTCAGGGCTCTGTTTTGGCATTATGCAACATTGACGCTTTTTAGAACTACTTAACTTCATTCACTTCATTTTTAAACTTTTTTTTCTCGAAAACGAACAAAGTCACAAAGAAAAACAAAAAAAATATATAAGGAAGCAGAACAAACTATAAAAATATATATTTTTGTTTAGAAAAGAAAAAGAAGTTATTTTAGAGAGGGTTTAAATAACTGAATCTTTACCCACAGCGCAAACTTCAGGGTGGTCTGAAAGTCTTGTCACCCTTACATAATAATTTTCTATTTCAGATGGCCGATACGAAAATGGTGTTCATCATACAGACCTTCTCGACATGTGACAGCGTCAATGAAAGTGAAAAATAAAACTGAATCCAGACATGTGTTTTGTATTAATTACTGTATCACTTGTTCGTCTATTGTTCTTATTACTCATTACATTACATTTACAATATATTTTTTATTTTTTTTGGTAGTGGGTAACAAAACTTTCGGACTACCCTGTACTTTCAATAAAGTTTTCGCTGTGAGTAAAAAGATTAGGTTTTTTAAAACTCTCTAAAATAACTTTTCTACTTGCCTGACTTTATTACAAACAAAATTCCTGACAAACTTTTTTTTCAGCCATAATTACAAAAAATAAAAAATAATAATCATTTTAATTTTCAATTTATTTTTTCATTCGTTGCGAAACTTTTTTTTTTAGTTTTTTAGTAAAAAAAACAATCATTTTATTTTTAAAAGTATCGAAATTTAAATTAGGATTTCTTGAGTTGTATGAATTTTATTTCAAGTTCACTTTTTTCTCAATTTTTTCGAAATTAATTAAAAAATTAAACTTTTGTTAAATTTTACAAAGTTTCAAATTTAAACAATTTAAATTTTTAATATAAATAAAGAAAGATAAGTGATTTTCGACAAAATTTGTGTTCAGACGTTTTCGATTTCCAAAGCTTAGCTTGGCACAAGGCCATTATATGAGGTCGTATTGACTATTGAGTTATGGGTTCAAAAAATAAATGAAATATTTGTGTTTAGTTAGTTTTTTTTAGTTTGTGTGTACACTGTAATTGTATAATTTTAAAAACTTTTTTTTTTACACATATCTTCACTTTAAATATTTAGAAAACTAAATTTTTCTCCAGAAATAAAAAGCTAAAGTAAAAAAAAATAGCTGTTTCATATTTACGTTAGACTCGAAACCGACATGGTTAGTTAATAAGTTAATTACACTTTAAATACGAACGTTTAACGTTATTACCAGACGAGCAACGACGCGACGTTCGTTTAAATGCAAATTAATTTATGACTCGCCTGGCACTTAACATAATAAGTTTATGTACTTACCTCTAGTTATCGTTAAAGACTGTTCGCTATATTTACCTAAACTTTTAATGTTAACGTCTGAAAAGACTTTGATCGAACGAAAAAAGAAAAAAAAAGTTATATAACAGAAAGGCATTTATCTTTCCTTGAGTTTCATATTTCTTTTCTTTCTTGCCGATAGATGGCAATCCAGTTTGTTTTCATATTTAAAAACAAATAGAGCCGCCCTTGAAAAAAAGAAACAGATTTGAATTTATTTATGTTCGTTTTTTAAACCTAATTATTTACCAATATTCCACAAAATTAAATACCTTAGTTCTTTTTTTAAATCCAAGAAAACTTATCAAGTAAATTCTTTTACGACATGCCGTCAGTCGGTACTTGCCTAGCAACGCCTTAACAACAATAAACTAAAAGAAAAAAATCTTTTCGTTACTTTCTTGATTAAAAAACACAAAAATAATCAGAGCATTTTTTTAACACTTTTAAAAGGGAAAGTACCAAATTCAGATACTACAGGTACTGTATTATTCGTATAAAACGTGTCTTTTAGTTTTTTAGTGTGTATATATATATATATATATATATATATATATATATATATATATATATATATATATATATATATATATATATATATACAATATTACAAAAATATTGTCTCCAACTATTTATTTGTTTTGTATCTTTTTTTATTCATGTAAAATACGTCTTACTATATTATATGTTTATATGTATATGTGTGTGTGTGTGTGTGTGTATTTAAATTTATTACAAAAATATTGTATCCAAATATTTATTAGTTTTTTTTTGTATCTTCTTTCTCATTTTTTTTTATTTTTTTTTTTAATATTTTTGTTTTTACGGTTTATTTCATTTTAACTGGTCATCTATGAGCCAAAAAAAAAATTATATTTTCCTTTCTATGATACAATTTAATTTCACAGACCTACGCAAGTCTGTTTTTTAAAGGGAAGTATTTCTCGGGCACGTCACCGGGAAGTTGGAGGGGGTGGAATCCGCTTCACAAAAAATCATTTGTGTCTCTGCCCGTGAAAATTCTTACCCTACACACACACACACACACACACACACACGCACACACACACACTGCACACACCCCAACATGAAGTCATGCTTAGAAAGTAAATATATTTTGCAAATCACAACTCCTGACAAGAGTGTTCAATGTTAACTGGGTGCCCCTTATTTGTAGCCTTAAGCCAAACTATGTTATATATATGTTATCATATTGTCTTATTAGTGGCTTCACTTGGTAATGGTAAAAGTAAAAATAGCCGTTTCCTTATAAGGAAATATTTGGCATTCATTGACCAAAAAGCGTTAATGTTGGTTGAAGTTTATAAAATATTTCTTTTAAAATAGTTTTTCAAGAAAATAGGATGCTCAAGTCCACAAACGTTACTCACTGAAAGCCTTTTTTCACCATACAGCTAACAGTTTAGATATATCTGAACGTGTTTGGCACTACACATGGCATCCATATAAAAGTCTTGATCTGAAGCTTATTTAGGAATATGACTTTAGTTTTCAGGTTGATATTTTGTTTGCATAGTAATTTCCTGTGTTTGGCAAAACTAGCTCTAGCTAGTTTCAATTTTACATGTTGTTAAATTAGGGGCACGTGTGTAACTCCTGATAGAGTATTAAAGGGTCCACTACAAGAATATGGTGGACTCAAGTTGAGTCCAACCAAAGATGTAAAGAAAACAAACAAGACTGATATGTATATACCACAAGTATATGTATTAAACAACAAAATTTACAATGGACAAAGATATTAACATTTGTGTTTGTGTGTGAATGTAAACAGTTTGTATTTTGGTAAATGTTTGTATATACGTGTATGTGTGTGTACGTTTCATGGTGTTTTCCCACAAGTGGGCAAAATGCTGTCGGAGTTAGCTCCTCCTTAGCTCCTTACCCTTTCACCAGGGGTCTCTCTTCGCTGGCTATAAATACTCGCTGACCCTTTGCCTCTTCCTCTTTTTCCCTCAGGCCTTTGGGCCGCCACCTCGAGCTAAATCTCTTTTCCTCAGGCTTCAGCCTTATACCACATTGCAGATGTGAGCTCTCATAGATACAGCGTTTCCCAAATGCTGGGAACATGCTAAGAACAATACATGTAGGTATGAACACTCACCACAACACAACACACACACACACACATAATATTCACCACACGGACTCTGTCCATGTAACTGTCCATGTAACTTGTAACCTTTCTTTTCATTAATACATATATTTGTTTATATATATTTATCAGTCTTGTGTTTGCCTTCTTTGGACTTAATTAAAGTCCAACTTTCTCATGTAGTTGGACCGGCTAGCAGGAAATTTCCACCCACATGTATTCTTGTACTTCTACAATACATAAACATCTACTTCTATACTCAACATCGCCGACACGGTATCTACAATGCAAATCTCGGCAAGAGATAACATTTTTAAATGTGAATGCTGAAATGCAAAGTAAAAAAGAACGAGGCAAGAAATCACCCAGTATTTATAGTGAAAGGAGAGCGACCCCTAGTGAACAATTAGGGAATTAAGGAGGAGTTAACTCTGACAATTAATTTGTTATAACTGATCAATATAGTGAGGTATCTGAAGTGTTTACTATTTGTTAATTCCACACCCTGAATTTTTCTCTTGGATGCCATCTTAGGTGCCATCACTGCTTTCATTCCAATTCCAGATCAATTTTAGAAAGGTTTATCTTGAGTCTTATTTCTTGGAATAATTGGTAGAGGATGCTAATTTTTCGATCCAAGATCTTTCGTATGTCAACTATATATACCTATATCATCAGCATATTCCACTTCATTAGCACATTGGCGTTGGGAGCAAAAGCAGGATCGCTGTCTTCTGTCAGTTGATTCATTTGGGATGTGGAATGAAATGCTTTAATGAATAATAACCATGATATTTTTTATATTTTGGTTTTGTAGCAGCTTGCAGTGTTGTGGGAAACTGTCCCTAGCCCAGCCTATTCTGTATTCAGTTTCATTATCACTTATCCTAAGTTTTTTATAACTGATCCATATGCTCAACTATTTGAAATGTTTTGTATTTATTAATTCCACACTTCGAATTTTTCTGATAGATCCAGGGTAGGTAGAATCACTGCTTTCATTCCAATTCCTGATCATAGTTTCTCTTTTCGAAAGGTTTATCTTGAGTCCTATTTCTTAGAATATTTGATAGAGGATGTTTTCTTCTTGATGATGGATTCACGGTAGGTGCCATCACTTCTTTCATTCTAATTCCAGATCAATTTTAGAAAGGTTTATCTTGAGTCCTATTTCTTAGAATATTTGATAGAGGATGTTTTCTTCTTGATGATGGATTCACGATAGGTGCCATCACTGCTTTCATTCCAATTCCTGATCATAGTTTCTCTTTTCGAAAGGTTTATCTTGAGTCCTATTTCTTAGAATATTTGATAGAGGATGTTTTCTTCTTGATGATGGATTCACGGTAGGTGCCATCACTGCTTTCATTCCAATTCCTGATCATAGTTTCTCTTTTCAAAAGGTTTATCTTGAGTCCTATTTCTTAGAATATTTGATAGAGGATGTTTTCTTCTTGATGATGGATTCACGGTAGGTGCCATCACTTCTTTCATTCTAATTCCAGATCAATTTTAGAAAGGTTTATCTTGAGTCCTATTTCTTAGAATATTTGATAGAGGATGTTTTCTTCTTGATGATGGATTCACGGTAGGTGCCATCACTGCTTTCATTCCAATTCGAGATCATAGTTTAAGTTTTAGAAAGGTTTATCTTAGAACACTTAGCAGAGGGTGTTGCTTTTCTGTTCAAAATCATTCTTATCCCAACTATGGATACCTATGTCATCAGCATAGACCCCTCATCGTCAGTACATCGGGTTTCTGGACGGAAAACAGGATTGCTGTCTTCCGTTATTATAGTTTTTTGGGGGTTTAAGTATGGAATGCTTAAATGATCTTCATATATTCATATCAATGATTGTAAATGTTTTGCCTCAGTAACAATTACTGTTCCCACCTCTTGAATTTTTATGATCGATTCAGCGTAGGAGATATCACTGGTTTATTTCCAATACCAGATTATAGTTTCCATTTTGGAAAGTTTAATCTTGAGTTCTATTTCCTGGAACACTTGCAAGAGGATGTTGATTTTCTGTTTAAGATAATTCTTATCCCAATTATACATACCAATGTTATCAACATAGCCCCCAGCCAGCACTAGTATGTTGGCCTCAAGTGGGAAAGTTGTCAACCAGTCTAGAAGAAGGAAAACTCTGAATTCAAAACTGTCTGTAGTTGTGGCAAAATACATAGTATACAGACACAGAAAAGATATATGGAGTTCAGAATTAATGGTGGAGCAGAACTGTGGACTTTATGAGCTCGGTTTTAGTTGACGAGGTAGGGTATATGTAGATATCTGAAGTATATGTTGTTAAAACTTTCTAATTCGATTTGCATTTGTCTCAGCAACATCTCATCCCTGATTAAGTGTGATTCACTTATTGGAATCATTGATGAAAAGAAATGCATCTTATGATCCTAATAATCCCTTTATTCTGAGCAGACCTTAGTTACAGTTTCTGAAAGAGAGTCATAATCAGTCAATGAACAAGGCCAGGATGCTTAAACCATTGGTCATTATAATTTGTGACTTCATGACCATAATTTGGATTTAAAGGATGCAATTTTAATTAAAGAAAAATTATTTTATTATGGCAAAAATGTATATAAAGTGCGCTAATTTATCAGTCTTCCTCTGTAACTTTACATCCAGGTTCATATTGTAAATCTATTTAAAAAAAAAAAATTATGGACCACATATGTTGAGAGAAAAATATATTGAAAAAAATTTATTGCCAAAACCAAATGGTTTTAGAACAATTTCAGAACATCTTAGAATACAACATTATTAAAAAAATTATAGTAAAAATTAAGATGGAGCCTTTTAGGAATAATTCCTGCCTCTTTTTAGGTCTGATAAAAATGAAAAAAAATTAGAAGTAAAAATGAAAAATTGAAAAATAGAAAAAGCTTAAAATAATAAAATACAATAAAAATAAATAAAAATAAATAAATAAACAAATAAATAAAAATAGATAAATAAAAATGAAATATATAAAAATATTTACCTGAGTAAATAATCAATAATTTGGAATATTATGATAATTTAAATCTTCTCAATATTTTAAACCAAATAATTGTTGGTAACATTTTCTTTTCTTTTATTGATTTGTTTTTTATGGTTTATCTGCCCTTTTCAGGTTATTTAAAGTCAGAAAATATTTTAAGATTGTAAGAATTCTTTCTTGTTAGATAATAGGCATTATTACTTACTAATTAACCCATAGCTGGTGGGAGAAGCTGTGGATTGATACCCTCCCCACAGATATTTGAGCATAATTAAATATAACAAACTGAAATTGAAATTCAGCTCCCTAATTAACAATTCCAAGCCATTATCTATTAGGTTGGTGCAAAAATAATGACGTAATAATGTCGTTTTTTGACGTTAAAAAATACGTCAAAAAACGACATTATTACGTCATTATTTTTGCACCAACCTAAAACAAGAAATTTCAACTACCGCTTACTCATTCTAAGCACGTGTCTTTTTTCTTTGCATTTTCATTGAAACTTCCTCGTTACTTCACATGGTCATTCTTCACGTCTGCCTTTTAGATTTCAATTCTCCAAGTCCTATATCCTTATTGTATGCATTAGGTTGGTGCAAAAATAATGACGTAATAATGTCGTTTTTTTACGTTAAAAAATACGTCAAAAAACGACATTATTACGTCATCATTTTTGCACCAACCTAATTACGTAACTTGCACATCCAAGCTTGCAGTACCTAGTATTCACAAGCAGTCACTCATCTAGGGACTGACCAGGCTTGATATTGCTTAATTAGCCGTTTTATGAAGCATATTTTAAGATAATCTAAATATATGTTCTTTTTTATGTGCCATGTTTCCTCAGGACAGGCGATCATGGCTCTCCACAACTTTCTGTCCCTTGTACCTCTTAATAAACTTTGTTATTTCTCCTGTCCCGCCATCCTTTTTACTCAAGCTCATTAAGCATGTTATGTATTGTTTGCCTCTGTCCCTCTTGCTCCCTGTGAGTATCAGATTTTCCAATCCCTCCTTCCTCATTATATGCCCCAGAAACTTCAACTCTCTCTTCCTGTTGTTAAGAATTAGTTTCCATTTTGTTTCCATTTTCTCCAAAACTTCATCATTACTCACATGTTCGGTCCATGGTATCAACAGCATCCTTCTGTAGAAGTACATTTCTGTTGCTTCAAGTCTCTTCCTCATTTTTGAAAAGATTATCAAGCACTCACTGCCATACAGGAGAACAAATATTACATTGCAGCTTAGTACTCTTTTCCTTGTTTCTAGCAAAATGTTCCTATTTCATAGTACTCTGTGTAGCTTTTGGAATGTTTTCTTGGCGCTATCCCAAAATGCCTTTGAATCTCAGTGTCACTCTTTCCATCCTCTGAACTCTTCGGAATTCAGTGTTGCATTTTCTGTCTTCTGTTAGAACACTTGCCAAATATTCAAATTTCCATTTTTCTTTGATTTTGGTACCTCCAATTTGGAATTCACACTTTGGGTTCATCCTTTTGCTAACAACCACGCATTCTGTCTTCTTGCAGTTGATATTTAGTCCTTTCTTTAGTGCTTTCCTTCACTACCTTCTGTAGGAGTATTTTTAGCTTTCTTTCTGTGTATGCTATCAACACTGTATCATCTGCATACCTTATGCTGTTAAAATTGTGGCTGACAATAATGAATCACAGTAGGGCTTCTAGTTCTCTCAAAATCGCATCACTGTATAGTTGAATAAGTCAGGTGAGATGACTCATCCTTGTCTTACACCCCTTTCTATATTTGTATATCTGTTGTACTCATTTTCTATCCATATACAGGGAGTTTACTGCCAGTATATTAATGACTTCAATAGATAACTTAACTGTGGAGGCACAGTGGAGTAATGGATAGCGGCTCTTGAGGAATCGGAGAGCCAAGGTCGAATTCCAATTGAATCCATTACTTTCACTTAGGTGCTAATATCCTTGGGAAAGGTATGAATCTTCTTCTTCTCCTCCTACCTATGTGTAAATAGCAGGACAGACTGGGTTCTATAGCCTTGGATGGCAACTAGTCTACCGCAGAAAGAAATGGCAACCTACTGCGGGAAAAAATTCTGCCTCGTCAGTCATGTATTGAAAGATACGTGGTCGTCTAAGTGTGTATCACGCATGGCACGTAACTGACTGAAATTAATTTATCCCGACCAGCAGAAAGTTGTGTATACGAAAGTTGAAGTGGAAGTTGTCTGAACTTTTATTTATCGATAAACTGTTTGTTATAATATTCAGAGATACTTAAAATATTGATTGTATTGCTGATAATAAGACTTTCCCCCTTTTTAGTAGCCCTTCAGCACACTCCCTACTCTTTCATCTTGCAACCTCACAATAAAAATATGTCATAAAATGCCCTTTCTGAAAAGCTGCACAGCTTGCTCCAAATTGCTTTCAATGCCCCTGCATATCATGGGGGAAATACTTTAAATAGACAAATTGGATCCTATCCCAAAGTACAGAAGAAAGCATGCTGCTTTCATACATCATTGATTGTTGGTTCAATCATGTAAACTCCATTTTATCTACATTGGACATATGTATACGTGTAAAACAAATTAATTGCAGAGAACAAATAATGATGTTTAATCTACAAGAATGCACTGAGTGTCTGGGAAAATGTGGACTAAATTTGACTGCTATTAATATGACTTTGATAATCACCAATTACATCAAAACTGTATTTGTATTCATTTCATATATAATCTGCTTCAAAGAGTGAGTTTGTTCAAGTATGTACAAATAAGTGATTGCTAGTTTGCTACTAATCGCTTCACTGTTTGCTCATAGCAAGATGATCAAATTTCAAATCTAGATTATTTGTCTATTTAAAATACTATATTCATTAGAAAAAGATATTCATTTTAGTGCAGAAGTAATCATAAAAACTTGTAATGTAACTTGCCAAAATTGTGTGTTAGGTTTCAAACACTTTCAACTGTTATTGATAATATTCAAGACTTTAATTTATTGTTCAGATCTTTCCTCATTTCTTTTTTCTGCACTTCAACATCATTCTTTCATCTTTTCTATCTGTCTTTCATCTTTTCTGTCTTTCATCTTTTCTATATGTCTTTCATCTTTTCTATCTATCTTTCATCTTCCCTATATGTCTTTCATCTTTTCTGTCTTTCATCTTTTCTACCTGTCTTTCATCTTTTCTGTCTTTCATCTTTTCTGTCTTTCATCTTTTCTATATGTCTTTTATGTCTTTCATCTTTTCTATCTGTCTTTCATCTTTGCTGTCTTTCATCTTTTCTATATGTCTTTCATCTTTTCTATCTATCTTTCATCTTCCCTATATGTCTTTCATCTTTTCTGTCTTTCATCTTTTCTACCTGTCTTTCATCTTTTCTATCTGTTTTTCATCTTTTCTGTCTTTCATCTTTTCTATATGTCTTTCATCTTTTCTGTCTTTCATCTTTTCTATATGTCTTTCATCTTTTCTGTATATCTTTCATCTTTTCTATCTGTCTTTCATCTTTTCTGTCTTTCATCTTTTCTATGTCTTTCATCTTTTCTGTATATCTTTCATCTTTTCTATATGTCTTTCATCTTTTCTATCTGTCTTTCATCTTTTCTATATGCCTTTCATCTTTTCTATCTGTTCTTCTTTCTTGATCTTTATTCCACATCTTTTATTTCTTTTTCACTCTTCTTCATTCTTGTCTTTCTTTGCTTTCAACTTTTCATGTTGCCTCTTTCTATTCTTTTCTCTTTCATTCTTTTCTTTCTTATTTACATACACTCTTTTTCCTCACTCTCTTTTTGAAGGTCTAACCTTTTACTCTGTCTTTTCTTTATATTTTCTTTTTTTATTCTACTTCAGAGTAATACTAATTCAGTATCAGTCACTGTTTAATCTACAAGAATGCACTGAGTGTATCAAAGAATGTAGACTAAATTTGACTGCTCTTAATATGACTTTGGTAATCACCAATTGCACCAAAATTCTACATATTCATTTTAAATATGATCTGCATCAAAGAGCAAATTTGTTCAAGTATGTATCTGGAGATTCTTGACAAAATCCAAAGAAGAATCTGCAATGTTATCTATCCTAACCTATCATTTTGACTTCAATAACTTTTTCACTGTTGTATCATTGCTTCCCTCTGCCTTTCCTATAAATACTTTACTCTTTGGTAACTTGACTAGGTGATTGTATATTGAAGTGTGTATAATAAAAAAAAAAATTTCAAATCCTGTAAACTATTAATTTGGCTATTATAAATGATACCACCTATATGTGACCTGAAGATAATTCCAGCAACTTAGGGAATGTAAAAATTAGCTAAACATGTTTTCATGAACAGATTAAACATGCAATTCTTAATAATGACTTTAATGACAGCTGAAAATAATTGTATTAAAAAAATGAATTTTTGAATGTTTAACAATTTTAATTCTGACATAAAACAACTAAACAACTTAGAGAGAAAAAATTAATAAAAATTGACAGACCTTGTTGGTATTCTATAATAAAACATGTTTAATACATACATACATACATATATATATATATATATATATATATATATATATATATATAAGTATGATTGAGAGAGCTATGAAATTAATCCCTCCCTAAACTCTACCATGTCTCTTTAACTACCCTTGTTACACTCTCTGTTAAATTACAAACACTTACACTACCTATCAATTTTAATTTCATTTTTCGTTTCATTTCATTTTTGGAAGTGCTATCTGATGATCCAGCATCCTTTAAAAGGGCTCTGGTGAAATAAATTATTATAATGGTACCTTAAAGAGGTCTGTTTTTCTTTTAAATATTAGCTCTGGATTTACATTAAGGTCTCAGGATTTCATCCTCCTTGGGATTACCCATACGGGTTACGAAGTTCTTCATAACTTAAACATATATATATATATATATATATATATATATATATATATATATATATATATATATACACACAGTAAAAAGTTTGAACCACCCTTTGTTTCTTTAAAAAACACCTTAAAATGAGATATTTTTTATTTCTCTAAAGTAAAAGTAAAATTTCTGTAACGACAGTGTATTTACTTTTATTTTGACAAAAAATAATCACATAACTGTAACACATTATCATATAACAACATAATATTTTGTTTTTATCAATAAAACCACCATCTGCCTTAATTACAGCTTTACAGATTTTGAAAAAAAGTAGATGGTAGATTTTCCCAAGTATTCTTCAAGCATGGAAAAAGTTCACACTCACTCTTTGGTTATTCTCTTTGAACTCTCCTATCCAATTCATCCCATATTAATTCAATGGCAGAGAGGTCAAAAAATTGAGGCAACCAAGTCATAATTTCCAAAATTTGATGATCATTGCCTTGTTAAAAGGTAAATTTTTTTTCCACTTATGTGTAAACCAGGTGGTGTAGTATGTTTTCAAAATCAAATGATGCTATTCATTTTTTTATTATTCCTTTGACCTGAATCAACTCTGTAACCCTTTTGGTTATCTCAAAAAGTCTACTAAGGGGTTAATCGTAGAAACAAAATATTATGCTTCTCATATATATTATGGACAGATGAGTACAAATTTGAACATTTGTTGTTAAGAGAAGCCTAGAAAAAGACTGAAAAATAAAATATGCACACATCACACACACACACACACATATATATATGTGTGTGTGTGTGATGTGTACCAGTTCTATGTATTTAGGTCTTCCAAAAAGCCTTCACCATTATAATGAAATCCTATGTGTGCATAGTACTCTGTACTGAGTTACTTTACTGTCATACATAAAAAACGATGGTACTCCAATTTTTTTGTTTCTCTCTCTCTCTCTCTCTCTATATATATATATATATTAGTTCTCACCAGTTGAAGTGCAATTAAATGCACTGAAATGAAGTTGCATCTTTGTAGTGAGTAAATTGTTTTCATCTATATGAAAAAAATTATAATAAATAATTACTGTTCTAGTACTGGTACTGAGCCCTCTTCTGAATTAATGTTGTTAATGTTAGAATTTATGTATTACATTTATCCCCATTACATTCGTATATATATATATATATATATATATATATATATATATATATATATATATATATACACAGTGTGCCACACACACAAAAAGGAAAATACAGTTTATTTAATGTTGGAATTTTTGTTACAGTGGTTTAAAACGAAAGCAAAAGATAGAAATTTAGTAGCTTAAAACAACAAAAACACAAATGTTAGATGTGGTGTTCAAACTAAAGAACTCTGGCAAAATTTCTTGGCATTTTTTCATTCCCCAATTTGGATGTTCTTTCTTAAAGAGAGCAATCACCTTGCATTGAAAATTTGATAACTACGGTATCTTGAAACAACAAATGGTTAAAAAATTTATATGTTAGTTAATTGTTTTACTTCATTCATATAGTAAAATATATAGTTAATTTCTTTATATGTTAGTAATTTTTTCATCAGATAGTAAATCTAAAATTTCCTGTTTTTTGTGGGGCGTCCTGTATATTGGCTGTTTATAACCTGTAGAAAAGACAATATTTTTAAATATAAATGTCAATAGGAATACAATATTGTAAAATCAAAAGAAAATGGTTGAATTCGTCAACACAGCAATAATAACAATATCTCCACACGTGACAGTAATTGATGTAATTTTCAGTTAACACTGTGAAAATAGCGTTCTCTAAATTCTTCCAGTTGCTAAGGACATTTTGCTTTTGTTATTATTAGTTACTTTGTTTCAATAAATTCATTTTGTTTTTTGCTTTGAGAAAGTCCACATTGGACGAAACACATCAGCAACTACAGTTTTCCTATTGTCATTCATATATATATATATATATATATATATATATATATATATATATATATATATATATATATATATATATGTCTTATATATAAAGTACAGTGTATATGTGTGTGTTTGTGTCCAAGCAACTCCTCCACTCCCATTGGTCTGATTTCAATGATCCATAGCACATTCAAAAGCCCTAGAAAAGTTAGGTGCAGGGAATGATTTTTATTGTGCTCAGTTTCAGGGTATCCAGATTATGCAAGGTTGAAAATATATATTAATATATTATGCTAGCCATTATCATTGCTTTCATGGTTCAAGGGGAGTCAGTCTGAATTCCTTTTGTATCCAAAGCTGCAGCTAGCTTAAAATTTTAAGGTAGCTTAAAAGCTGCCTTATCAGGTGGCAATTAAGCCTGCTTCTGTTGAGGACTCTTGGTTTGGCCATCATCACAATAGCCAGGGAGGAGTAGATGCGATAAAGATCAATAAACTACAGTAGAACTCAAAATTGATTGCTAAAATAAGTATCGAATTAATGCTTAAGATTATCTTTTAAAAGTTCAATGATAATTCTTCTGCTACCACTTAATTTAAAGATGATTTGATGTATGTAGATCCTTATTTTCCGTACAAACAATTATTTTTATTTCATGGGTGATAGAACAGGGAACAATTTATAAGATAAAATTAATATAGTGTAAAAGAGAAATTAGTTATACATTCAACATTTGAAGCGTTCAAGAAACTTAATAGCTAATTAATTAAACCGCTATTATGGAATCTATATGAATAAATACGAAATTGGAGTTCAATTCTCTCACAAATTCTGAAATTAAAAAGCCACAGCTCTACTTTAAAGTAACTAACACACTATATGTGTAATATTTTTATTATATATTATCTACATCTAGGCAATGACACTCTTCAGGTTTAACTAATTTGCATATTGATTTTAAAAAAGTTTATTTCATTAATTAACTGTCCTTCATTACTCTTCCTTTATTGAAGGATTGTTTTGATTTTTATATGAAAAATGGTTCTTTTTAGGAATATTGTCTTATATAGTGCATTTTACTTGGCCTTCACAAGTTGGTATCTATTTTCAAAATTTTCCTTAATTATAACAAGCCATATATATATATATATATATATATATATATATATATATATATATATATATATATATATATATATATATATATATATATATATATATACATACATATATATACATATATATATATATATATATATATATACATACATATATATACATATATATACAATATATATATACATATATATATATATACATACATAAATATATACATACATATATATATATATAAATACATCTGGAGCCACAACTACTTTCAGCAAGCCGCTCCAACTGGACAGATATATATATATATATATACATATATATATACATATATATATATACATACATATATATATATATAAATACATATATATATATATATATACATATATATATATATATACATACATATATATATATACATACACACATATATACATACATACGTATATAGATATATATATTAATACATACATATATATATATATATATATATATATATATATATATATATATATATATATATATATATGTATGTATGTATGCATGTATGTATGTATGTATATATATATATTGGGTGTATCTGGGTACCAATTTTGTATTTATGCATATTTGTTTGTAGACTAAAAAAATTATTTTGAGACTTTTTAATTTATTTTTCTTTGGTTTAAACCATTTTACATGTTTCTAGTAAATGTTTCAAGATAATCCATTGCTTTCTGATCACTCTCTGCTTTCATGAACCATTATCAAAGAATATTTTGTGGGTTAGTAAGATTGTGTCTTTAGGTTTGCATCGTCTTTCTTTGGTGCTATTCAATTCAGTAATCATGTCTTCACATGTCAGTGGCTATTGGGTCAACTTATTTCAAGTAGTGTCTGTTCATGTGTCAACTTGTGGTATATATTGTCATTTTATTTTTTTTTAACTTTGAGATATATTTAATATTTGTTCTTAAACTGAATGACATTTTATTGATACTGTATTGTTTGTTTTTATGGTTAAATCTTTCAACATTTATAAACTATTTATTGAAATTTGATAATACATATTTTGGGCAATAATTTCACCCTTAATTTGTGTATTCAAGGCACTAAGAAAAAAGCTCATCACTCACAATGACGTGTTAATTTGTGATAGCACAATTATCAACGTCTTCCAAACAGTTCTGTCTTGCCAATTTCAATCAGAAAGTTTGGTTCAACACATGGTATCACTTTGTGACACCTTTAGAAAATGCCTGAAACCATATATATATATATATATATATATATATATATATATATATATATATATATATATATATAGGTATATTTGTGCAGCAACCTTTCTTTTAAACTTTTAAACATCTTTCATTAAATACAGGAGACAAGGAAGATTTAATTAATTTTTCATTTATTTTTTCCAGCATCCTTATGTTTTTTTCATTTTTTAAGAGTAATGGCTCCTTTTCATAAAACATCTGGCATTCAGTATAAATCTCACCTTATGCAGCAGTGGAAATGGTGTGTTGAAGGTTTTATAAAAAAGAAAGACACTAACTCAAATTCCAGTGGAACTCAATTCATGAGGCTCAGAATAAACGCTACTACTATTTAAACATAAAAAATAATACATCTTAAACAGACAAACATGAAAAGAAATTAACAACACTTAGCAACAAAGCCTCTTGAAAATGGCTAAAGAAATGGCTGAAAGTGCTTGGGACAATCAACACTATTTTTAGACTACCTTACTCCCACCAAACACAAAAATATAAGAATATTAAAAAAACTAAATAAAAAAAATTCATCAAATTTTCTTTGTCTGTCATATTCTACAAAACATGTTTGAAAGAAAGGTTGCTGCCAAAATGCACATTATATATATATATATATATATATATATATATATATATATATATATATATATATATATATATATAGTTGTATATTTAGGCAGCAATTCTTCCCTTATGCATGTTTCATTAAAAACGACAGACAAGGTACTACGGTTAAGCTTTTTATTTAATTTTTCTTGTGTTCTGACAAGAGCTTTCTTTTCTGGACAAAGGGTATGTAAGAACTGTCCAAATGTTTTATATTTACGAGTGCTTTCGGTTATACCTTTAGCCATTATCATCCTCCTGCAAAAAAAGACTAAAAATAATGGAAGCTTTAATAATAAAAAAGAAAAAGCCAACTCTTAACATTATTAACTATGGACAAAGCCACAATGTGTTAACTGTATTCGGAAATTCAAAACATCCCTACCACACACTAAAACATACACAGAATGCACACACTCAATTAAGCTGATAAAAATTGAATCATCCTTGATAATGGAGGGAATCTACATGACGAGATGCCAGATCAGGATTTATTACATTGCAGACCCTTCTTTGGATTTTATCAAGAATCGCAAGATACACAACAGGAGCACTGGACCAGATATGGCAGCAATATTCAATGCATGTACGAATGGTAATGCCTCCAAATGGTAACTATGCAAAGAATGGCAACTATGTAAAGAGGAAAAAATTAAGAAAATATTTGCACCATATAAACTGTAAAAAAAAGCAACTAGAAATATTAAGGAACTTGACCAGAAAGAACAATCAACACAATTTCAATAAAATTTCATTCACTTTGGAATATAGTTTGTAACTAAAATACAAAAAGAAATATCATGGCAACACAAGCTGGTACATGAAGTCACATTGCTTAGAAAATAAACAAAAAACAAAACAAATTCCATTCAACAACCACCAAAAAATTCAATGCATACCTATATACACAAACTTATTGTTGTAACCTAGGGAAAGTTACTGAATAGAATAATCAAATGAAGGTTGGTAATGAACAATAATACTCTGCCCTTCGACATAGCCACGTCTGGGGATCCTGTGCCTGGTAGCAGAGAGTTTGACCAGCACAGCTGGAGATGAATCTCCAACTATAGACCAACATACAGTATTTACTACTGCATTTATGTAAATGGGGGCATGCCCATTATTGTCCATAGGTATGCTACAACAATTATCAAACCAGAAAAATTAGATTATGCCATTTAGAAGACATTGGATATATTAAGTTCAAACAAATAAAAAAAAATAGATACAAAGATCTTAAAATATAGATACAAAGATCTTATTTATTGGGCTTCAACCATATGTGCATTAATTATATATATATATATATATATATATATAAGTTATATATCTATATAAGCAATAAGTTATTATGTTGGTATGTTGGTGCAAAAATAATGTCGTTTTCTCACATATGTTACTATGTGAGAAAACGACATTATTTTTGTACCAACCTAATATATATATATATATATTTATGAATAAAAATGACAATAGGAAAACTGGTAATTGCTGACGCATTTCGTCCAATGTAGACTTTATCAAAGCAAAATACGAAAATGAAATTAAATGAACAAAGTAACTAATAAAAACAAAAACAGAATGTACCTAGCAACTGGAATGTAGAGAAATGCTATTTTCATATTTTTAACTGAAAAATAACGTCAGTAATTGTCACATGTGGAGAATATTGTCATTATAACTGTGTTGATGTATTCAACCATTTTCTTTTGATTTTATGAATCTGTTGTGTATATTTGTTTGTAAGAGCATTAATTTTGTTAAGAAAGGTGAAATAGGGAAAAAAAACCTGGGCGTAGATTAATATTTGGGTAGTTTACTATGGCGGCACTCTCCAGAATTTTCCTTCTGAGTGAGTTATTTTCTTTTTTTATGAGTGTAGCATTTTTAAAATCAAAATTATGGTTGAATTTATTTCTATGTATGACTAGTGCATTAGCTAAGTTGTTTTTTGTGAGGTCTCTTTTGTGCTCATAAATGTGTTTTTTCAAATTTCTACTTGTTTCTCCAATATATTGAGTTTTGGCAATTTATTCTATAAATGCCTCCTTCAGAAATATTATATATATATAGGACATACTACAACATGACTAACAAGAAGACTCACATTACATTTCTCTGACCATAGATCAATTTGGTTTCAATTAAATATATATTAAGACCGACCAAACTCCCTGAGAAACATACTCGTTGATAATTTCTCATTCAGGCCGGTAAATGTTATTTAATACTGTTTATTATAAACAGAGCACTTACTTAAATACTTGTATAATAGCCTCATCCATATGTAAAAAAATGGCTAAAAATAAGGGAAGCATTATTAATAAAAAAGAAAAAGTCAACACTCAATAATATCAACTATGAATGTGGCCACAATGCACTGACTGTATTGGGAAAATAAAACATTCCTATAACTCTAGATACATATATAAAACCATACATATATTCAGCTAAAACTAAAAATAAAATCATCCTTGATAATGGCAAAAGGTATATTTGGACAATTTTTACATAATTTGCATTCAGAAAAGAAGAAAATTTTAAGAACAAATGAAAAATTAAATAAAAAACTTAACCTCAATACATTGTTAGTCATTTTTAATGAAACTTGTATAAAAGAGGAATTACTGCCCAAATACACAGTTATATATATATATATATATATATATATATATATTAAAGACATTTTTTATGTTTAACGTCCTTTTTATAGATACAAGTATTTAAGTAAATGCTCTGTTTATAATAAACAGTATTAAATAACATTTACCGGCCTGAATGTCCGAGAAATTTTCATAGAAAATATTCGTCCTTTGACAGGATTCGAACCTGCATCCTATACGGAACTGCCATTTAGCTGGCCCCAAAGATGTTCTATTGGGTTCAAGTCTGGAGACATGCTTGCCAGTCCATCACCTTTACCCTCAGCCTCTTCAGTAAAGGAGTGGTTGTCTTGGATGTGTGTTTGTGTGCGACCCAGTTTCTGGAGGGAGGGGATCATGCTCTGCTGCAGTATTTCACAGTACATGTTGGAGTTCATGTTTCCCTCAATGAAATGTAACTCTCCAATACCTGCAGCACTCATGCAGCCCCAGACCATGACATTCCCACCACCATGCTTGACTGTAGGCATGACACACTTATCTTTGTACTCCTCACCTGATCGCCGCCACACATGCTTAAGGCCATCAGAACCAAACAAATTAAATTTCGTCTCATCAGACCATAGGACATGGTTCCAGTAATCTATGGGCTTTGTTCACATGTCTTCAGCAAACTGTTTGTGGGCTTTCTTGTGTATTGCCTTCAGAAGAGGCTTCCTCCTGGGGTGACAGTCATGCACACCAATTTGATGTAGTGTGCGGCGTATGGTCTGAACACTAACAGGCTGAATCCCAATCTCTTTAATCTCTGCAGCAATGCTAACAGCACTCCTATGCCGATCTTTCAAAGAAAGCATTTGGATGTGATGCTCAGCACGTGCGCTCAGCTTCTTTAGACGACCTACCCGAGGCCTGTTCTGAGTGGACCCTGCTCTTTTAAAATGCTGGATAATCTTAGCCACTGTGCTGCAGCTCAGTTTCAGGATGTTGCCAATCTTCTTGTAGACTTGGCCATCTTTATGTAGTGCAACAATATGTTTTTTTAAGATCCTCAGAGAGTTCTTTGCCATGTGGTGCCATGTTGGAACTTTCAGTGACCGGTAAGAGAGAGTGTTAGAGCTGCACTACAAATTTGAATACACCTGCTCCCCATGAACACATGGGCATAGTTACACTAATGAGTCACATGACATTTTGGAGGGAAAATGAAAAGCAGTACTCAATTTAGACATTTAGGGGTGTAGTTTCTTAGGGGTGTACTCACTTTTTAGGGGTGTAGTTTCTTAGGGGTGTACTCACTTTTGTTGCGAGGGATTTAGCTTTTAATGGCTATATTTTGAGTTATTTTGAGGGTAAAAGAAATTAACTCTGTTATATATGCTGCAGACATACTACTTTTCATTGTGTCAAAAGGTAATTTTTTCAGTGCTGTCCCATGAAGAGATATACTTAAATATTTGAAGAAATGTGAGGGGTGTACTCACTTTTGTGATACGCTGTATATATATATATATACAACATAACAACCCTGAGTGCTTAGCTTTGGAGCATGTAGAATGGGGATCAATGTGTTTTAGTGGACTCAGCAATTTTCAGTCTGCTTGTCTGAATCATCTTCAAGAAGTGAGAGCAAGATCTAAAAGGTCAGCCAATTTAACAGTGATCTCATCTCACAATCTCACACTTGCTCCATATGTGGCCTCCTTTGTAAATCTCTAGTGGGTCTTAAATGCCACTAAAGATTATCAGACAAACTTTCATAACTGAATCAATAAGCTGTCAGATCCTCATACGTCGAAACTGACGGGAGAGTCTATTATTATTATTATATATATATAATAATAATAATAGACTCTCCCGTCTATAGATAGATAGATAGATAGAAAGATAGATATTCCTTAGTTCCACCAGTTCTAGCCTTCAATGCTAGGCACATTGTAGTGAACCACTCTCATTCCTTTTGTATTCCATACTGAGAAGTAAGTTCCACTTAAACAGCTTCTTTCCATGAACAGCTAGATTGGGGAATCGACTGCCAAAAGGAGACTTTCACTACCACTACAATCTTAAGCTGTTCAAGTCAAGAGTTAACCATTATCTTTCCATATATTCTCATAAACCGCTCCTCCTACTCTGTAACCCTCTACCTCGAGTGGCTCTTGAGTTTTGTACAGGATGAACCACACAGTAAAAAAAAAATACTTAAACAAAAAGTTAGGAAGGAGTACTGTACAATAGCGATAACAGTTATTGGACTCGAGAAACCTATTTTCATTAAAAATTGCTTTAATAGAAAAATTTTATAAATTGCAACTGAAAGTAACCTAGGCTGCTCAGTCAATGAATAGTGATTGTTATTTTTACCACTCACAGCAAACTCAATCAGTAATCCTCTACCTCAAGTGCCTCTTATGCCTTGTGAACATTAGTAAAAAATGTTCTTATGAATCACTAGATTTTTCATCTGCCATTATTTTTTACTACTTCAAGTATTATTTTGTGGTTGCCCTTATTTAAGTAGATGCCCTGCTTTTTCTTGTTTTTTTTAAAAACTGTATGACACATTCAAGCAACATTGTTTTCTTATCCTTACTTTCCCCACCATTTTGTTTTATATTTTTTGTATAAATTTATATACACATTGAAAATATTCATTTATAGACCTTTAATAAAATTGGTAATTAAATAATAAATCTGAACATTTATACTTAGGTTTTATCAGCTTGTAAAAAAGTTTTTATTTTATTTTTGTCTAAAAGGATTTATCCATCCAAAATTCCTGGCGAGTTGTAAAAAGTTCCCACGCATGTATTTATGTGGCCAATTTTCATTTGGGGGATGAAAGATGATATATTTTAATGGCTTCTACCCAAAAGCTTTGTAGGTTTTTATTTCCCTGTTGGCCCATTGGGTCAGTGTTTGGTTTGGAAAGTGTCCACTTGACAAGGAAACCAAAGACAACACACTTGGGCCTACTGCTGACTGCACAAACTGAACAGACATCTCTTATATCACAGGAAACAATAGACTGGGATCCGCAACCCTGTAGCCATCTTCCTCTTTATCTAATTTCACTCTTCTCCCAATTCTTTTTTTTTTTTTCTACAAGCCATGAGGGCCACTCAAGATAGAGAGTTACTGAATAGGGATGTTATAAATGCATATAGGCAAGGAGCAAGGTTTTGTATATTATGATGACATTTAGGAGAGATAACAGTTCACCCTTGACTTGAAAACATTGGAGTGATCAATAAAGTATCCCATTGGGAATCCATTTCCCATTGCGACAGTTCTGTGGAAGAATCTGCCTGAGTTGAACTTCATCCTTACCAATGGAATATGAAGGGAATGATGATGGTTGATTTAATGTATGTGGCAAGGCAGCTGCTACCTGTGACAGTCTGGATTAGTGTAACCAAGGAATATAGTTCGCCTGAACATTTGTTATAAAAACAGTGGTAGAGCAGTGGGAGACTAACAATATTTTGTCTTTGGAAAGGGTTTGAAGCAGGAATAAACATGGCTGTTTAAACACTTTTGAACTGGACTGACAGTGGAAAGTGATGATTGGGATGCTCTGACCTACGTGTGGCAGCAATAATCTATTTTTGGTCTTGTAGAGATTGAGCGTTGGTAATTGGATTCAGGTACACAATTAACATAGGAGGTGTTATCCAAAGGTTCTGGGAATTCAGAAAAAATTACATAGTTTAGCACACGGTTTCTAAGACCAAGATGTGCTTCAGAACTGCCCCTTATCTGTTGTTTTCACATTGACTAACAAAGAGCAGCGGCAAATGTCTTTACTACATTCAAATTCCACAAGACATGTTTGCATTTTAGATTTATCTATCTGGCAAAACAATTCCATGTCTTATTCACATTTTTTTTTTAATAATTTCACCCCAAGCGTGGCAATAAAGCCACTAAGACTCAAGGGGGTTACTGAGTGTGAAAGAATAAGAAAAAGAAAAATATTATG
Organism: Acanthosepion lycidas; assembly: GCA_963932145.1. NCBI lineage: Eukaryota > Metazoa > Mollusca > Cephalopoda > Sepiida > Sepiidae > Acanthosepion > Acanthosepion lycidas. The sequence goes on from OZ010611.1 coordinate 31,572,562, forward strand.
AAGGAGAAAGAACAAGGAACAAAAAAAAGAGGAATCAAGAAAACAGAAGATAACAACTGACATTTAAATTGTTGAAGATCAAATTTGGCTTCTCACAATATTATTCTTCATCTCAGTCGTATTTATTTTTCGGCTGCTGGCTGCAACTAACTGGAATTGCTTTTTCATAGATTGGTAGCTGAAATGGCTGCATATGCAAATCAAAAATTCAAATGTTCCTGTAAAAACATGCATATTTTTTAATTTCATATAATCTAATCCCAGAGTTATCAGTACATTCATATATACTTATGAAATCAGTAATACTATCTTAGTTATTTCTGTCTATATATATATCTGAGCCTGTTCCTATCTATCTACCTATCTATTTAATACAGTGTTTCTATCTATCTATCTATCTATCTGTTATGGTAATTTACCCACACATGCATGGACTCTTCCAGCTATAAATAGGAGCAGGTACTGCCTTTTGGTGGGTGAAGTTTCCAGTAGTCAGCTCTGAGAGTCAAACTGAACATTCTTGCTGTAAGACTCTCATTTGTATATGTTTCTATTACTGTTTCTGTTAATATATTTAACTCAATTCCTCTCTTATGTCTTTATTTCTGGCCCTAACAAGGCCACAACACTATCTACCTATCCATCTAGTACAGTGTGTTTCTATCTATCTATCTATCTATCTATCTATTCTGGTAATTTACCCACACATGCATGGTCTCTTCCAACTATAAATAGGAGCAGGTACTGCCTTTTGGTGGGTGAAGTTTCCAGCAGTCAGCTCTGAGCATTCTTGCTGTAGGACTCTTGTTTGTATATGTTTCTATTACTGTTTCTGTTAATATATTTAACTCAATTCCTCTTTTGTGTCTTTATTTCTGGCCCTAACAAGGCTACAACACTATCTATCTATCTATCTATCTATCTATCTATCTATCTATCTATCTATCTATCTAATACAATGTGTTTCTATCTATCTATATAATTATTTATGATATAATGATATATAATTTTATATAATTTTATATATCAATAAACAGTATTTTGTGCACATATGTAGACGTGGCAATATCAAAAAAGCCCAGTTCGATGAAATCCTGGCGGATGAAGCATGTCACAAAAAACCTTTCCAGTTTGTCATATTTTTCTAAATAACTATTTATCTAATACAGTGTGTTTCTATCTATCTATCTATCTATCTATCTATCTATCTATCTATCTATCTAATACTGTGTATTTCTATCTATCTATCTACATGTTTTATATCACTTTAAGCTTATGCTAATTTTATCAATAAATTTGCTCCTTGTTAATTCCTTTTTTTCTAGTTCATGCTGATGATCCCATGTGGTGAAACTGAAGTAGGTAGTACCTGGTTCATTAGGATTTATTTATTTTATCTATCTATGTATTTTCACAAGTCTTCAATGCATTCAAAAACTCCTAAGTAAAGCAGGCTTCAAAATTCTTCAGCAACATCACATGAACTTCAGTGTTATTAACTACATTGAGAATGGTCTGAAAATATGTAGACATTGTGGAAAAGAGTGCACTTCAATGGGAGGCCTAAGGAGACACATGAAAATTCATGACAATAACCAGGAAGCAGCAGTAGCAGGCGCCATAGGTCTTTTGAAATGTAACATTTGTGGTAAACAATGCCAGTCCAGGCTGGCTTAAAGAGTCATATATTAAAGACATGTATAGATTGATCAAGCGATGACAATATTCAAGTAAGATTTTGTGGCCATCATCTATCTATCTATCTATCTATCTATCTATCTATCTATCTATCTATCTCAGTCTTTTCATATCTATCTATCTAGCTAGCTAGCTATCTCAGTCTGTTCATTATCTATCTATCTATCTATCTATCTCAATCTGTTCATATCTATCTATCTATCTATCTATCTATCTATCTATCTCAGTCTTTTCATATCTTTCTCAGTCTGTTCATATCTATCTATCTAGCTATCTCAGTCTGTTCATATCTATCTATCTATCTATCTATCTATCTATCTATCTATCTATCTATGTATCTCAGTCTGTTCATATCTATCTATCTATCTATCTATCTATCTATCTAATACAGTATGTTTCTATCTATTTGCCTATTTGCCTGTCTATTACAATTTGTTTCTATTTTTCTATTTGTAGTTATCAGCGAAGAAAATCTTAAATTTTAAATGTTTAATAGCAAAATTTTACCAATTTAAAGCACTGACTGCTCAGTTAATAAATGCCAAATGATTCTTTATAAGGAAATGGATGACATCATCCCCATTAGAGATGAAGGGAACAGATATTACACTTTGATACAAGCCCAATGGTCAGAAAATGAAAAAAAGCATAGCTCAAATAGTATCTGACTATATTTCTGAGATGAGGTATTGAAATTATCTGCGCTATTTGCTTTGTTCGGAGTGTTGTCCTACATCTGACCTCACTCATCCCTAGAAGAACAGATCAGTATACGAATAGATATAACCTGAAGAAGATGCTGACTTTCTGTACACAGCCAACACACTTCAGAATGGGACCAGACATATATTGACAGGATGAAGGCTTAGCAATGGGCTCACCATTATCACCAGTAATGGAAAACATATACATGGAATACTTTGAAGATATGGCATTAGAATGCACATCACTAAAGCCTACCCTATGGCTGAGATACGTAGATGACACCTTCATACTCTGGCCACATCAGGAATGGGTCCAGCCACTAGCGGACCATGTGAACTCAATAAAATCATCGATACAGTTCACAGTGGAGAGAGAAAACAACAACCAACTTGCATTCCTGGATATACTAATATCTTGAACGGAGCATAGATTTCAGACATCCGTATACCGCAAGCCAACATTACACCAGCCATACAATGTAAAGAAAGGGATTGTCTGATGTTTACAACATCAAGCAAAAGTCATAAGTCAACCCAGAGACATATGAACTAAAAAATAGTTACTATAAGCAACATAACAACTACCCTGGGTACATATAAGCAGCTTCGACAAACTGGGATAGAAGGGTACAAGAGGATTACAAAACTCAGGAAATGGCTTTGATATACCTACCCTATGTGAAGGGATTATTGGAAAAAATACAAAAGTCTGTGCGCCATATAACATCAGGATAAGAACGGAAATGGCTAGATGCAACCATAAGTTCTATGCTAAACATTTCTTCAATTGCACTTCTCGCATGTGGAACTCTCTTCCTGCTTCCTAGTCAATTTTGACTTTCAAAAGTTTAAATGCAATGTTAATCATTATGTTCGGTCTTCTTAATTATTATCATCATATTCTCTAACACTCAGTAACCCCCTGCATCTTAGTGGCTTTATTGCCTTGCCTGTGATGAAATAATAAAAGAAAATGTATCAGAAAAAAGAAAAACTATCCAAAATATAAGAAAAAACAAATGAGAAAAGTCCTCAACAAAGAACTTTTGTTGGTCATTAGCCAAACTGATATATATATATATATATATATATATATATATATATATATATATATATATATGTATATATATGTATACGTATATATATGAATTTCATATTTCATGGACTTTTACAAAGACACTCCTTTATTCATATCTGTTCATGCATGTTATTCTAGTTTTATCTTTGGTTTACCAAGTTAGTTTAAAAGGAAGCACTTCTCCAAGAGTCCATAGAGAAATAAACAAGTGCTTTGCCAAACGGAACCCTGTCAGAAGCAGTTAGCAGGTAGTGTTTTAGGATTATAGGCTGCCTGGAGAGGCGTTTTTTTTTAAGAAAATGAGGAGCTGAACTTGGTGGTCTTAAAAATAAACTGCAGGGTGCACTATGCAAATCAAACTCAAGTAGAGTCTAAGGAATTAAGAAATACAAGAATAATGGCGTCGAGGGCAAGGGATGAAACTAAATGAAATGTTTACGGGAGCAATAATCTATAAATCAAGAACAACATGGGAAGCCTTGAGAATAAAAAGGAAGACCACTGAAGAAAGCTCAAGATTAAATTATAGAGGATCACTTGGGATGAATACACCTTGCGGCAGCAGAGCTGTTTGTTCATTCAGCATTCTACTTGAGGGTGTTGAATGAAGGAAATCAATAAAGATATCCAATTGACTGCTGGGTCATTCTTTTTCTTCTTCTTTATCTATCTATCTATCTATCTATCTATCTATCTATTAGTACACTTGTCTTTCCAAATCTGTCTATCTATCTATCTATCTATCTATCTATCTATCTATTAGTACACTTGTCTTTCCGAATCTGTCTGTCTGTCTATCTATCTATCTATCTATCTATCTATCTATCTATCTATTGTCTCTTCATATCTATCTTTGTATCTATTTATCTATCTATTTATCTGTCTGTCTATATCTATCTATTTATCTATCTATCTATCTATCTATCTATCTATCTATCTATCTATCTATCTATCTATCTATCTATCTATAAGTACACTTGTCTCTTCATATCTATCTTTGTATCTATTTATCTATCTATTTATCTGTCTGTCTATATCTATCTATCTATCTATCTATCTATCTATCTATCTATCTATTAGTACACTTGTCTATCCAAATCTATCTATCTATCTATCTATCTATCTATCTATCTATCTATCTATCTATCTATCTATCTTGCCATACTTTTCTCTATTTCAACAGCTCTCTATGTCTATTTCTCATTTTCTTTTTGTTTTTCATACACACAGACATAATCAATTTATCAAAATAAAAATAAGTATGTAATGGGTTATGAAAATTGAAAGTTCTCCAATATTGGACAATTTATATCTAAACTTTCACCAAAACCAGGAAAATGGACTGAAGTACAGAAAATAAAATCCTTAACAATGTACTGTGGTTGATCTTTAACCAATTTCCTATAAATTAAACATCGCTAACCAAATACACCTAATCTATTTATCTATCTATCTATCTATCTATCTATCTATCTATCTATCTGTGTATGTATGTATATATATATATATATATATATATATATATATATATATATATATATATATATATATATATATAATAGAGCTCAGTGAGTGATGGTAATAATAATACATACCTGACAATTACCATGCACTATGCAATTGTACCAAATTGCAAGCAACAGAATATATATTTATTATTATTACTATATATATATATATATATATATATATATATATATATATAGAGAGAGAGAGAGAGAGAGAGAGATAGATAGATAGATAGATAGATAGATAGATAGATAGATAGATAGATAGATAAAAGGATTCTGGAATGTTCTGACTGATCCATTTCCCAGAATCTGACCAAATGATTAAACACCAGAATTTATTTTGGAACAACTTCTTTGTTGTGCCAAGAACTTTCCAGTACCTCTTTTAAATATATTTCTAAAGATAACAACATCAGTTTTAAAAAGGAAAAAAAGTAGAATTCTACTATTTTTTCTCCCCTCTTCCACTTGACTTCTTTTATGCATAACACATTTAAGAGTAGAATCATTTTGGTCTTATGATCACATAGAAGCATGAAATTAGCAATCACCCTACAGAATTGATTCTCATGACCATACTATCTATCTATCTATCTATCTATCTATCTATCTATCTATCTCCTTACCTTATTATATATCTTGAAACGTTTGTCTTCGTTCCTTGTTTTTCTCTATATTCTCTCTTAATTCATTCCTTGTTGTCATTCTTATCTATCTATCTATCTATCTATCTATCTATCTATCTATCTATCTATCTATCTATCTATCTATATAATGTGGTCTGTTAACATCTATCTATCTATCTATCTATCAGGTTGGTGCAAAAATAATGACGTAATAATGTCGTTTTATGACGTTAAAAATGTCAAAAAAATGACATTATTATGTCATTATTTTTGCACCAACTTAATATCTATCTATCTATCTATCTATCTATCTATCTCTCTCTCTCTCTCTCTCTCTCTCTATATATATATATATATATATATATATATATATATATATATATATATATATAACTCAGTCTATTAATATCTATCTATCTATCTCTCTCTCTCTCTCTCTCTATATATATATATATATATATATATATATATATATATATATATATATATATATATATATATATAGCTCAGTCTATTAATATCTATCTATCTATCTATACATGGTAAATTGCTGCCATTTATATTTTTACTTTTGTACCTACGCATTGTTTGTTTTTGATTTTGTCAGCTGCACAGTATAGTAGGGTCAGTTGGGCAACATCAATGAGAAAAAGATCACCATAACACAATTGACTCTGAAATAAAATTTGAAAAAAGCATTCTATACAGCTTGGCATTCATGCTCGAAGCTCCAATGCAAACATTTCAGAGTGTTTAGATGTTAATCTGAGTACAGTGCAAAGGATTTGGAAACGAATTGGATGAGTCTAATGGTGATTATGAAGGTCTTTGGAGTGATGACTAGTAATGGTGACATTATGCCTCTATTGAGTGAGAGACCAGAAAAATTCCTTGTAACACGAAAGATGAACTGAATGCAAGGATTATGGCAACATTCACCAACTTAACCAAGGAGACCATCCAGAAGATTTGCAGGAGATTCTGAAGTCATCTGGAGGATGTGGTTGAAGCTAAAGGTGATTTCATTGAATAAATTTACTCTTTACTATTTCAAAATATTTTTGTGTCATTTTGTTAAATATATCTGTTAAAATGAGATATTCATTTCTGTGTCATTTTGATGACAATTTATCCATCGCACCCTGCATATCTATATATGGAGATTTTTCTAAAGAATATATTCTGTGTATTAATTTTTTTAAAGCAATTCACCCCAAGCAAGGCAGGAGTTCCACTAGCACGCAAGGGGGTTACAGAGGATTGGGAACAAGAGTAAAGAGATATGTCAGAGGAAAGGATACAGAGAAAGACCGGGAACAAGATCAGGGTATCAGATGTCAATTGACATTACACTTGAATATTTGAAGATTATAGTCATTGGGGAGGCAAGCAAGAGGAAGGGAGTTCCACAGATGGGAAGTGCAAGAGAAGAAGCTGTTTGAGTAGAAGAGACAGTTGCATTTAACTGTTTTGACAGTGAAAGGGTGGGGCCAAGATGCCAACCTGGTAGCTTGCTTAAATTCATGCAGTCTGGGAACTTGTCGGAACAGTTGCTGTGAAAGTACTTGGAGAAGACACAGAGGGAAGCCATAGAGACAGAGAGAAGCTGTAGACTAGATCAGGACCTGACACATTGGATATTCATCTCTGGATTTTGTCAAGGACCTCGAGACTTACAGCAGGGGCACCAATTCATATATGACAGAAATATTCCATGCAAGGACGGATAGTTGATTTATAGATTTGAAGGATGGACTCAGACAAGAAAAAACTTTCTGGTACAACATAAATAGCAAATGTTCTTCCTGGCAAATACTATTAAAAACATTAGACATTGTGTTTTTGTGTCAATTTTAATGATTGACTTATTCAAGTTATGAATAATCCTTCTCAAAGAAGAAGCAAATTCCATCAGAGAAGAAACATGGTCCAAATCATTATCAGAGCAAGTAGAGATGAATAATGAGTTTAGTAAAGTTTTGAAATGGTGTAACAATGCTATTTTTAAAAAAAGCTTTTATAATTATATGACAAATTTAGTTACCATAGCAAAAAGCTCATCTGAACAGTTATTTATGGAAAGGGCACAGGGAAGCAATTTTATTGTGGTGGGAAAGTGACTGAAGCTGAGATGCCAGCTCAAGACTGGCAATATTGCTGATTCATCTTTGGATTTTATCAAGCATCTCTAAATATATAGCAGTAATACAGGACCATATATGGCAGCAATATTCTAAGCATAGATGAATCCAGTTGATTGCTTGGTCATTCTTTTTCTTCAGCTTTATCAGTCTGTCTATCTATCTGTCTGTCTATTAATCTATCTATCTATAAGTACACTTGTCTTATAGATATTTAAGATAAATTCAGGGGAGAAAAATTGTCTTACACAACACAGTGAACCAACTTTCTTGGCAATGGATTCAATATAATCTTTCTACTTCCTGTCAGCTGAGAATGTTAGCTTAAGAAGGCGCAACATGTCAGTCTCCTGAAGGTTAGCATCAAAAGTAATGTTTTGCTGATGGAATTTTGTACACGTAAGAAGGGAAATGGGACATATAAAAACACAAATGTCAGTTACAATTATGCACTGAAAGGAAACACTGATGTTGTTGGAATGCTAAAATTTAAAAATTTATATATATATATATATATATATATATATATATATATATATATATATATATATATATATATATATACGTGTGTGTGTGTGTGTATATGGTAGACTCTCCTATCATGAATGATAAATGAGGGTCAGCATTGGATTGTGCCTTTCGTTTTACACTTATGCATGCTAGCAGTGGCTATTGTGGAGAAAATCAGGTAAGGGAAAGACATATTTCATTTGTGTTTTCTTAAGTGTGATACTAACCCAGGATTGCTGCAGGTGACAAAGCCACATTGACAGATGAAATTTGTTAAAGCAGGATTTTGATGGCGTCTCTGCTTCAGAGCTTTACAAAGCTGATCACAGTGCTTCAGTCTACTGTCTTTAAAACCCTTTAACTTAATGAAACATGTCTTGCACCACTCCTTTCAGTTTGATGCTTGGGCTTCCCCGGTTTTCAGATCAAAGTTGAGACATTTTGAGTTATCATTCAATTTGTCCTTGTAACGTAAGATTGGACATCCAACTGAATACTTGGAGTTCGGTAGTTGTCCATACAGCACCTTCTTTGGAAGCCTATGCTCATCCATTCTCACAACATGACCAGCCTGCCTAATTTGTATCTTTGCTAGAGTGGTTTCAATGCTTGTGATGTTGATATATATATATATATAATTATTTATTTAAAAATATGATTCCATCGCTACATAAGAGTTCTCATGTTTAAAAAAAAAAAGAGCCGTAAACTTCAATATAATTATTTGAATTAAATTGAATTAAAGTACCAAGCTCTGTTCCATCTCCAATCAAAATTTTTTTTTGAATAACTAATTCCTGAAATTTACACGTTTTATAAGCATATTCATTATTACAATTAAAATTACTATGGTAACGGCTAGAGCAATTATTTAAAAAAAAAAATAAGAAGGGGCAAAAGGGTTAATAATTTGTATCAATATCTCAGTTACATTCGAAGAGGTCATGTCAGGGTAAGGTTGGGGTGTCTAAATTCAACGCGGAAGATGATATCGTCTAGTCTGGTTAAATGTCTATGGAGATTTATTTATTTTTTTATTTTATTTTTTATTTTTTTCCTGAAAGGGTTTTGTGTATATAAAAAAAACTGTCATAATTCGCTAACTTTTTTTTTTTTGACGACTTCATAAAGGGTTTTTTTTTTTTTTTATTTGGAAGGGCATTTAAACTTTTAATTTTGACTATGGAGTTTAAAATTTGTATTTATTATTTTATTGTTTGTTTGTTTTTTATGCTAATTATTCAATGCAAAAATTTGATGATGTCGGCAAATATATATGTTATATAGGAATAAAGTGTGGTTGCCAACATCTGAGTTTGAACATAGATCATCGGTGAGCAAACAAAGGCAATCTGATTATTGAATTATGTAGACCACATGACCATAAAGGAAATGCATATATGTAGGAAGAAGCTAAAGACTAACGATCACTATTTCTAGTCTATCCTCTACACTATATGGACTTTCATTTCTAGTCTATCCTCCATTACTATTCAGACAGTTATTCTCTATTCCCTTCTCTACACTATTCTCTATTCAAATCAATACGGTGATAACTATATTAGTGCAAGATTATTCAAAGGTGTCTGACACCAGCATTTTTCAACGTCGTACTATAGTTGTATCTGTGATTACAAAGTCTCTACTACAATGAGCATTACGAAAGTGACAATGAGTATTCGTTGACATCACAAAAGTGCCAATGAGTGTTTGTTAACATCACAAATATATATATATATATATATATATATATATATATATATATATATATATATATATATAATATGTATATGCATATATATATATATATATATATATATATATATATATATAGTCTCTCCATCTCATATATATATATATATATATATATAATATGAATATATATATATACAATATATATATGTATATATTCTATAAATTCATGAATCATTCATACAAAAAACAAATATAGAGGTTAATGATTTAAATGCCAAGAATATGTCTTCACAAACAATAACCTCTATCATTAACCTCTATATTTGTTTTTTGTATGAATGATTCATGAATTTATAAATTATAATTGCACCTATAATTGAAATTAAATATGTATATATATATACAATATATATAATATGTATATATATATATATATATATATACACAATATATATAATATATATATATATATATATATAGTCTCTCCATCTCATATATATATATATATATATATATATATATATATATATATATATTAATTATTTATTTAAAAATATGATTCCAACATGCTACACAAGAGGTCTCATGTTTCAAAACAAGAGCTGAAAACTTCAAAATAATATTTGAATTAACTTGAGTTAAAGTAGGCTCTGTTCCATCTTCAAGCGAAATGTTTTGGGAATGACTTATTTCTGAAGTTTACAAGTTTTAATAGTATGGTCAGAATTGAAATCAAAAATTTCCATGGTAACATCAAGGGCGGATTGTTTAGAATCGGCAGAGGTGGGGGTGTTAATAATTTGTATCAGTATAGAGTTACTTTCATAGATGTCGGGTCACGGTAAGGTGGGGGTGGCTAAATTTACGACGGAGGAAGTTTTCGCATAGTCTGGCTTGAGCGTCTACGGAGATTTATTAATTTATTTTTATTTTATTCTTTTATTATATCTCTTTATGAAAGGGATTTGTGTATATGAAAAGGCTGTAACTTTTTAAAAATAATTACAAAAATACTAAGGAACTTTGGATTATTTACCAAACCAGTTTCTTTCCTATTTTCTACAATATTTTCACACACATATATATATATATATATATATATATATATATATATATGTATATATATATTTTATATTTATATATATATATATATGAGATGGAGAGACTAGAAACCATCATGATTCGTCATCAACTCCAATGGACCAGACAACTTGCCTGAATACTAGATATCTGCCTACGCAAACAAATCCTCTTTCCAGAGCTTGTATATGGTAAGAGACAATGTGGAACCCCACATCATCAATTCAAAGATCAGCTAAAAAACACCAGGCTGAGGTCAGATATAAATCCATTCAATAGAGAACCGATTGCAGAAGAACAGTCCACGAAAAAAAACATCCTTTTGGAAACACCAGAAGACAAATAGAAGAGATGAAGGGCGATTCAAAGAAAAGCCAGAGCTCTCCATCACTTGAACTCTCCTACCTACCATGCTGTGGCTGTAGACATCTATCAGCTCTGGCATGGGGCTCATTTCCCACAGAAGGAAATATCAATGAGCACCCCTAAATTTGGCAGTGAGTTCTGTCAAGGAACAACATACATGGTTTTCAGGTATTTTCGAAAGGTGCCACAAAATTATACCAAGGGTTGAGCCAATCTTCTGAGTAAAATTTAAGGGATGAAACTATTGGGAAGACGTCGATGATTGTGCTATCATGAAGTCACAAGCCATCGTGACTGAGTTTTTGGCCCTGTTCAAGAAATTGATCACACCAGATTGTGCACTCTCATCCCAGAAACTTTAACTATGGTTTGCTCAGTATAGTTCTAGTAGATTGAGTATTGAGTAGATTGTGGATTGAGCATATATCTGTAATAGGGTTTGGCTAGCCGCTATGGCAGATGGGTGTGCTCGGAAAATGATTATCTTTTCAGTACATTTTACTTGAAGCTCTTCTGAACTTTACATTGTTCTGATTATCTGTAAATACTTTCAGAAATGTCAGCTCTAGCCTTTGGATTTTTGCTGTTCGAAATCTTTTCCCAACACCAAAAGGACAATTCAAGGTTATTCAAGTGACATGTGAACTGATTAGACATTTTGTTACATTGATCATGATTTGTTTTTTTTCTCTCCAGTACATGTGAACTTATAAAACTGGCAGGGTTCTTAAAATGATCGATGTGTTTTTTAAATATATCAAGCATTCTTTCTCAAATGTCGATGCCTCTGTGTGTTCACATGACTGCATACAGTCAACTGAATTTAATGAATCAAAAAGAGATACATCAATTTAAGCCTTGTCAACAATATTAATTCTTTGATATTTTAATACTAAAATGTAAGCATTTTCAGTTGGTAGAAAATGCTTACTGAATGAATTTTGAGACGTGCTATCTACAAAATTTTGTGATTGTTTTACTTGATATTCATGAAAAAATTTAAAAAAAGATGCATTTAAAAAAATATTATAATGCATGCTTTGTGCCTTTTATTAAAAAAATGAACAAGTTTTTTTTTTGTTTTTTTTTTTTTAATCAATTTGCCTAAAGCCACGTGATAATGCCACTAAGGCACAAGAGGCTACTGGGAGTAAAAGGGAATGAAAAGAATTTAGAAGAAACCGAAAATCTGTTCTTAAACAAGAAACAAGGGATACACATCTACACTTGCACAAAAGACTGAGGATGAATGTAAACCAGAGGATAAGTGAGACTATCTACTCCAATTAAGGAGAAAAAAAATAATTAGTAAATAAAATTTCAGCATTGGTACAAAGATAATAGAAGTATAGAGTTGACGTAGACTTTAGAAGAAAATGGAAACCCAATCCTAAATAAGAAACAAGAGATAAACATCTACACCCGTTCAAAAGACTAAAGATGAGTGTAAACCATGTGACAGGAGAACCTATCTACTCCAGTTGAGGAGATAAAAAATAATTAGTAAATAAAATTTCAGCATTCCTACAAAGATATTAGAAATATAGAGTTGAAGTAGGTTGAATAATAGTTCTGGGTAAAAAAATGTGACTTGAAATTATATATTTCCACTATTTCCATGCATACTATTATCCTCATCTTTATTGATGTTATCATAGCATTTAATCTATTGTGCCCTCCAGCCTCCAGTATATTGGTAACTGTTATGGTCCAATATCCTCGCACCACAGTTATGGTCCAAGGTTAGAACCAAGGAAGAACAACACGAACACAAGAGTAGAATAACAAAGATATATTAAAACAGAAATGTAGTACAAATAGTTGAAGGTGTTAGTAATGACTGTCTGTCTGGTTTAGAGTGAACTAATATTGTCTCGACTCGTTACACCATTCATTCATTCATTATACCTCTTGAGAGGCGCAGTATTTATAGTGCCAGGAAGAGTCCATTATCGTTATCGGTAAGTTCCCATAATGGTAACCTACAAGGAATTCTGAATTGAACCCTTTATTTAATCTACGGAGGTAGACTGTTCTCATTCCACTGCCCATGTCTAGGGATATCTCGCCTAGTTTCCTCTGCAGAACAAAATCAGTCTGAATGCTGAGAATACCATGTATGAAACTATGAGGAAGTTTTAAGGAAAATAGGAGTGAAAGGGACACTTGTGCTTAGAATCAGAAAGAGTCTGTTGAAATTTCTTGGACACATAATAAGGAAAGAGAGCTTGGAGAATCTGACACTCACAGGATATATTGAAGGCAAGAGGAATATAGGGAAACAATGAATAATCAACCTAATGAACTTGTTTAAATAGAGGGCAGAATATTAACTGGAGGGTTACTTATGTTGCATCCACTTGAATCTAAGGATGCCAGTCTACTACAGCAGCTAGCTAATCCCCATTGCAGACGTCTGCACAGGTACATTTGTGTTTGTTCAACACCCACAGAGCCCACCTGTGGTTTATACTGCAGCTATGCTGAGTGGATCTTAGTTTCTGGGAGAAAGCGTGTTATCTAACATGATCAATAGTCTGAACATGTCCAGCCTACTCAAATACACAGTCACAATGACTTCATGCTAGCACAACCATCAATGGCTCCCAGATAGTTCTGTCTATCCACTTTGACTCCCAAGACTTGGGAAACCCCATGGGATGGTTTTCAGGTACTTTTCCAAAGGTGCCACACGCTGGGATCATCCCCACTCCAGACCCAATAACATCATCTTTCTGACAAATCGACCACGGTGAGTTTGAGCCAGGATCTTGTAGTCAGAAAGCAAATGTTCAAATCACTTGGCCACATGCCCATAATGGGATGTATAGTAAGGAGATAAACATTACTTAGATGGATAGATGAAATATTACTCCAGTGGATAAGAAGTTGTGGAGGGCCTTCACTGTTCACATCATGAAGAGATATGGCATATAAAAGAAGAATAAATCTTAAGCAATGTTTTGAGAAAAAGATTATTTTTAAAAAAGTATATCACTAATACAAATGTCAGATATTGAGAAAGTTATGCTTTTAAAATCATCTCACTCCAAGCAAGGTGATAATGCCACTAAGATGCTAGTGCTTAATGAAAGTGAAAGAGAATAAGAAGACTTTAGTAAGAAAGGACAATAAAAGAACAGAGTTTAGTAAGACAGAAGATAGTGATTAATATTGCATTTAAATATTTGAAAATCATAGATGGCAAGGAAGCAAGAAACTGGAAGAGAGTTCCACAGGTGAGAAGTGCGAGAAAAGAATAGAACATATGGTTACATCTAGTGATTTGAATAGTACAACAATGAAACCTATTTGCTAATCTGTTAGTATACTTAAATTCAGGCTGTCAAAGTAACAAGGAAGAGAGTGATATTTATTTTGTAAAATACAAAAATGTGGCATAAGGCCAAAAGTGGGGATAGGTGAAGGCTGGGCTTCAATCTGTTTTATCTTAAACTTAACTATCCATGATTACTAACCCAAACATACCACAATATTCCTTACACCAAAACAACACATTCTTACTTAACATTCTTACTACAGTCACCATAATACCTTAAAGTCTCTATGTAGTCCTAACTAGTTCTCATATGAACAATTTGTCTGTACCAAAGACAAGAGCTCATTATAACAATTACCATGAAAATATTTATAGAAAAGACTACGGGAAGCCATATCATGATGGCAGAAAAGGATCGATAACATTAAAAACTTTTCTTTGGATTTTGGGAAGAATCTTTAGATATATTACAGGAGTTCCTAACAATATATAACAGCAATATTCAATGCTTGAACAAATGGTAGATTTATAAATCTGTAAGATGGATTCAGTTGAGAAAAATTGTTTGTGAACCAACTTTCCTAGCAGTAGATCTAGCAATTGATTCAATATAATCACTCCATGCCAGTGGAAAATGTGAACCCCAAAAGGAGTAATGAGTTGCTCTCCTGATAGTTAACATCAGCCATGATGATAGCATGCAGAAAAGGTTCTCTATGATTATTAAATGATGGTAGTTTCATTTTGGAGGTATTAAAATTTGAAAACCATTTCTTGCCCCAGTTAACCACTGATTGGAGATAATTTTTGAGAGCGGCTGCCAGTTTTACATTGTCAGAAATGCTGATGAAAGGTAAAAATGTCTGTCCATGTCGATTAAAGATAGCAGTTTTGTTTTGGAGATGTTAAAATTTACAAGCCATTTCTGTATGTATGTGAATCAATAAATCAACTCTAACATAGTTCTTCTTCAGGACATCATGGCTCTCCACAACTTCCTATAATTTGTAACTCTTAGTAAGGTTTGTCTTTTCCCCATCTCTCTCACTGTTTGTTCTGCCATCCATTTACACGTGCTCATTAGGTAGAGTATTGCTCTTTCCCTTTGTCTTTTGCATCTTTAATATTTCCTGTGAGTGTAAAATTCTTCAAGCCTTCTTTTCTCATTATCTGTCCATACATTTTAACTGTTAATTTTAATGCCCCAAAATGAAACTGCTCTCTTTTAATCATCTGAGAGAACCCCTTTTACATACCATCAATATGGCTGATGCTAACCACCAGGAAAAAGACTTATTGCACCTTCTTGGACTAATGTTTTCAGCTGACATGTGTTGGAAGGAGTATGTTGAATCAATTGCTAAGTCTGCAGCTAGGAAAGTTGGTTCACTATGGTGCATTAGACAATTTTTTCTTGCCAGAATCTATCTTACATATTTAAGATTTTAACACCTTTTGATGAGGGGCAGGATATGCAGGTGGGGTAATGGATAGCAGCTCAGAATAATAGGTAACTGGATATAATTTTAACACTTAGCTTTTGATGATGGATATAATAGGTTATCTGAAGAAGCTCTTCAATTTTTGAGGTAAATTGTTTTATAATGAATATTAATAGTTTAAATTAACTTTGAAACTTTTTTTAAAAATGAGAATATTAGTTTCACACCAGTCAAAATACAAGCTACTAACAAATTAGGGTCAGACTAGTGTCAAACCACAAACAAAAACTAATGTTCAAAAGAGAAACACATAAATTATCTTTGATATTTTTTAATGAGTTTCATATTGTAATGTAAGTAAAATAGCCCTTGATCATTGGCTTGCAACGATAATGATATTAAATGAATAAATCCGATCATTTATCTAAAAGAGATGCTTAAAATTTCTCTTTGACATTAAATAACTGAACAAGGGATGACATGTAAAATCAACCAGCACAAATGAAAAGTTCTCAACCTGACCAGATAACAAAACAAATTTTGCTGTTTTTCTTGGTTGGGCCGATATTTTTTCAGTATACCCTTGTATTATTTGTAAATAAATATTAATAATCAGTTTTGTTTTAAATTTGAATTATTCTTGTGGTATAATTAAAATTTGTAAGCAGGTTTTGAGGAGACTTGTTTATTCATTTTATGTTAATTTGGAGTGACTTGTTGGAGTAAGTTTTATATCCTTTTGGGGAGACTTGTAGTAGTAGGTTTTGTCATTTTAGAGAAACTTTATTTAATAAGTTTTATGTCATTTTGGAGAGACTTCATGTTTCAAGAGAGACTTCAAGTTTCATGTTATTTTGAAGAGACTTCTTTTAGTAAGTTTTATGTTATTTAGGTAAAACTTGTTTTAGTCAATTGTATATCATTTTTAACACTTTGCTTTTGATGAGGGATATAACAAGTTCTCGGTTAATCATCTTAAGAAGCTGGTAAATTTTGATATAACAGTCTATGTTTTCTCATGAATCTCATGATAAGATTTTAAAAGCTCTCAATTTTTAAGTCTAAGTCTTCTAAGTCTAAGTCTTACTTTTGATACTATAACATATAAAATTAGATATAAATAGTTTCTTGTTTTTCTCAAAGGTGGCCAAACCTATGCTAATCTTATGTTGAACGGGAATCATCCCATCCTTTTAGCATGACAAATAAATTCTGAAACTTATTTATCATAGATTGTAATATGGAGGAGTTGTTTGTTCTCATCAATTACCATATAGTAAATATTGGTATGTAATAAATGCAACAGACAAGACGGGAATTTGAACTTGGCTTATCAATTCCCCTTTTTATGTCAGTAACTCATTAAGCATAGGAGGCATGGTGGAGTAATGGATAGCGGCTCGGATTGAGAAATTGGAAAGTCGAGTTCAAATTCCAGTTGAATCCATTATATTCACTTGCATGCTAATACCCTTTGGAAAGGTATGAATTCTCTTCTTCTCCCCACCATCTATGGGTAAATAGCAGGACAGACCAGGTTTTATAGTCTGTAGGCTTGGATGGCAACTGGTTGACCGCAGAAAGAAATGGCAACCTTCTGCAGGGAATAAAAATCTGCCTCGTTAGTCATCTATTGAAAGATACATGATCGCCCAAGTATATACCACACATGGGGCATAACTGACTGAACTCTTTATGCAATCAAAACACCCCTTTTTACATCATTAGAATAATAATTTACCTGCCATATATATTGGTAACAAGCTGACATTATAGATTTGACAAGTGCATCAATTTTTAGACAACTATGGCTGGAAAGTCTGCATAGTGTTGATGAAAGGCAGGTTTGGGTAAAGATACTCCCTGTTATAAAAGCCTTATTTTAAAACCCAGGCCACTTGCTGAACTTTTACCATTTCTGTCACTGAGCTACTTCATACTGAAAATAATAGATATTAACAAAAAAAAAAATGATAGACTTTAGTAGACAGTGATTTGAAGACTAGTAGATAAGTAGATAATAGTAAGAAAGGTTAGTGGGTGAGCTGGTTAAAAGCTCTGGCTAAAATGCATAGATAAACTGACTGACATAGAGGCTGAAATGTCAATAGATAAGCTGTGAAGGAATAAAATGAATGACTTGATCAGAAAGTGCTAGAATATTGATGAGTGCATGAAATCTGGACATTAATAAAAAAAAAAAAATAAATAAAAAAGTAATCTTAAAATTTTCTGAAAGATCAATAAAGGTCATCAGTCTTTTAAGCAAAAAAAAAAAAAAGGAAAATTGAATTGAAAAACTTTTTTCTTTTTATTCTAAAGTCTCTCTGGTGGTAGTAAAGCCATTTATAAAGTCCACTAGAGAAAATTTAGATTCATCAGACTCTTTTCTCTCTGGAATATTTGTAGAGGAATTATAGTTCCACGGTTATTAAGTGTTGGGCAGGAGGTAATAATCCTTAGTACCAAATATAGAATCAACAAAAAGCGACCGAATTCTGTCCGTGTTGCTTTAATTTCTCTCAAATACTTGGGAAAAGTATAAACACATTTCTCCCATTCTTTGACCAATCACCAGATATCCTGGTGTAGATGATTATCTCCCTTTGATTTAGATGAAGTTACAAGAGTTATGTGATGACCAGTAGATGACACGAGTTCATGCAATGACATACCTCAGTTTTTTATTTAGCAGGTGTAGAGGCAAGACATGTCTGCCCCAGACAGTTGCTGATAATAAACAATGGATGGCCCATATGATACCTTGAAGTTTGTAGAACATATCACCAGCCTAGTTGCTTTCCCTTCAGGAAATTTTATTTTCATAATGATATTTGCCAATTGAAGTAGATGGTTACAGAGGATGGAGGCACAGTGGGGTAATGAATAGTGGCTAGGATTGAGGAACTGAAAA
Source organism: Acanthosepion lycidas (assembly GCA_963932145.1). NCBI lineage: Eukaryota > Metazoa > Mollusca > Cephalopoda > Sepiida > Sepiidae > Acanthosepion > Acanthosepion lycidas. Next base: position 31,591,607 of record OZ010611.1, read on the forward strand.
GTCATATTTGGATGAGTCGAGTTCATTACATTCACTTATCTGCTAATACCCTTGGGAAAGGTATGAATTCTCTTCTTCTTCCCCCAGTTATGGGCAAATAGCAGGACAGACTGGGTTCTATAGCCTTGGGTGGCAACTGATCTACCACAGAAAGAAATATACGTGATGTCCTAAGCATGTATCACAGATGGCAAATGACTGACTGATCCTTGGGAAAGGTATGAATTCTCTTCTTCTCCCACCAGTTATGGGTAAATAGCAGGACAGACTGGGTTCTATAGCCTTGGATGGCAACTGGTCTACCACAGAAAGAAATATACATGATGTCCTAAGCATGTATCACAGATGGCAAATAACTGACTGATCCTTGGGAAAGGTATGAATTCTCTTCTTCTCTCACCAGTTATGGGTAAATAACTGGACAGACCAGGTTCTATAGCCTTGGGTGGCTAGTGGTCTAGGAAAAAGTAACTCTGAATTCAATACTGTATGTAGCCCTGATGTAGCACATACTATACAGCTAAAGAAAGGATCATTCACATTAGCTCGATGATCCCAACTATGGTCGAATTATGATGAATGATGAAGAGGTAAGAGGAACAGTTTATGGGGAAATATGGAGGAGATAATGGTTAATCCTAGACTTGAACAGGTTAAGATTGTAGGGATCTGGGATTTGGTTTCACAGTAGCTGTTCATGAGAAGAAGCTGTTTGAGTAGGATATAATATTACAAGTAAGACCCTCTTGCTTCTTGCCTTTCCACTCTGTTTTATTACTATGTTACAATTTCTTTGTACAGAATTAGTGACATGTATAGGGTTATTCAAAAAGAATGAACTGATTTCATTATGCAATATTTTAATAAGGAAAGGCAATAGAAAACTCCAGCCAAGTCACAAGTATTCTACTCACAATCAACTTTTATTTCCTGTCTTACAAGTGTTCAGCGAGGCCAGCACCTGCAACATCGGCAACATCAATGTGATAAGAATATTCCTCCCATATGTGTATCGGCATATGATCCATTGAGCTTATTGCTGTTGTTAATTGATGTTTAAGGTCATCCAGGTTAGTGGGTAGTGATGGAATATAAACACGATCTTTTATGTAACCCCGTAAGAAATAATTACATATTGTTGAGGTCTGGGGATCTTGCAGGCCAATCACAAAGAGCAAGGTCTTGATAAGTGCCTGCACAAGGCATAGTTTGTAAGGTTTCAAATGTAGACATCTTAGCATGCACCAGATAGTCGATTGAGGGAATGCAAGCTTATGGCTAGCTCAATTTGTGGACTCCCCTCAAATGTAGCATGGTTTCTTGCCACTTGTTCTTCCAAAACAAGTGGTTGTCCTGGACTTTTTCTTTTACACAGACACCCACTCTTTCAAAACTTTTTAAACCACTGTCGAATGTTCTTAGGAAAGGGCAGATTAGTGCGGAATTGCCTTTGATAGGCATGCTGCACCATGACAACCGTATCTGTATTCATGAACTTGAAAGCACAGAATGCCTTTTGCTGAGGACTTGCCATTCTGGGGGTAAACAAACAACTGAATATTGCCAGAGATATGATGCAACTACAGTGTCCCTTTCAAATGGTTACTGATTCATTCCATGATGATGCTAGAGAACTGAAGCAATGCGTCATGAAATCGGTTCATTCTTTTAGAATAACCCTGTATTTATTTATTTGCATATAATTTCTTGTATAACGTAGTGGTATATAAAATCTCTTTGAGTATAATGAATGTTTGCTAATCCTTTATTTCAGCTATTCTTTTCGATATAATATTGCCTAGAATGGGGAAAATGTAAACTGCTAATATACTTTCTTGTTTAACACTGCCATTACTGGCAAAATGTTTGTCACGAGGATGCGCTTATAGTTGATGAATGAAATAGAGGCTAAGTACTTGGATAAACCACTCTCCTATATATACCCTATAAATTCAGGTAATAAAAGCCAAAGGTTGTTACTTTCAGGTTGTCATAGACGAAACATAAATATACCTTATTTTTTATTAGTTTTTCTTTTATCTTATTTCTGTTGCAGAGTGTTGTGGTAAAGAGAAACAGAAATTAGATAAAATAAAAACTAGGAAAAGAATTAATAATAATGACAATGTTTCAGTTAATAAATTCAAACAGCTTAATATTATTATATATACTTACAACAAGGTGTAAGTCAGCCATCATATAAGACAAAGGAAAAAAACTAGTAAAAACCTATCTACTATATAATATTTACCATTGTGTATTCATATATCAATTTTTTTATATCTTTCATATCATGCTATATTTTGGGAAAAGAAGTAAATCTACTTCAGGTAATAAATTTATGACTGTTTACTTCCCTTAGTCATTATAACAATCTTCTTGTCATATTTCATCAGCAAGAAGTTCCACACAAACAGCTTCTCCCCGTAAACCACTGCCCTATGGAACAGACTCCCAAGAGTATGTTTCCCTGATCATGGCAATCTTAACCAGTTCAAGTCTAGAATCCATATAAACTACCTCTTAATGTAACCCTCTATCTCAAGTGGCCCCTGGGCCTTGTAATAGGTGAAAGGTACTGTAAAAAAAAATGCAAATAAAATATTTATCTTTATTTAGATTGCAGTCTTATATGTTCAAGCCTTTCTTGTGAGGCACTCAGATACAAGTGTTTATCATGTGATTGTCTTGCTTCAACATGGTCTTAACATAGGCTTTGTCATTGTTATTTTGTCATCATCATCTTTATCATCATTGTCTTTGTCATTCTGTTGCTAATTTTATTTTTTTGTGAGATGCTTTAATTTTTGAGTCACTGTTTTATTAAACATAAAATATTTCATAAGAAAAGATATTGAGCAAAAAGGGATTTATATAATGCCAAGAGTAAACAATGAATCATGGATACCATTGAACATCTAAAAAATATAAACAGAATGGATCAATTAAACGGTCCATTGGCCTCTATTTTAGTCATGAATTTTTTATCTTTGCTTTATTTAATCTCAATACATTGTTTTACAACTTTTGCTTCACTGCATCTCACTATTAAAACTTTCTAACAGTTGCCATCATTTTTAATTAATAGCATGGACAGACTAGTAATAATAATAATGATGATAATAATAATAATGATGCTGAGAATAACATGGGTTAAACATGTGAGCAACGACATGGTTTTAGAGAAAATGGAAACAAAAAGGAAACTTATACTTAACATCAGGAAGAGACAGTTGCAATTTCTACAGAAGGATGCTGAGGATACCATGGACCGAACATATGAGCAACGACGAGGTTTTAGAGAAAATGGAAACAAAAAGGAAAGTTATACTTAACATCAGGAAGAGACAGTTGAAATTTATACAGAAGGATGCTGAGGATACCATGGACCGAACATGTGAGCAACGACAAGGTTTTAGAGAAAATGGAAACAAAAAGGAAACTTATACTTAACATCAGGAAGAGACAGATGAAATTTCTACAGAAGGATGCTGAGGATACCATGAACCGAACATGTAAGCAACGACAAGGTTTTAGAGAAAATGGAAACAAAAAGGAAACTTATACTTAACATCATGAAGAGACAGTTGAAATTTCTACAGAAGGATGATGAGGATACCATTGACTGAAGATGTGAGTAACGACGAGGTTTTAGAGAAAATGGAAACAAAAAGGAAACTTATATTCAACATCAGTGAGAGACAATTGTGGTTTCTAGTGCACGTAATGAAGAAGGAGGGCCTGGAATATATATATATATAGTCATCAAATCTCCCATTGAATTCGACGTATGAGGGTCAAGCAGATCAGTTCCCAGGAAACCGACAGCCCAACAACAGCACATGAGATTTGATTATAGTGGTGAAGGTTTCGTGCAGGACCAGCCACACTTTTTGAAGGGCTGAATTCAGAGACCTGGTGCACTCATGCCACTAGGTCCCCAAACGACCCTCTGCAGGTTTTGAATTCAGAGTTGTCCTTCTCCTAGACCAGTTGCCATCCAAGGCTATAGAACCCAGTCTGTCCTGCTATTAGGTTGGTGCAAAAATAATGTCGTTTTCGACGTATTTTTTAACATCAAAAAACGACATTATTTTTGCACCAACCTAATATTTACCCATAGCTGGAGGGAGAAGAAGAGGATTCACACCTTTCCCAAGGGTATTAGCATGTAAGTGAATGTAATAGATTTGATTGGAATTCGAACTCGGCTCTGCGATTCCTCAATCCAAGCCACTATCCATTACTCCACCATGCTTCCTCTCTCTCTCTCTCTCTCTCTCTCTCTCTCTCTCTATATATATATATATATATATATATATATATATATATATATATAGTCTTAAGGTGTGCTACATTTATGGGATATAGTGCTCAATATCAGAGATAGAGTGTGTGTATATATAAAAGTGAACATTGAAGTCAACACAGAGGTGACAGGCTGTTTTGTGCTAGACGAAATCATCGTGGCCTGACAATTGCGTCTAGCAACACCTAGAGCCTGTCGCCTCTAGGTGTTGACTTTAATGTTCACTTTTATATATATATATATATATATATATTTAAATATAAATATAAAAGTGAACATTGAAGTCAACACACTTATATTCCCTATTACTTACCTATTACTTATAAAAGCAATTTATATAACACCAAGAGATTCCATTGACCATCTAAAACCTATCAAGGGAATGGATTAAAGAAATGTTTCGTAATTCTGGATTTTTATTAAATCTCAACAGATTGTGTCAAAATTTTATGAAGACTTTCTAGCAATTGTCGGCATTTATGATGTCATGTCTTGCTACATCAATTACAACTGAGTAGTGACTTCGATCCTCACTGGGTGCCCCATACTTTCGGCCATGTGCCACATCGAAGCTGGGCTTAGAAAATCACTATTTGGGCACAACGAGGCGGTGTAATGGTTAGCAGGCTTGTCTCGCTAGAACAATTACGACTGAGTAGTGAGTTCGATCCTCACTGGGTGCCCCCCTACTTGTGCCACATCTAAGCTGCACTTGGAAAATCACTATGGTGTCATGGGTATACTATGTTTGATAATAACGACGATATTCCAAGATAAAATATTGTTCCTATTTCTTTCTTTTTTTCTGAATTTCTGAGACGGGAAGTTATGATTATTTATGCTAGTTATATTCAGACTATATCCCTAGATATGGGCAGTAGTAAAAGAACAGTCTATGCCCGTAGATCAAATAAAGAGTTTAGTTCAGAATTCAATGTAGGTTAAACAGACTGATATAAACCTCATGATTGCCAGAGAGCACAATGCCCAAAACATTGTGATAGCAACAACAAAGGTTTGTTTATGTTAATTTAAGAAAAATTATCTATGGTGGGCAGTTTTTTTCAACTGACTCTATCTTACATCCGCAATTTGTCCGTGCATTGAATATTGATGCCACCTCTGGTCTGGTATTTCTCCTGTGTGTTTAGAGATTCTTGAAAAAATTGAAAGAAGAATCTGCAATTTTAATGCTCCTCACCTGGCATCTCAGCTTCAGTCATTTTTTTCACCACTGTATCATAGCTTCTCTGTGACTTTTCCATAAATATTTTCATGGCGACTGTTCTTATGAACAGTCTTTGATAACTCAACTTCACAAATTTCAGTGCAATACTAGATTGGCAGCTAGGTCTCATCATTTTACAGTTGAAATCACTAGCTGTAGCCATAAGTTCTATGCTAATAGTTTCTTCTCTTGCATGTTTTGCTTGTGGGACTCTCTTCTGGCTTCTTGCTTTCCAGTCAAATTTGATCTTCAATAATTTAAGTGAAATGTCAATCATTATCTTCTGTCTTCTTTCATTGTTCTCTCTCCTTAATAGTGTTATTTTCCCATATTCTCTAACACTCACTTGCGTCTTAGTGTCCTTATTGCCTTACTTGGGGTGAAATAATTAATAAAAAATTTTCTTTACTAACCCTTTATTTCTATTTGGCTACAAACACTTAACATAATGGAAATATTGAAGAGAACCAAACATATCGTTCAATTAGTGCCATCTATAAATAGTCTACCTGACATGGCAGCAATATTTAATGAATGAATGCCAGTAATTTTGGCAGACTGTTCAGCTTATGCTGCATTGAAAGGCATAACTGCAAAACAGATAACACATTATTAGTATCTGTTAAGATTAGGCTAGTCTGGCTCAAGGCTATGTACTTAAGACACCCTGTGAAGAATAAATTAACTTCAAATTTCATGGCCTTTGATCATAGCTTTTGAAGATAGTCTTTCTACTATTATATAATAGCTGGCCACTTGTATCTGAGTGTGCCAGTTTGCTAGGGTGGCTATATATTCCCTGTTACAGATGCCTGCTCAGGCACATTTGTTTTTCATCAACACTCACAGAGCCAAATTTTAGTTGATACTGAAACTATCATGAGTGTACCTTAGTTACAATTTCTGGAATAGTGTGCATATTCGGGTGTGATCGACTGTTTGAACAAGTCCAGTATGCTCATACTCAGAGTCATCATGACTTATGACGTTATGCTAGCAAAAACATTGATGACTTCCTAACAAGTATGTCTACTTAAATCATAATTGACAATGCTTCATCTAAGAAGGCTAACCAGCAGGAGACATTCAAATTTAGCCATATAGATATATTCTCTACTTCTACTTCTTATGGATGGGAGTTGTAATAAAAAGCAAGAGAAATGAAGATGAAAGAAATACTAGTGAAAAATGAATAATAATTGACAATGCTTCATCTAAGAAGGCTAACCAGCAGGAGTCATTCAAATTTAGCCGTATAGCTATATTCTCTACTTCTACTTCTTATGGATGGCAGTTGCAATAAAAAGCAAGAGAAATGAAGATGAAAGAAATACTAGTGAAAAATGAATAATAATTTACAATGCTTCATCTAAGAAGAGTAACCAGCAGGAGTCATTCAAATTTAGCCATATAGCTATATTATCTACTTCTACTTCTTATGGATGGCAGTTGCAATAAAAAGCAAGAGAAATGAAGATGAAAGAAATACTAGTGAAAAATGAATAATAATTGACAATGCTTCATCTAAGAAGGCTAACCAGCAGGAGTCATTCAAATTTAGCCATATCTATATTCTCTACTTCTACATCTTATGGATGGGAGTTACAATAAGAAGCAAGAGAAATGAAGATGAAAGAAATACTAGTGAAAAATGAAAATGCTTCATCTAAATATATAAGTACTATTACCCTCTGTTCCAATATTTTAAACATTAGGCCTTCGTTGTGCTCCATTATACCATGATTGTAATTCTAAACTTGTTCCTTATAAATCTTTAAAAATCTATGGGCTTAAATTTATTCTCAAATGATATCCATCAGTGTCAATCTGGAAAGATCCCAATGGTGTTAAGGGCGATGTATATGTAACAAGTTGAGGATTTTTAAATGTGATTGAGGAAAGTAACTGATACATTGAAATATAAGTAAAGGTTAAATGTTTATGTTTGTGTGTATGTGTGTGAATGTACACAAACAGTTAAAACAGAAAGGAATGGCTGAAATTCAGGAGTCTAAATTTGGTTATGGATATGAAGATTTACGGTCCATATGAGGTCTGGGAATTTTTGTCTATCACAATAAGAGAAAAAAGAATTGTCAAAAGACTAATATTTTTACTTGGAAAAATATTTGGAAATATTTTTGGAAAAATGAATGTAAAAATTGATAATAAATGTAGTGACACAACTGTGGGACCATTAATTTGTTTTCTGCATGAAATACTCTGGCCTCCGAATGCATATCTATCCCATCATGCCTCAGTGAATTTTGTGGCTAATCTCATCCTCCTAAAATTGCACAAAGCCATGTGATATTCAAACCGACTTTATGAGTATTGCTGCCAACAAATTTAAGAGAAATGATTTTCAGGATGGAAATGTCTTCCTCATGAACTGTCTTTGATTGGCTGGAATTTTCCATAAGCATAGCGAGTTGCAATTTTTTATGACTACAGCAAGTTTTACAGCAGATGTTATCCCAAATCAAGAGGCTCTGTGTTGTTTCTACTTAATTGGTTTGATCAAGAACACAAAAGGTTGCTCTCAGTGTATTTATGTCTCTGTAGCAAAGAGATTTTCTCAAACTGACTAGATTTATACCACTAGTGTTTAAACATTTTCCAATTAATGAATATGGTCATTCTTGGGATGATGAGAAAGGCTCTTTCTTTGTAGAAAAATGAGTACATATATATATATATATATATATATATATATATATATATATATATATATATATATTTAAGCAATTCACCCCAAGCACGGTTGGAGTGTCACTGGTATGCAAGGGGCTACAGAGAGTATAAGGGAAGAGACTAGGTATAGGTTGGGTGGATGGATGGGTGAGGAAAGGATAAAAAGAAGAACAGGGGAGGATAAAAGGAAGAATGGGGGGTGTTCAAGGAAACAGATGATGTCAATTGACATTACATTTAAATTTTTGCATATTATAGTTATCAGGGAAGCAAGTAAGAGGAAGGGAGTTCCACTGTCGGGAAGTGTGAAACTGTTGGAGTAGAAGAGGCAGTTACATTTAACGACATTTCATCAGAGCAGATACTATGAAAATATTCATAGAAAAGACAGAGGGGAGCCACATTATGTCGGTGAGAAAGTGACTGAAGTTGAGAACCCAAGTCAGGACCGATCACATTGCATATCTGTGTTTGGTTTTTGTCGAGAACCTCAAGATGAACAGCAGGGGCATCAGACCATATATGGCAACAGTATTCTATGCATGGACGAATGGTAGATTTGTATACGTGAAGGATGGACTCAGATGAGAAAAAACTTCTAGGATTACACAGAGAACAAACTTTCCTTGCAGTAGATGCAGCAATTGATTCAATGTAGTTGTTCCACCTCAGATTAGTGCAGAATATGAAACCAATAAGCTGTATGCAGGATCTCTCGTAGAGTTAAGCATCAAACATGCTGATAGGAGGCAGGGACGTTACTCATTGGTGAGTAAATGGCAGCAGTTTCATTTTGGATGCATTAAAATTGTTTATAAACAACAAATCTTCAATAATTTTTCCTGAACGATCATATCTGCTCATGAAACATATCTTAACACAAACAATGATAACATAATTATGAAATGGATTAAGTCCAACAATTATATAATATATTTTCTGTTTATACATTATTTTTAAAAGATACAATTTATTTAATTAAAACTCTGTTTTTTAAATAAATGTTATTAATTACATTTACCGGACTAAATGTTTGAGAAATTTTGTAGAAATATGCGTTTTCCAACAGGAAGTGAACTTGTGTCCTATAGAGAACCATCAATTGATCTGATGTGCTATACTACTTAGATAAAGAGAAAGCATCTGGTTAGCAAAGTTCAATTACTGTTTACAAACAACAAATCTTCGAGAATCTTTTCCAAATGATCATATCTGCCCACGAAATATATCTTAAAGTAAACATTGATAAGATATGAAATGGATTAAATCTGACAATTATTTAATATAGTTTCTGTTTATATGTTATTTTAATATATACAATTTATATATATATATATATATATATATATATATATATATATATATATATATATATCACAGGCATTAAGTTTGAGGTCACTATGCATTTCTTTAAAAAAAACACCATAAAAATGAGATATTCTTGCATTCTTTCAAAGTAAAAGAGAAATTTTGAGTAACTATATTGTCTTTGCTTTTATATTTGAGTCTTTCTCCAGTCCCCTCTTACTACCAAAAAGTTCAAATTTGGATTCATCTTTCTACATTACATTTTACTAAATGATGAATATGTTTTTATGAGAAACATTATATTTTGATTTCCCCATTAACTCCTCAGTAGAATTTTTAAGTTTACCAAAATTATCAACTAAGTTAAATGTTAATACATGTTCTAAATGTTAAGTCATTAGAGCTGGAAATTTGATTAAGATTGAGGGAATCATGAAAAAAGAATACCATTTGATTTTGCAAACACATGCTATACCACCTGGTTGACACATAATTGGAAAAATTTACCTTTCAACAAGACAATGATCCAAAATGCTCTTCTAAATGATGTCATAATTTAGGAAATTATGACTTGGTTGAGTCACTCTCCTGATCTCTCTTCTATTGAATTAGTATGGAATGAATTGGATAGGAGAGTTCGAAGAGAATACCTAATGAGTAAGAGTGAGCTTTTTCAGTGCTTGAAGAATATTTGGGAAGGACTGCCACTTACTTTTTTCAAAAACTTTTGGAATGAGTGTCAAGAATTTGTAAATGCAATAATTAAGGTAGGTTATGGTTTTATTGACGAAAACAAAACAGGATGCATTTGTATGAGGTTTTTTTATAGTTAAGTGATTATTTTTTTGTCAAACTATAATCAAATACAATGTAGTTACTGAAATTTTTATCTTTTACTTTAAAAAAAAATACAAAAATATCTCATTTTAACTTTTTTTTTTTTAAGAAATGCAGTCTCCTTTCCATATGTGCTATCAGCATTATGCCATCCACATATCTTAAGTTGTTAAAATTGTTGCCACCAGTAATAAATCCTGGTAGGACTTCTAATTCTCTCAGAACCACCTCACTGTATAGGTCAAATAAGTCAATTGAAAAAACAGATCCACATCTTACACTCCTTTCTACTTTTACATTTTTACTGAATTCATTTCCTATCTGTATGCAGGCAGTTTACTGCCAATGTATGTTCTGGATTATTCTAAAATCTTTCCCACATAAAACAAAATTACTTAACAGTTTCAACAGTTCTTTGTGATGTAATTTATCAGACATAATGGAAGAAATTTTCCTTCCCTAGTTCATCTCATGTTACATTCGTGACTACAATGCAATATGAACTATAAAATAAAGTCTCTTATGCTAACTCTGATTACATATATTTGTGTTATATTTCTTACAGTCTGAAGTATTGAGGGATAATAATGAGGAAATATATATGTTTTATTTGAGAAAACAAGATAAGGAATTTACTTAAAAATTTATGTATTTAAAGTTGTCAGTAACTTGTTTCAAGAAAAGGAATCAAATATTTAAAGTTTGTATTTTCGATGAATTGTCAAGAAGAGAAAATGTTCATATTAAGTCATTGGACACAAATTAATATTCCAGAATGTTTAAAACAAATTGAGAGCGTTCGTTTTTCACCTAAAATTTATACAGTTGTATTAAACATGAATGAAAAGATATCTTTTAAGGTACTTAGATTTAGAGTTAAATAGAGTTCTTTGCAATTGCCCTGCTTTGATTAGTGGCTGATAATGTCTCAACATGTAATTTAACACTGGCGTTATTCAGATGTGTGGAATTCTGGCTTTCTGCCTCCTGCTTCTTTCTGTTTATTCTCTGCCTTGATTCAACTTTCTCTGCCTAGTTATATCAAAAAGCAATTTCACATCAGCTCAATAATTTTTCTCAGTTTGTAAACCACTCCCTTTTCCATTGGTCAAAATAAATTTTCACGTGAACTTTGCCTTGGTCTTTTCTTCAGCCTGGCACCAATCTCTTTTTCTATTGGTCAAAATAAATTTTTGCATAGGCTTGCGAGTTTGAAAATATGGTAGATATGAGAGTTATTTTTATTTTGTATTCACCACCAAGTCCATACTGTAAATATAAAGATGATCTATATCCCTTTACCTCAAGTGGCTCTTGAACCTTGTACAGGGTGAACATCATTGTAAAAAACATCAAAAAAACATGTATTTGTGTTTTATTCCTCACAGACTATATCGTAAATATAAAATACAGTCTATACATAACATGGCTTACCTGTTCCTTTTCTATAAATATTTTCATGACAATTGTTATGATGAGCTTTCTTCTTTGGTACCTTGATTTTACAAAATTAAGCACAATACGAGGTTAGCAGTTAGGTCTAATCATTTTACAGTTGAAATTTCTAGACATAAACATAAGTTCAATGCTAAAAGTTTCTTCTGACTTGTGTAACTCTTTTATTTCTTCTGGCTTTCCAGTCAAAAATCTAACTCCAATGTTTCTCAAAATGATATTCTAATGTCTTAGTGGCTTTACTGCCTTGCTCGGAGGAGATTATTAAAGAAAATCCCACTTCAAGTTGTAGTGAATAGAGTTGCTACTGATTGTAATGGATGAGTTTGCTGTTGATCATGAGTTTGTTAGCTTGTAATGTTGTCGAGAATTTCCAAAACAAATTATTTCACATTTCCAAAAGAGATGAATTTCAACATTTTGCGACATATAATTATATAAAGAACAGCATTTTTCTACGTTTTCCTATACCAGGTGTAACAGCAATATTGTTCAAATCATGTAACAGTATGGAATAATTGTTCATCTCACAAAATGTTTAATATCTAAAAAACACTAAACTAAGGGAGTTACTTTTTTCCCAGTTTTCAGGTAAGACATTTGTCATAAGAATCACTGAAAAACCCTTTGAGTTATTCAGTTAGAAAGAGAACAGGTTAAAATCGTTTTGTGTCAGACCCACTGTCTTCCCAAATAAACAATGGTGCGAGGAAAAAGATCATTCTGCCCTTCAGGAATGGTACCAAGATTCATACTCTGGTTTCCATCTTCAAATCCGTTCAAGGATCATCCAGAGAATGTATAAGTTTAAAAAAGAAGTAATAGTAGAGAAGAAAACTAGATCAGGAGGTCACAATAGGAAGATCATTTCAACTTATGATTAAAGAGATCAATTAGAAAAGATCCAACTCAATCCATAAGATCTCTTACTGATTTTGAAGTAGCTGTAAAATATTGTACATTATGTTTCAATGAATTCTTTTTAATTGTAGTCCTTATTGAGGTGGTGAATTGTATTATGTTTTATCAAGACTATCTTATTTACTAATTAGTTCTATGAATATGGTAAGCTTTTCTGGGGGATTTTAGAAAGTATTGAAAGTATTTACCAAATGTATTTCTCTTCATCATGTTGCTCTTAAGTTGATAATTATCATGGATTTTATTTTATGTTTTGTTTACTTAAATTCCTAGATGTTTCATCTATATATTTCTTGTGGCATTTAGTACAGTCTATTGTGTAAATTTCTGCTTCAGGTTTAAGATTGTTATTATTTTGTTTTGTATTAATAAGATTTCTTATTGTTTTCAAAGTAGCAAATTTTACATTAAATTTAGATACATTCTTTTCAGTTGTAATCATTATTGTCTTGATGGGTAAATTATTTATATTTTTTATTTTTCTACTTTCTACTTTTCTCTGAACATTATATATAAAATAATTGAAATATTGGAGTAGTTTAAAAGCATGTAAATACTGAGAGCTCCAAATTTTAAGTGTTTTCAATAGATGTCCATAAATATTCTGGATTTTATTTTTTCGCTGTGATGTGAATACATGCTGATGAGATCATTTTTATCAGTAGATTTACGACGTACATCAAATTTTAGATCAGTATCACTCACACATCTGCGTAAGTGCTTTTGAACTCTACAAAGGCTGGACAGTGAAGATTTTGCTTCACCAAACCCAGAAATGGCAGCATACTCTATTCTTGGTCTGATCTGACTCAGGTTCAGATGGAACAGGGCAGCAGGAATTAGATACAAGGAAAAAATTTATCTTCCAACATCTTTTGCAATGGTACAAATGTACACATTCCATTTGAGGCCTGGAGTGACCTTCAGACCCAGCACATGTTTGAGGCAATGATCCTCTTTGAGGGTTATATATATATATATAAATATATATATATATATATATATATAAATGGATAACTATTCACATTCTAATGAATGCTAACTGTATTTAAATGCAAAAGAAAAAAAAATTCAGTAATGGACACCTACACATAGTTTTTATCCTACCCATTGTAGCCCTGTTGATGATCTCAGAAAGATATGGAAAGTACTTGAGAAATAAAAGTGATTATCACTGTTAAAGTGCATTTCTTGCTTTATTTAATTGTAATATACAGAAAAAATATTTGTGAATATGAAAGGATTATGATAAAAATAAGCAGACATAATATTTGTAATTTATTAATTCAGCCCTACCTAAAAGAGAATTTGGTACCTAAATATATATATACATACATATATATATATATATATATATATATATATATATATATATCTGTGTGTGTGTGTGTGTGTGTGTGTGTGTGTGTGTGTGTGTCGTGCAGTTCAATTTATATTACAATGAATCATTCATACAAAAAGTAAATCAGTAAAGTTAATGATATAAAATGGCGAAATCCCTTTGCTAACAAAATTTTAAAGATGCATTAACCTATCAATCACTCAATAAATGTTATGATCCTTGTTTTTTAAAAATTATAAGCTAAGGTCTTTCTTTAATACACATGTACTTTTGACTGTACATTTAGTCATCTTCAGAAATCGCACTCTCTTAAATTTTCAAAAAAAATTCAACCTTAGCATTGCGACTGCATGCTCCAAAAGTTTGTACCGTTATTAATAACACATTTCAAAAAAACATATTTCGATTCGCATTATATTTTTTCATCTCGGATGCTACCTGAATTTTACTAAAAACAAAATTTCTATGCCTGAAGATATACAGTCAAAAGTACTTGCGTATTTAAGAAAGACATTATAAAGCTTATAATTTTTAAAAAACAAGGATCATAACATTCATCGAGTGATTGGTAGGTTAATGCATTTTTAAAGTTTTGTTAGCAAAGGGATTTCGTCATTTCATATTATTAACTTTACTATCTACTGGATAACTTCTATCCATCTTAGCTGGTTAATTTCTGTCTATCTATCCTAGCCTGTTAATTTCTATATCTGTCTATCTAACTACCTATCTATCTATATTAGCTTGTTAACTTCTATCTAATCTGTTGACTTCTATCTATCTATATTAGCTCGTTAACTTCTTTCTTTCTATCTATCTGTCTATCTATCTATCTATCTATCTTTGCCTGTTAATTTCTATCTTTCTTTGTAAGCATGTTAATTTCTATCTATGATTTATATATAGCTCATTCATGATAGTATTTAAAATAAAATATGAAATATTATTTGTACTTTATCTGTCAACTTAGCCTGTTAATTTCTCTCAATCTATCTATATTAATTGTTAATTTCTCTCTATTTATCTATCTATATATGTCAGATTATTTCTTTCTCTAATTTTATTTTCTGTCCGTTATAATCTTTCTGACTTATCTATTACTATAAATAAATGATTCTAAATACTGAGCAAAAATAAAACAATAGCAAAATTTTCTTCCCTGTACAAATTGTGAATCTCGTGACTTCAAAATAACTAGAACATTGCAGAGAGATGGGGAAAAAGTACAAAGCTGATCCTACTTTGTGATGAATCGAAAGCTTGTGGCCCCCTGGTCAGGCAAAGTTCATTAATCAGTTTGATTGGCCTGCTTTGCATTGGTGAACGAGACAAGTGCAGCTCTTGATTCATAGTTCTTGCTTTTTGACTCCTTCTAGCCAGGAGGCAATCATAAATAACATCATATGAACTTTTTGTGTCCTACAAAACTAATTCCTTAGCCATAAAAATAATTCATACTGGGAACATGAGGTAAAACCTTATTTGGAATATATTTTGTATACATACATACACACAGACATGCATCTAACCTTGTGCATAGTGGGATACTTTTACTTATGATCATATATATAATCATATAATGAACAAGATAGACTTATATAGTCAGTGAATATAAACATTCCGACTATTTTTGCTGTGAGATGTGGTAAGCAAAAACATGGAATTTTCCTCCCCTGGTGGAGATTTCTTTCTCGCTTTGATACGACATATTAATATGTCATATTTGAAAGAGCTGTGATAAATTAGAAATTATTTATTTTAAGAAAATAGTAAATGTATATTAAAAATATAATTATTATTTTCAAAAATTAATCTGACACAATGTGCACAAAAAGGAGGTATCTATATTTTGTTATTTCAATAAATATGAATCTCCCTTATTTTTTCTGTCGAAATACCTTCATCTTTGAAAATTGTAATACAGTAAATTCTAAATTTTGTATAAATTGTCATCCTGGGGCTACTATTACTTATAAAGTCCTTTAGTGCAATATCAGTTTGCAATTCCATTCTAAAATGTAAACTTTTTCCTGATGGGCAATATTTACATTAAAGAGATGTTTCAAATTAAAGTTAGGTCATTGATCTGGAAGAATGATAGGCCTCCTATGTCATTCTGGTATTGTTAATTTATTCTTTGTTTTGTCATAATATTTACATCTATTTTCATTCAAATGTAGTGTCAAGCGTTGTGAAGGCGAGTTTGTGCTGTGACATTTGAATGAAAACTCTAACATTTTTAGGCATTTAAAAAAAACATGCCTGGCCGCATACACAATTCTATAAAATCCTTGTTGAAAACACATTTATATTTAAACATGAAAGCAATAAACTAAAACTAAAAATTCTTGAAGCTATATACATAAAACAGTTGAAACCTAACATGAACAAAATAAACTACGAAATCTCCACAAATATTCTTAAATGTCTATAATTGGTAACAGAAGCCATTGGTTTATACCAACAGCTTCAAATACTTAATACTTCTCAATTCACTCTTGCGTGGTCATGTGTGACGTCATGAGCTGTTAGGTCATTGCTCTGGAACAATGATAGGCCTCCTATGTCATTCTGGTCTTGTTAATTTATTGTTTGTCCTGTAATAATATTTATATCTATATCTATCTATCTATCTATCTATCTATCTATCTATCTATCTATTTATATATATATATATATGTATATATATATATATATATATATATATATATATGTATGTATGTATGTATTTGCGTATTTAGGTAGCAATCCTTCTTTCATGCACATTTCTTTGAGTACGACAGAAAAGGTGCTTTGTTTTAGTTTTAGTTAATGTTTTCTCTTTTCTGATGAAATTATATATAATTTATATAAAAACTATCCAAATGTTCTTTTTTCCAAGCACTTTCAGCTATTCCTTTAGCCATTTTCAAGGTTGAAATATATTAACTGTTAACAAGAAATAGTTTGTTGTATGTATGTATTTATATAATGTTTCTATTTTCAATACATGGTCAAGATATTGTGTCCATGTTCATAGTTGATATTACTGAGTGTTGATTGTTTTGTTTTTATTAATAAGGCTTCCATTATTTTTAGCCTTTTTTTTGCATGTAAATGATGCTATTATATTAGTGTTGTCAACAAGTATGTTACGAATAGTGTCTGGTAGCTCTACATGAGTATCCAAATGAGACCTAATTAAGCTTTGGCCAAAAAGGTGTAATGTGAGTCTTCATGTCAGACATGTTGTAGTATGGCCTATATAATTATTTACAAATTTTGATTGATCAGGAATACAATTCCTTAATGGGCATTTAAATTTGTAAATAATATTTGTCCTATTTAATTTTTATCTAAGAGGCGAATTATTATTTTTAACTATAAGGTTAGAGGTTTTAAATTTTTTATAATAAATAATTAATCTAAGTTTTTTGCTATTGTCAACTAGTGTTGTGCATTGTTTTTTATAATGTTTTTAATTCTACTTTTGTCTTATTTATAATATTGCATTGGATGGATGGAGGTGGAATTAAATTATTTTTATAAACCGAATTAATGATATCATTAATTCAGTGTATAAAAATAATTTAATATTAGGCATTTCCTGTTTAAGGTAGCTAATAGTAATAATGACAAGAATAGAAACATAAACAATAACATTAATAATTTTTATAAAAATCAAATTAACTATTTTATTAACCATGCCAATGTTTACATTTTCTAACTATACAGTGGGGTTGCTCCCCCTCCACTGGGCATCTGTTTCAGACATGAAAGAGCACATGTCTACATTGCTTGATGGTTCGGAAACAACTCACTCAAAACCCTTTATCTGTATCTATCATTCCCATGCTAGCTCAGCCAATCAAAATCGACTTTCTTGTTTTGCTTTCCATCTGACCACAAAGGTCAACCTAAGGAAGTCCAAGCAGAGAAACACTATTATTTAACATAATCAATAATAAATGATGAGTTAACAAACAACATTATAAAATAGCTAGAAATAATCGCATTCAGATTCACAAGTATTTCTGTACAACAGCCTCTAGATAATTTGAAATATAACTGTTACCATCCACCCAATAACTGTTAGAATAGCACAATAGTGCTTTAACCCATAATGCACCATTGACTACCATATATAAACACAACTCCCATGGCTTGAAGATTATGTTCAAGTATTAAACAGATTACTGTAACCACTCATTGTTGATTCCTGTGTCCACTTATATATATATATATATATATATATATATATATATATATATATATATATATATATATATATATATTGTGACATAGCCTTCTGATCACAACAGATCATGAGAAATTTGACTCTCAGTGACTGCTTATGAGAGATGTGCCCATGAATTTATTCCATTATTTGTTGTTTAAGGAATAAGGAAATGTCATCCTGAGGATCTTGGATTTGTTCAACTACTGGATGTGTATAGTGAATAAAAAATGATTTTATTTTGGAAGACCATAGATTTATTTGACTACTTGACGTGTAGAGAGTAAAAGAGATATTATACCCAAAGAAATCATCCCAATTTCATCTTGGATGTAATTTGTTTACCAAAGTGGAAACTTATATTGCGTAAAGAAGAACTACCACCTTTACTTGCTCATCATGTGTTTGTTATTCATTGGTACCTGTTTGTGTGTTCCTATCTAAGCAAACTCACTTTTTCTGTTTTTTTTTTTTTAATCTGGGGTTCATATCTCTATGTGTTGCAAATTTGTAACAATGTATATTAATTATTTCATCCTGATTGAGACCAGAAAGCCCCTAAGATGCTGGGGTTACTGTGTATAAAATGAATATCCGAAAAAGATAAACATTAAGTAGCAAAAACAATAAATAAACAGGAATTAGCAAGACAGATGATAACAAATGACATTGCATTTAAATTTTTGAAGATCAAAGTTAACTGGAAAGCAAGAAGACGGAAAAGAGTTCCTCAAGCAAGAAGTGCAAGAGAAGAAACTATTAGCATAGAACTTGTAGTTATATCTAACCATTTTAAATGTAAAATGATGAGACCTAGTTGCCAATCTAGTACTGCACTAAAATTCATAAAGTCTAGATATCATTGAGGAAAGTTTATCCGAACAATTACCATAAAAGTATTTATAGAAAAGACACAGAGAAGCTATATTATAACTGTTGGGATGCCAGATCATGACCAACAACATTGCATATATATATATATATATATATATATATATATATATATATATGTATATACACACATTATATATATATATATATATATATATATATATATATATGAAGAAAAATATTTGGAAAAAACAAACAAAAATTCTTAGATGCAATTATGTTGTTTTAATATGAATGAAATGTCAACGTCTGACGTTTCGGTTTAATAAACCTTCTTCAGGACAATATTCATTAAAATACAATTAACATAATCAGTTCAACATGACAAAGACATATTTTACAAATTTTAACAAGTGTTCACTTTACATACAGCCCTTAATTAAGTATCCATTGTTTTCGTTTCTACCCAGAATTTAAAATGTACTTCTACATTTGGAAATACTATATATTTTGAACTGATTATGTTAATTGTATTTTAATGAATATTGTCCTGAAGAAGGTTTATTAAACCGAAACGTCAGACGTTGACATTTCATTCATATTAAAACAACATAATTGCATTTAAGGATTTTTGTTTGTTTTTTCCAAATATTTTTCTTCATTCTGTCGGATTTATATCCATTTATATTTGCTTACATATATATATATATATATATATATATATATATATATATATACAGTAATGTATACTACCTGTGATATCGGGATATAGAAAGAACACAGGGAAGCTACATTAGTTGTTTATTTGATTTAAGTATTTTAGAAATATTTTTAGTTTTAATTTTTATTTATATATATAGTTATCTTTTATATATAATATTTATCTATATGCATATCTTATCTATATGTACATTTTGTACATATATATAAATATAGTAATTTATTATATTATGTTACATTGTTCAATTCTGAGTTGTGTTCAGTGTTATTGTTTTAATTTACTTTAAGATTCCTTAAAAGGCAATAAAAATGGCCACGATAAGAATGTTTATTAATTTCAGTTGAAATTAATTATGAAAAGATGGACTGAGATAAACCAAAAACGTTATCTGGGTTTATCAGAAAAGAAAAAGCAACAATAAAAAGAAATATTTATTTGCTGAATGGTAAAATTTGAACATTGACTCATTTGAATTCTGATGAAGGCCATTTTAACAAAGCATAAACAGTTTATATAGGAAAATGTATTGAGACTTGATGTAAGTAAAGAGATATACTTTTATCCAGTTTTCTCATTTAGTAAAGATGTTGAAACACACACACACATATAATATTTATTAAAAAAGTATGACATAAGCATGTTATAAAATCACTACAAAAATAACCATTTTGTTTCAACACTTCTGGTATTTTATCAAACGATAGTGTTGAATAAACACCATCACTTGATAAAACCATCACTTTCATAAGTCTTTCCTTTAAGTTTTTGTTTCGTAACTGAGAATACTCTCGCAGTATAAAAAGGTCAGCTTCATGTTCAGGAGATGCAGCCAAAAAGGTAAACCCAAATGAAGGGAGTCAGTTGTATCTCCTTTCAGGTGTCATTTCTTAAAAGCGTATAAAGGCGTTACATTCGGATATACAATGGCGATGACCATGTCTGCCTCGGACACAATTGATGATAGCGAGTAAGGGAATCATTTGAATTGTCACTATATGTTGTACTTCATCTAATCCTGATCGAATAAAATCTACAGAAATATTCTTTTCACACACAGAATTATAGTAATAGTAATAGTAATATTAGCTGTTTATTTGCTGAATGGTAAAATTTGAACATTGACTCATTTGAATTCTGATGAAGGCCGTTTTAACAAAGCATCAGAGTTTATATGGGAAAATGTATTGAGACTTGATGTAAGTAACGAGATATCACAATTTCATCCAGTTTTCTTATTTAGTAAAGATGTTGAAAGCTTATTAGGAAAATTAATTGGAAAGAAAGTTTTTGTTGAGATATAATTGATTCATATTTGATGATCATTTGTAAATTAAGTTAAAGTACTAGTTTCTTTCATTTTCATCAATAAAATCCCAATAAACAGTTATTTGAGTTTTCAGGTGAAAAAAAAAAAAACCCTCATCTGTTTTAACCTCTTCATAATTGATGTACAGTTTGCCAGACATAAAATGTTATAAATATCTGGAAATTGGAATTTTAAAATCTGAAATAGCAATGATGAAAGAATTGTGCAGATGACGTAAAAACGTCCATATTCAGAAAAAAAATGTTTTTTTTTCTGTCAGTATTTTGCAATGTCTACTCTTGCAATGTTATGCAAGAGTAATACAAGATTACAGATGATGAATGAAACTCATTTTCCGAATGAAAACTGGTATATTGCTTCCAGTTGATGATATTACTGTATATGTTAGCATACAAGGCAACCTTTAACCTTAAAATCTTCCCATCCAAATATAATGCTGTCTTATAGTCCAGATATAAAATGTGGTTTATCCTGTGGTTTATGTGAAGTTAGCATGCGAGATTTTTGACAGTAGGATAATACCTGCCTTGGTGCTTTATTGACACAAATATTTTCTATTGAAACAACTTAATTCACTTTATTATAATAAAATAATAAAAGTGTATTGTACTAAAAGTACTCTTACCTTTGTATATAATATGCGCTATGATTGCATGACAACAATAAAATGCATATTCTTCAAGAGAGAAATCCAAAATCATTGTCACACACACATTGTAGATTGCAGTAGTTAATTGACAATATCTCACTTCCTTTTTCAATGATGTTGAACGAAAACACAACTGAATGTGTGTCTCAACAAATATCATATTCAAGAACAGTGGAACAAATGAATGGTTAGTAGGGAAAAGTCATTCAGGCTACCATAATAGCCTACTGAAAACACAGCACAAACACATGAGGTATTGTAGATTGTGGTAGTTAATTGACAATATCTCACTTCCTTTTGCAATGATGTTGAACAAAAACACAACTGGATGTATGTCTCAACAAGCCATTTAAAGATCATATTAGAGAACAGTGGAACAAGTGAATGGTTAGTGGGAATAAGTCATTCAAGTTACTGTAATAACCTACAAAAAACACAGCACAGATTGTGGCAGTTAATTGACTATATCTTCCCATCAATTTTTATTACAATTTGAGTGAAAAGAAAGTATATGCTTACCAAATTTATTTACTAAATTCAGTACATTTTAAAATACGATTTAGGGTGAGGGGGTCATCTTGTATGGCATTTTAACTTTTTAAACTTGAAAATTTGGGTGTTGTCTTATACAACCATTGGCCTTGTATGCCAGCATATACAATATATCTCAGATTTGATTGTTTCATTCTAATTCAGCATTTTATGGTAGATGATGTATTTCTTATCTCATCAAATGGTGGGAAAATAGCATAATCAAAGATCCAGGGTCATAATTGCAAAGGTCATAAATCAGTTTTGCAAGTCTAAAGTCAAAAATACTAGGGGTGTAAATTAAAAGGGGTAAAAAAATCCACAACTCACAACTCAACAACATCCACCTGCTTTCTTCACCCATGAAGAACAGAGAATCCCCATGTCATCCAAAGTAGCATTCTTTTATTGGGATAAGAAAGGTCCAAATTGGTCCAGATTGGTAGCCAAGTGTAAAAGTAGTATATTTTGAGGCCAACTAAAGTAAACCCAATCTTGGTTTTGATTTTCTTTTTCAACAAATAGCAAAGATATGACAAATTCTTTTTTGAGGTAAGAATTTGTTTACTCCTTTGTTGCCACACGAACATAGAATACTATCTTATCAGGGTAAAATCCTTGTTTTGGTACAAGCACAGGTTTTTATTTTTGTATTGGAACCAATGTCTTTTTTACTGAATATGTTGATAAAGGAAGTCACATTTCAATCCTGATGGCAACCCTTCCCAGAAATCACCTTTTGTCTTTAATGATGGACAAATGCAAACTCTCTGATTACAATCTGGTCAGATCATGTGAAACCAATTGGTCAAGTTTTGACACTTATGAGTTATGGTTGCTCTATGGATTGTATTGAACTGCTGGGCCATTTCTCATGGCATCAGTTTTAGATTGTCTTTAATTAGGAAACTTTGAATGTCATTTGAAGTCAGTCACCCAGAACAAATGGAATCTTTGAGGGGAAGATTCCCCAATTAAATCTGAGTGTACCATCACTGGCATTTCTCAGTATTTAAGATTTGATTTCTATAGATGGCTACCCTTTTTCATAGACTGATGAGCACAGTTAATTCAAAACTTCTGGAATGTTTAAAGAATTCAGGAGACTACATAGTCATTATGTAAGTGGTTGTTATTCATTCTGTAGACTTTCTTGTGGTGTATAGAGTCAATGCCTCATCACAGTAAATGTTGTTGCTGTGAATTCCGTAGCAAGTAGGTTTCTATGTGGTGGAGTTGTATTTCTCCTAGACTGGTTGGCAAACAAAGCTAGAGAGCCCTATTTTGTAGAAGGGATTTCTTATATTTTCCAGTAACTTGCATAAATGCCATGCTCAATGTCAAATCAGTGTCTGATTCACACTCCTCTCTTATCTTTTGAACAGGAGTAGAAGTTTATCTCTTGTTTCCTGTTTAGAAATGGGTTTCTGGTTCCTTCTAAAGTCAAATTCAACTCCATATTTCTGACATCGCCACCTAAACCCTGGAAATTTATTTACTATTTATTTATTTCAGTAAGAGTAGATAGGGTTACCTATCATCCAGTTCACACTCTTCTTGGGTCTTTTGTACAGGAGTAGTGGTTTATCTCTTGATTCCTGTTTTGGATTGGGTTTCCATTTCCTTCTAAAATCTCATTCTCTTTCACTTCCAATAGCCCCTTGGTCTTAGTGGAATTATTACCTTGCTTGGGGTGAATTGATTAAAAAAATATTTATTTTTATTAGAATTTATATTATGATTATTTGCAGATGATCATTAACATTAAACTTAACTATTATGATTAATTAATGTTATTCATTCATCTGTGGAACCAGATGAATTTTCATAACAGAGCTGTACAGGAAGAATTTGTAACGAGAAAAACATTGCACTGGAGTGATCCCACTCCTTTGGCCTGAGGAATCATTATCTAATAGCATGAATAATTGTTATTAATTGTTATTATTCATTACTGAAAAATCATCATAAATATGCCACTATGGCTTATAGGGGAGAATGCAGACAATATTATTCTTTATTTATTCTTATTGTCATATTTACAGTCATTTCCCTGGAAAAAGTATTAGAAAACTCAGGCAAAAGAAAGTAATTAGCAATTAATGTTAATTAAGTTAAAGTTATTTCCCTTGGGCAGACATTTTTATTACGTCAATTTACACTTGATTGATTAAAAACTCACAGTGGCCCAACTGAGTTTGAAATTGCTTTATTCTACAAGTTAGGATAATTTAACAGTATTATGCTAATATTTAAGGAAGCACGGTGGAGTAATGTATAGTGGCTCAGATTGAGGAATTGGAGAGCCAAGTTTGCATTCCAGTCAAATCCATTACATTCACTTACATGCTAATACCCTTGGAAAAGGTATGAATCCTCTTCTTCTCCCACTAGCTATGGATAAGTAGAAGGACAAACTGGGTTCTATAGCCTTGGATGGCAACTGGTCTACCGCAGAAAGAAATAGCAACCTCCTGTGGGAAAAAATCTGCCTTGTCAGTTATGTATCTTTCGATACATGATTGCCTAAGTGGGTATCATGCATGGCACATAACTGACTGACTGATGTTGTGACAAAAGACATGACTTGCCTCAGAATTTGAAACGAGTGCGAATATGTCTTGCTTGCAAAGTAATGACATAAAGAAATATGGCCACTATTGAAGATGCAATTTATGTGCACTGATCCTGTCCAAAACAAGACGATATTTGCACACATGCAAATTTCAGTCATATTAGAACAGCATAAAAAGCAGGGTGCCAGGAGTACGAGTGAATCGGGAGTCATTCAGCAGTATGTGTGCAATAGAGCTGGCTGCATGAATTGATAGATGAACAAAGAGGAAGTCGAAGTATGTGCAGCTAAGTTTGGGGTCTGTTTAACAACTGCCCAGTGTAACAGCTGAGAAAGAGAGTCACGCAATCCATTTCCTTGAGGTGACTGAAGAAGGAGAAGAGACAGCTGGCCTGCTGGCGAGTACTGCACTTTTTGACCCCCACCCCTTTCATCACCATTGTTTTTTCAACAAGCTATTTTGGCAGGTGTGAAACAGACACCAAACTCAGCCACACCTACTTCGACTTCCTCTTTGTTTGTCTGTCAATTCGTATATCCAACTCTATTGCATGCAGTCTGCCGAATGACTCCTGATTCACTCATGCTCCTGGCACCTTGCTTTTTATGCTGTTCTAATATGGCCGAAATTTGCATGTGTGCAAATATCGTCTCATTTTGGACAAGATCAGCACACATAAATTGCATCTTCAATAGTGGCCATATTTCTTTTTGTCATTACTTTGCAAGCAAGACACGTTCACGCTCGTTTTGGATTCTGAGCTAAGTCATGTCTTTTGTCACAGATGTTAATATTTAGACAAAAATATCACCTTTTCATGAAAGAAGGGACAGAATAGATGCAAGAATGATGAGTTCATTGAATGTTATTGCTCTTTCTAGTACTGATGGGGGTTTCCTTCCTAAACTTTTGTTTAACGCAATGTGGAAAGTTAACATTAAATCATCATTTTCTTTTTTAGTTAGATGTGCTATCCGTTTTAGTTGTTGCTGATGTTAGAAGTCTTCAAGTGATTGGGTTTCTGTTATTGAGTAAAGTTTTTTGTGATTCTGTAGTGTCAGTCTATAGCAGTGATTCTGCTATAGACTGCCGTGCAGTCCTCTTAAGTGTAGTGGAAGTAGTATTAGTGCAGCATTAGTATTTTACTAAATAAGCTGCACAAATATTTGAATAGAAACATTGAAATAAAGTAAGTTCATATTTATGTGTATTGTTTTTAAACCTATGGTTTTATTTCATAACATTTAAATGTCTACCCTTTAAGAATTTTGCTAAGTGTGACGTGATATTTTCATTTGCTCTTCAGCGTGCTGTTGCTTAAAAAGTTTGAGAAAAACAGGTCTTTAGCATCTGATGAAGGATTATGAAACTGGAAATAGGCAAAGTTCTGATGAAGAATATCCATCTTTAAGATATATTGGATTGACTTATTTGAAACCATTTCAATCTATTGACCTGAGAAAACTTTTTTTTAATCGTTTCACCCCAAGTAAAGTAATAAAGGAGGTCACTGAGTGTGAGAGAATATGAGAAAAGAAATCACTATTAAAGAGAGAGAACAATAAAAGAACAGAAATTAAAAAAAAAAAAACAGAAGATAACAATTAACACTGCATTTAAATTACTGAAGGTCAAAGTAAGAAGTCACAAGAGAGAGTTCCACAATCTAGAAGAAACTGTTAACATAGAACTTATGGTTCCAACTAGCCATTTTAACTTTAAAAGAATCAGACCAAACAGCTAATCTGAAACTGTGTTTAAATTCATAAAGTCTAGCTAACAAGGAGGAATGTTCAACAGAACAATTATCACAAAAGGTATTTATAAAAACATTTATATATGAGTGATAGTTCTGACGTTTTTGAATGAGTTTGACACCATGTATGGCATCCATATGAGGATTAAATATATGTCAGTCAGTTATGTGCCATGTGTGATACACGCTTAGACGATCATGTATCTTTCGATACACAACTGATGAGGCAGATTTCTTCCTGCAGTAGGTTACCATTTATTTCTGCGGTAGACCAGCTGCCATCCAAGGCTATAGAACCCAGTCTGTCCTGCTATTTGCCCATAACTGGTGGGAGAAGAAGAGAATTCATACCTTTCCCAAGGATCAGTCAGTTATTTGCCATCTGTGATACATGCTTAGGACATCATGAATATTTCTTTCTGCGGTAGACCAGCTGCCATCCAAGGCTATAGCACCCAGTCTGTCCTGCTATTTGCCCATAGCTGGGGGAGAGAAGAGAATTCATACCTTTCCCAAGGATCAGTCAGTTATTTGCCATCTGTGATACATGCTTGGGGCATCATGTATATATCTTTCTGCTGTAGATCAGTTGCCATCCAAGGTTATAGAACCCAGTTTGTCCTGCTATTTGCCCATAACTGGGGGAAGAAGAAGAGAATTCATACCTTTCCCAAGGATCAGTCAGTTATTTGCCATCTGTGATACATGCTTAGGACATCATGTATATTTCTTTCTGTGGTAGATCAGTTGCCACCCAAGGCTATAGAACCCAGTCTGTCCTGCTATTTGCTAATAACTGGTGGGAGAAGAGAATTCATACCTTTCCCAAGGATCAGTCAGTTATTTGCCATCTGTGATACATGCTTAAGACATCATGAATATTTCTTTCTGCGGTAGACCAGCTACCATCCAAGGCTATAGAACACAGTCTGTCCTGCTATTTGCCCATAACTGGGGGAAGAAGAAGAGAATTCATACCTTTCCCAAGGATCAGTCAGTTATTTGCCATCTGTGATACATGCTTAGGACATCATGTATATTTCTTTCTGTGGTAGATCAGTTGCCACCCAAGGCTATAGAACCCAGTCTGTCCTGCTATTTGCTAATAACTGGTGGGAGAAGAGAATTCATACCTTTCCCAAGGATCAGTCAGTTATTTGCCATCTGTGATACATGCTTAAGACATCATGAATATTTCTTTCTGCGGTAGACCAGCTACCATCCAAGGCTATACAACACAGTCTGTCCTGCTATTTGTCCATAACTGGGGGAAGAAGAAGAGAATTCATACCTTTCCCAAGGATCAGTCAGTTATTTGCCATCTTTGATACATGCTTGGGGCATCATGTATATTTCTTTCTGTGGTAGACCAGCTGCCATCCAAGGCTATAGAACCCAGTCTGTTCTGCTATTTGCCCATAGCAGGTGGAGAGAAAAGAATTCATACCTTTCCCAAGGATCAGTCAGTTATTTGCCATCTGTGATACATGCTTAGGACATCATGTATATTTCTTTCTGTGGTAGACCAGCTGCCATCCAAGGCTATAGAACCCAGTCTGTCCTGCTATTTGCCCATAACTGGGGGAAGAAGAAGAGAATTCATACCTTTCCCAAGGATCAGTCAGTTATTTGCCATCTGTGATACATGCTTAGGACATCATGTATATTTCTTTCTGTGGTAGATCAGTTGCCATCCAAGGCTATAGAACCCAGTCTGTCCTGCTATTTGCCCAAAGCTGGGGGAGAGAAGAGAATTCATATCTTTCTCAAGGGTCAGGCAGTTATGTTCCATGCGTGACATACCCTTAGGTGATCATGTATCTTTTGATATATGACTGATGAGGCAAATTTTTTCCCGCAGTAGGTTGCCATTTCTTCTGCGGTAGACCAGTTTGCCATCCAAGGCTATAGAACCCAGTCTGTCCTGCTATCTACCTATAGCTGGTAGGAGAAGAAGAGGATTCATGCCTTTCCTAAGGGTATTAGCATGTAAGTGAATATAATGGATTCGACTGGAATTCGAGCTCAGCTCTCTGATTCCTCAATCCAAGCCACTATCCATTATTCCACCATGCCTCCAGCATGGTTTAGGGCGTTGAATTGAAGCATGTTTGTCAACGGAAATGTCTATTTACTTTTGTCATTCATCTGTATGTAAATGATATTTGTAGGTCTTAACAGAACCTTTGGTTCAAATGTCTTTAATTAATTATTACATTCATCTTATCTCATGAAGATTAGTAGCCCAGAGGAATAATTGAAATATTAATAACTTCTCATTCATGGTGGCTAATGTCTCAAGAAATAATTGATCAGTTGATTAATTAAAAGATCAATATAGAAATGAATGGACAAACTTTATGTTATTATGAATTCCAAGGTCAACTGAATAGATATATTTTTTGCAAAAATGTATATTTATTTATTTCAACCACAAAAAAATATTTAAGCAATCAACAAATAAAAAACAAATAGCTATTTAAACAATAAATAAATAAATAATCTATATATAAAATTCTGTGATTTCTGTTAGTCTGTTCACCTGTCTGACACACCATGTAAAATATCCATATATTGACTGATCAAAACAGATTTTAAGAAGAAGTGCAAACAGGTGAGGGGATACAAAGTACAATTGGTTTGACTTGGGTGCATAGCTTAGTACAATAAATTTTCATTAATTTTTTTGAAATATTAAAAGTTTTATTATTTAACATACAAAATACTTTCACTATTTTAAAAACAATTTAATGATTAAGATAACAAATAGTTATTTAATAAAAATGAAATATTATTTTTTTGCATATAAATTTTTATATATATACGAATCCAGTTTCCAGTTTGCCCTGTGTTTGTGAAAAACTATAAATAAATCACAAGGCCAAACACTTCAAAAGTTGGAATTTGGTTCCAAAAAGAAATATTTTTCATGGTCAGTTGTATGTTGCATTCTCAAGAGTAAAAAATCTTAAGAATTTATTCTTTGCTGTTAAAAAGGAAAAAAAAAAAAATTCTTAAAAAATTATAAAATTAAATTAAAGAAATTAAATCACAAAGTAAAATTTTTGTCAAAGTATTTTTCCAAACAAATCAGCTAATTTCAAATGTCATTGGTTGGTTTGCAAAATTGAATGAAATGTAGAGTTTGTAAATCTCAACAAAAAATATTAGCAATAACTTCAACAATACTAAATACTGTGAAGATTTCAGCACACGTCAGTGTGTTGCAAAAAATTCTAGTAATTAAAAAAAATTGTATACACCTATGTATTTTCAAAAGCTTTAGAAAACTCCAGAATATTCCCAAAACTTAACCTTAATATAAATCATCTCTGACTTCAGATATAACATTGTTACATCATCTTCTGACACTCAGATTTAAAAAATAATGAAAAAAAAAAAAAGGAATAATGAGGGAATATAAAGAGACAAGTAAATTATCAAAAATAAAACTGGAAATTGGTAGAAATGTAAAATGGCATTAAATGTTTTATGCACTTTAATATGTTGTTGCTATATCTCTATCTATAAAAGGCAGGATGTGTGTGTGTGTGTGTGTGTGTGTGTAACGAATGCACGGTCGCAATTTTCGACGGATTTACACCAAAATTTACATGCACATGCTCCAAGTTAGCGGGAAGGCCAAGACCAGCTTTGCATTTCCCAACTCACATCGATAGTGGAAATAATTGATTTTTTCATGCTTCTACAGCAGTTTTCATGTAGTTTGCGGCCATTTTGTACTGGCCAAAGTAAGAGCCAATAGCTGGCTGCCATGAATAGGCAGGAAGATTCTATTGGCCAGCGTGAGAGCCAACAGCTTACTGACATGAATCTTAACTAGCATGCTAACATGCAAAAAAAATTGATAGCTGTATTCATCACAAGTGGGAAAAATTTAAATCTGCATGGGACTTTACTCCAATTGGCTCATTTGCTTGCTTAAACTCAACGTTGATTCTGATTCCGCAGAACTGGGTTGGGTGTGAAAAAGTATTTGTTGTTAACATTCTTTTTTCATTTGGTTTTTCCTGTTATGAGTCCTTTTTTAAAGCTGATTGTTTTGTGTTCATTTTGTTTAGTTCTTTTTTCGTAACAGATTTAATGTTTAGTATAGAGCTTAGAAAAAATTTGCAGTGTAAGATAGGCAAGAAGTAAGGCATGTAGCAACATCAGCATGACAAAAGGCACTCTTTTAAAAGCAAGGAAGGGCAAAAATATTTTAAGTCAAGTGATAGCGATTACTGTATGAGTCGTATGATTTTTGGATCAAGCACGCGCAATGCCGGGCCATGCTGCAAGTTTGTAATAAATGTTGTTGTGTGTTGGTTGGGTGATTTTGATATAGAGGGCCTTGAGAATTTGAAATTTTTAAAATTATTTTCATGGTATAGTGTGTTGGTGTTGCATCTCTGACAAAATGGCTTGATGACCTCAGCATTATCAGGATGTCTTACACTTCATTTGTTGGATACAAATTCTGTTGTACAACATTTAAAAACACATTCCTGTCCAACTTCACAATACATGAAAATACTTGTTGACAACACCAAACTACTATTGTTTTTTTAATTCACTATCACAAAAAATGCAGATCTTATAGCAAGAAAGTATTTGGGTTAAAAAACTATATCTTCTTCTTTGATGGATTACATCTTAATGTCAAGAAACTGATTAGACAACAGAAATGGATCAGTATATAAAACAAGTAAAGACAATATGTCTATATTATTCAATGAAATATATATATATATATATATATATATATATATATATATATATATATATATATATATTAGTCAATGAATTAAAAAAAGACTTGAAAGTTTTGCATGCACTTTGCCTATTAGGCTCATAGGGTCAAATAAATCTATCGATTTATTACCAGATATCATATTATTTATTACAAATGCTAATCAAAAACTAAAAAACAAAATAATATATGTATATAATACCAACATTATAAAATATAAAAAAATGAAATAGACCCAGCAAATTCGCCAACAATCATATTATTTGGAAAATTAGATAAATTTCTTCAATTCTGTGTGCACTGTCCTTTCAGGACGTTGGCAATGATGGCTCTCCACAATTTCCTGTCCTTTGTAGCTCTTAATAACTTTTGTCTTTTTGCCATTTCTCTCAAACCCTGCTCCCCTATTCATTCACTTGAGCTTGTTAAGTAGGATATGCATTGTTTGCCTCTGTTTCTTTTGCCTTCAATCTGTCCTGTGAGTATCAGTTTTTCTCAGCCTTCTTTCCTCATTATCTGTCCCAGAAATTTCATCTGTCTCTTCCTGATGTTAAGTATACATGTCGTTTTTGTTTCCATTTTTTCTAAAACTTTGTTGTTGCTCATATTTTTCATCTATGGTATTCTCAGCATCCTTCTGTAGAACCACATTTCTGTTAACTCAAGTCACTTCTTCATTTAGGAGGAGAGTGTAAAGCATTCACTACCATATAGAAGGACTGATATTATGTAACAGTTTAGCATTCTTTACTGTTTCTTTTCTGTTTCTTAATTCTATGCTTAGCTTTTCGCTATCTGTTCCCTGCCATATTGGAGGTGACACTCTTAAATTATCATAATACGCAAACTTAGGAACTGTTTATTTTAAATTTAGTTAATTATATATTCATTTTCTTTTGTTTAATTATTTGGAGATACTAAAATCAAGTAGGTATGAAAAATTAAATAGCTAGGTATTATTTTCATAGTGGTTGTAAAATCTGATACCAAAATCCAAAAGGACATTGCAATAGCAAAAGTTGCCTTCAGAAAATTAAGCAAAGTATTAAGAAACAGGAAAATTTCAGCAAACATTGACAAATGTGCCTGCAATAAGACATAATGGATGATTTTTTTTCTATGACACTACTGTTTTAACTACTTTCATACTTTGGCAATGTTTATTGTTTTAAAAAGCAATGATTAGAATTGGAATAAAACCTAAATATATGATGAAAGTGAATTTATACATGTATAATTCATCTACCTTCATTCATTGGCAATGTTTATTGTTTTAAAAAGCAATGATTAGAATTGGAATAAAACCTAAATATATGATGAAAGTGAATTTATACATATATAATTCATATACCTTCACTCATTGGTTATGTTCATTGTTTTAAAAAGCAATGATTAGAATTGGAATAAAACCTAAATATATGATGAAAGTGAATTTATACATGTATAATTCATCTACCTTCACTCATTGGCAATGTTTATTGTTTTAAAAAGCAATAATTAGAAATGGAATAAAACCTAAATATATGATGAAAGGGAATTTATACATGTCTAATTCATCTACCTTCACTCTTTGGCAATGTTCATTGTTTTAAAAAGCAATGATTAGAATTGGAATAAAACCTAAATATATGATGAAAGTGAATTTATACATATATAATTCATCACCCTTCACTCATCGGCAATGTTCATTGTTTTAAAAAGCAATGATTAGAATTGGAATAAAACCTAAATATATGATGAAAGTGAATTTATACATATATGATCCATCTACCTTCACTCATCGGCAATGTTTATTGTTTTAAAAAGCGATGATTAGAATTGGAATAAAACCTAAATATATGATGAAAGTGAATTTATACATGTATAATTCATCTACCTTCATTCATTGGCAATGTTTATTGTTTTAAAAACAATGATTGGAATTGGAATAAAACCTAAACATATGATGAAAGTGAATTTATACATGTACAATTCATCTACCTTCACTGATCGGCAATGTTTATTGTTTTAAAAAGCAATGATTAGAATTGGAATAAAACCTAAATATATGATGAAAGTGAATTTATACATGTATAATTCATCTACCTTCACTGATCGGCAATGTTTATTGTTTTAAAAAGCAATGATTAGAATTGGAATAAAACCTAAATATATGATGAAAGTGAATTTATACATGTATAATTCATCTACCTTCACTGATCGGCAATGTTTATTGTTTTAAAAAGCAATAATTAGAAATGGAATAAAACCTAAATATATGATGAAAGTGAATTTATACATGTCTAATTCATCTACCTTCACTCATCGGCAATGTTTATTGTTTTAAAAAGCAATGATTAGAATTGGAATAAAACCTAAATATATGATGAAAGTGAATTTATACATGTATAATTCATCTACCTTCATTCATTGGCAATGTTTATTGTTTTAAAAAGCAATGATTAGAATTGGAATAAAACCTAAATATATGATGAAAGTGAATTTATACATATATAATTCATCTACCTTCACTCCTTGGCAATGTTTATTGTTTTAAAAAGCAATGATTAGAATTGGAATAAAACCTAAATATATGATGAAAGTGAATTTATACATATATAATTCATCTACCTTCACTCCTTGGCAATGTTTATTGTTTTAAAAAGCAATAATTAGAATTGGAATAAAACCTAAATATATGATGAAAGTGAATTTATACATGTACAATTCATCTACCTTCACTTATCGGCAATGTTTATTGTTTTAAAAAGCAATGATTAGAATTGAAATAAAACCTAAATATATGATGAAAGTGAATTTATACATTTTCTTAGCCCTTTGATAATTATTGAATACCATTTATTTATTAGATAGTTTATTTACAAGAATAATTTTATATTTACAACATTCTAAAAACTAATACATTTTTAAATTAATGAAGTGCAATATTTTTCATTTACCAATTTATAAAGAAATAAAGTTGAAAACAATTTTTTATTCATAAATTTATAAACATTTAGTAAATGACTAAAATATGTGAAGCAACTGCAACAAAATCTTTATTATTTACCATATTTTAAAGATTGACTCAGTTGGCAATTAGCCAATGTTTTGCCAGCCATTCCAATAAATAATTTGATAAATAAATAGTGTAAATAAACAATCTATTAAATAAATTTTGTTTATTATTTTGGTTGTCAATTCTCAAAAACTAAGAAAATGTATAAATTCACTTTCATCCTATGTTTAGGTTTTATTACAGTTCTAATTGTTGCATTTAAAAAAAACAAACTTTGTCAATGAGTGAAGGTAGTTGAAAAAACAGTGTCATAGGAAAAAACATCCTTTTCAAATTGTCTTATTGTGGGCACATTTATCCATGTTTGCCAAAAAAAATGTAAGAAATTCCCTACACTGAAGCCATCAGTCTGCTACTGGGTGACATGCCACTAGTATTTACCACTGATGACCTGGTGTTGTACCGCCAACATGTTCGTCTTGGCAATGTTACCACTGACTGACCACTAAAGGCCCACCAGTGGCCTGACAGTGGCTGCTGCCAGAGGACTGCTGCCAGTAAGTAATATATTCGAAATGTAGCGTAGTGGTTATCAGCACGGAAAATAAAATCTGTTGAATTCATTTGTCCTCAACCAAGTTTGGATGGCAGCCAATTTAGAAGGAGAATTTTGAATTCAAAACTTTAGAGAAACTGATGGAAACACACTCCAAATTCTACCCAAGAAATCATGACAATTCACTGGTAATAAATGAATCTATTTAGGGCCATGATCACCTATGTCTTAAAATTGTGTCTAATGTTAATTTTGACCATCACTGGGCCACTAGTGGTTTGCTGTTATACAATATAATTCCTCCTATATAGCAGTGAATGCTGGATAATATTCTCACAAATGAGGAAGAGATTTTAGACAATGGAAATATGGTTCAGTGGAAGGATTCTGAGAATACCATTGACTGAACATGTGAGTAGTAAGTTTTAATGAAACAAAGAAGGCCACTTCTACTTCGAATCAGAAAAAGAGAATTGAAATTTCTGGTACACATAATGAGAAAAGAAGACTTGGAAAATTTGACACTCACAGGGCATATTGAAGGCAGGAGAGGCAGAGGAAAATAGAAAATAACCTACCTAATAAGCTTGTGTAAATGATTGGTAAAATATTAATTTGGAGGGTTATCAAGAAAACAAAAATCCCCAACGCCACATGACCCAGTGGATAAAAGCATTAGTTGAAGTATGTTGTGAGTTCAATACTTGGTCACAGCAGAGGTGAAAAAAACTTGGAGAGTTGAGTTACTAAGGGATATAACTGAAACTGAGATATTTCAAAGAGGCATGGCATGGGGAACTAAAACAATCTACCCCAGTGAATGAAATAAAGGGTTTGGTTCAAAATTCTAACCATCTGAAGAAGGCTGAAGCATACAACAGTCGAAACATTGTGAATATAACAACAAAGATAAGGACAACAGTCCGAACGATATAAATAGTGTAAAAAGGATTTATTAAATTTTTCTTAATCTTTCTGTATGTATTTGTTATTTTACATGTGCATGATATATAATTCAATATAGAGTTTCTTTAATTTATAAGGAGATCAATAGGTATATTGTTATTATGTAAATCTATTTGTAAACACATAATGAGTTTTTCTGCTTAAGCCAAGGGGGAAGATTTGCCAATTTTGTCTTGGTGTTGACCCCACACTAGATGGACATGGATTTTTGGCCTTATTCCAGACAATAAATCAACAGGTTATTTGCAAATTAAAATTTCTTGTAAACTAAGTAGACATTTTCATGGATCCAATGATACTTGTCTACCACTCAACATGATTAGATTGGGTTTGATAAAGTATTGGCAGTTTGAAAATGCTTATGAGTGACAATAGGTGTAATCTGTATTCTCATATATATATATATATATATATATATATATATATATATATATATATATAATAATAATGGACTATCCTGTCAGTTTTGACGTATGAGGATCTGACTGCTTAATTGATTCAGTTATGAAATTTTGTGCGATAATCTTAAGTGGCACTCAAGACCCACTAGTGATTTACAAAGGAGGTCACATATGGGGCAAGAGTGAGGATTGTGGGATGAGATCACTGTTAGATTGGTTCACCTTTTAGATCTTGCTCTTGCTTCTTGATGACGATTCAAACAAGCAGATTGAAAACTGCTGAGTCCACTAAAACACATTGTTCTCCATTCTACCTGCTCCAAGGTTAAGTGCTCAAGGGTGTTATGTGGTGTATATTGACTGTTGACAAATCACTTGTGTGGGTTTTCTGGCAGTTTACCTTGATTCGTTCATATATATATATATATATATATATATATATATATATATATATTGATGCATGTTTCATTAAATAATATAGACAAGTGTTGTCTATTTATTTTATGTAAATTTTTTTCATAATGTCTGATAAGCTTAATAACATTATCATTAAATGAAGAAAGAAAATCACAATATTCATACATATTTTTTAATTCTATCTAAGCTTTCGGCTTACATAAGCCATTATTAAAGATGATAATTACATTACAATATGTTAAGCAATACACGGACAAAACAGTGATGATAGCCTGTTTCTGTTTACAAAATAAGCTATGAGATCTCCGCAAATATTCTTAAATGCCTATAATTGGTAACAGAAGTCATTGGTTTATACCAATGGCTTCCCATACTTAATACTTCTCATTTTCACTCTTGCGTTATCATTGCTTGGAAATCATCCATGTAAACAGAAACAGACTATCATCACATTCTTGTCCATGTATTGCTTAATATATTGTAATGTAATTGTCATCTTTGATAATGGCTTATGTAAGCCGAAAGCTTAGATAGGATTAAAAAATATTCGTTTAATGATAATGTTATTAAGCTTATCAGACAATATGAAAAGAATTTACAGAAAATAAATAGACAACACTTGTCTATATTATTTAATGAAACATGCATCAATATATATATATATATATATATATATATATATATATATATTGCTATACTTATTTATTTATCTTCTACCTATTATTTTTTATTAAAAAATCTTTTTATTTTACTTAATTTTATTTTAATTAATTTATTTATGTTGGATATTATTATTATTATTATTATTATTATTATTATTATTATTATTATAGTTATTTTTATTAGTGTTACCTTTATTAGACTATCTAATTTGAATTTGTGATGATTATTGCTGCCTAAAATAACAAGCTCTATTGGACAATTTGCTGTAACTCTTTGAAGTCCTCCAATCACACACCACCCTACGTATGAAATTGTTCAACCCATTAACGGAAA
The DNA here is from genome assembly GCA_963932145.1 of Acanthosepion lycidas. NCBI lineage: Eukaryota > Metazoa > Mollusca > Cephalopoda > Sepiida > Sepiidae > Acanthosepion > Acanthosepion lycidas. Next base: position 31,629,395 of record OZ010611.1, read on the forward strand.
AAAATCTTGGCCAGGTCACTCTATTTTAGTTTTACTACTATTCCATTATTTATCTCTTCCTTCTTCCTTTTCCCTTCCTTTACCCTGTCTCTCTCTCTCTTCCCCCTGTCTCTCTCTCTCTTATGTTTTAAAAGAAATTATATTTGAAAATCTGTTAGTTTTCTTCCTTTCTCTCCCCCTTACTTCTCCTATTAATCTAGTATATCAGTCCAGGGAAATTGCCTCCATTTATTAAGAACTTTCAGCCTGAAGAGATGAATATAACAATATTCATGAAATAAATTATAAGTGAAATGAATTTTTTAATATACATATATACATATATATATATATATATATATATATATATATATATAATGATGAGCAAATGATATATATTTATTATATATATATATATATATACACATACATATGATGACCTAATGAGCAGTGAAAAATATATATATAAATAAATATAATTATAATATATATATATATATATATATGTATATATATATATATATATATATATATATATATATATATATATATATATATATATATATATTCATATTCATTTCTTCAGGCCAAAAATTCTTAATGTTCTAAGAACTTACTGTCTGAAGAGATGAATATAACAATATTCATGAAATAAATTATAACTGAAATGGATCTTTTAGTTTTTTTCTTAATTTATTATTATTATTATTATTATTATTATTATTATTATTATTATTATATTGCTCAGTAGTTTACACTGAACTCTCTTTGGACTAATATCCTCCTTAGAATTATCCCTACCATTCACAAATTGATATTAGAGAGAGAGAGAGAGAGAGAGAGAGAGAGAGAGAGAGATAGAGAGAGAGGGAGAGAGAGAGATAGAGAGAGTGTAGAAGTCCTCATATCTGAACTTCAGATATGAAGACGGCTTCGAATGTAATGTGGTATGTGTAATAGAATTATAACTTAACAAAACACAAGAACTCATCGCAATATATGAAAGATTACGTGTCTTACAAAAGTAAATATTAATTTGCAATATTTAATGCTAAATAAGTTTTATTTTAAATTATCTTATTTCTTTTCTCATTTCACTTACTTTTCGATGTTCGAGTTTTTTCAAAGTAAGTAATGAAAATTTTTGTGAATGACGTGCACTTGTACATTTTGTACTACTGATCAAAGATTATTTTCTTCATGAATTTGATGACCTCATCAATAGCTTTTTTTACTGAGTCCCAGTCTTCTTCAGCATCCTTCATATCTTCACCATTATCAGAAGAATTTGATTCTTCCTCTATTTCTTGACAATCCAAATCATTTTGAAGCGTTTCTATCGTCGAATTCTTTTGTAGTTCCTTAGCGTCTTCATTTATCTATTCTTTTAAGTCATCCAAAGTGAGATTATTTAGTGGACCATCTTCAGGTGCGAGTTTTATGTTTTGTTCAGATTCTGCAATCTTTGTTTGTTAATTTGCAAATTCAATGAATTAGGAGCTTTGTCCGTTTTTTTCTTCTTCAGTTGCAATTGTTTCCATGGGCCATAAATTTTCTTCCAGTTGAACTTTCTGCTGTGTGAGACGTTATGAGTTGAGAAATTTCAATTTACTAACAATTACCTGCAAAGAACAATAAAAAATTAGAATGCAGCATATTCCTAAAACATCGAAATGAGAAGTTTGGATATGAGGACATTCTATTTATATATATATATATATGTATGTAAATATATATATATATATATATATGTATATATATATATATATATATATATATATATATATATATATATATATATATATTAGGT
>OZ010611.1:31636183-31681183 GCA_963932145.1 Acanthosepion lycidas
GAGATAAAAATGTTTATAAAGTGCTTTAATTGCTAGATCTTCCACAGTAAATTTGCATCCAGGTTCTAACATTTCACCATTCTTTGCATACCTATTTTCACAATACTCAGCCAGTTTTTGGTATAAAAAGGATTTGACCAAAAATTGGCAGAATCTTTTTTAACAAACAATAATACTGATTTTGTTATTAATACAATTTTAAAAATTGTTTTAATTACAGATAAAACCAGAGACATGTATGATAAAGCAGCTAGGAATTTAAAATATAATATAGGAAGCACGCCAAATCATGTTGGCCCAGGAACATATGAAGTTAATAACTTTCAGATTTCTGAGAGAGCAGGTAAGTTTTCTTTAACTGTTTTTTTCTAATTTGATGCAGCCAAATTGAATTAACAAGTCACCTGCGTTATGATCCAGAATGACGTTTATATTTCATCATTCTAAAAATAACCTAGCCATCAGTAATGATAGAAAATAGGGATATTTCTTCATTTCTGAAATAAAGACTAAAGGTTTCATCATTCTAATGAAAGTGATGAAACATGAGAAAGATATTTCATCCTTCTAAAATCTGATTATAAAAACAAACCTTTCACCACAAGTGAAGACAATTAGGACAGGCAGTCAGTAGAGTAGAGAACAGTAGAATAACAACTGGTAAGAACATTAGTAAAAAAAAAAAAAAAATCAACACAAACAACGTACCACCGTTGCTCCGGAAAATCAAATTTGACAATCTCAAATGTTATCCTCACCAATGAAATTCTCAGAACCAGAAAAAAACAAGTAAGCAGAAACTTTTAAAGAAACAAAAGAGACAGTAACACTGGGAACATTTTTAACACACACCATACCAATATCTGTAATTCACATCACAAAAAAAATACAAATTCTTGTTATTAATGTCAACACTTGTCCCCAGTCTTATTGCTATTATCATTGTACATTTTATGCATTATAATTTCTGTCATTAACATCAACCCTGTTACATTCAAATAATATAAACCCTGTTACACTCAAATAATATCAACCCTGTTACACTCAAATAATATCAACCCTGTTACACTCAAATAATATCAAGTAGAGATTACTACTACATGAACATGAACTTACCAACACTATTACACGTGTTTAGGTTCAATTTACACTGAAGTCTGGTACTGTTACACGTGTTTGGTTCAATTTACACTGAAGTCTAGTACAGTTACACGTGCTTAGGTCCAGTTTACACTGAAGTCCTGTACTGTTACACGTGCTTAGGTTCAATTTACACTGAAGTCTAGTACTGTTACACGTGCTTAGGTCCAGTTTACACTGAAATCCTGTACTGTTACATGTGCTTTGGTTCAATTCACACTGAAGTCTAGTATTGTTACACGTGCTTAGGTTCAATTTACACTGGTCTGGTACGGTTACACATGCTTAGGTTCAATTTACACTGAAGTCTGGTACTGTTATACCTGCTTAGGTTCAATTTACACTGAAAACCTCTGATCAGAAGGTTTTCCTGCCAGATTACATATGAACACACACACAGACAACAGCACATGAGATTTGATTATAGTGGTGAAAGTTTCGTGCTGGACCATCCACACTTTTTGAAGGGCCGAATACAGAGACCTAGTGCACTACGTGCCACAAGGTCCCCAAACAACCCTCTGCAGGTTTTGAATTCAGAGTTGTCCTTCTCCTAGACCACTTGTCCTTATATATATATATATATATATATATATATATATGTGTGTGTGTGTGTGTGTGTTTGTGTGTGTGTGTGTGCAAGTTTCATTGAAAATGACTGACAAGGTGCTGTGGTTAATTTTTTTTATAATTTCTCATGTTTGTATAATGTTTTTTTCAGGACATAAATTATATAAAAGTTGTCTGAATGTTTTCCAAGCACTTTCGGCTATACTTTTAGCCATTATCAAGGATGAATTTTTATTTTACTTTTAACTGAATGTATACATTGTTTTATGTATGTATCTAGAGTTATAGGAATGTATTATTTTCCAAACACAGTCAGCACATTCCATCTGTCTTCATAGTTGATATTATTGTTGGCATTTTTTTTCTTTTTTGTTAATAATGCTTCCTATATATATATATATATATATATATATTGGCACTGAAGTCAACACCACACAGTGACAATCTGTTTTCATGCTTCAGGCCTGAAGATTGTGTTCAAGATGTGTTTTAAAGTAAATTAGTAAATTTAAGGATTAATTAACTGGATTTAGCTAAAGTAATGCTTACTTTTTGCTTAAAACTTCATGAAAATAACATTCACTTACACATGGTGACCTGTGAATTCATAGGTCACAGGCAGTATTTTTTTTATTATCATCCCTGATACTTAAAAATATGCAGAAGAACACCATCAGTGCAATAATCAAGAAATCAGTTATTTCTTATTTTTTTTATATACATTATCCTTGTATAACCAATAGTTAAGAATATAAATTTTTATTCTATATGATATTATGTAACTTATATATATGTATATTATATTTTATATATTATAGTTGAATTTATTTGGGACTATATATATATATATATATATATATATATATATATACAGGGTGTTTCAAAAAGAATACGCCAAAATCATCACATGATGTGTCAAAAATGAAAAAAATTACATACCTCTAGCATGAACACATGTGTTGTATATACATTCAAGTTACATTTCATGTTTTATAAGTGCTCAATGTGGCCACCACCGGCAGCGCGGACAACATCAAACCGATATGAGAATTCCTCCCAAATGCGCTTCAGCATGTTACAGTCCACCATGTTGATTGCAGCTGTTATTCGATCTTTCAAGTCATCGATACTTGCCGGAAGTGCTGGAACATAAACTTGGTCTTTAACATACCCCCACAAGAAAAATTCACACAGTGAGGTCTGGGGATCTGGCAGGCCAAGCACAGAGAGCAAGGTCTTTAGCACCTCTCCTCCCAATCCATCGCTGAGGCATGTTTTCATTCAGATAGGCTCTAACCCCGAGATGCCAATGGGGTGGTGCTCCATCTTGCTGAAAAATGAAGTCATTCGAATCTGCTTGCAGTAAAGTGAATAGCCAGTTTTGGAGCATTTCGAGATAGGTTTGTCCTGTAACGGTGTTTCCTTCAAAGAAAAAGGGACCATAGACCTTGTCTTGAGACACAGCACAGAAGACGTTCACTTTAGGGGAATCTCTTTCATGCTCAACAGTTTCATGTGAGTGCTCTGTTCCCCAAATGTGCACATTGTGACGATTGACTGTGCCTCTCAAATGGAAATTAGCTTCGTCCCTAAAAACTAAACATGAAAAGTGAGTTTCATCACCTTCCTCCATCTCCAGCATTGACTCACAGAATGTCCTCCGCATCACCTTGTCATCATTAGTAAGTGCTTGGACGAGGTTTAGTTTGTATGGTTTCATGTGTAATCGTTTCTTTAACACACGCCAGACAGTGGTATGAGGGATGGCAAGCTGAAGACTTGCTCGACGTACGGACTTACGTGGGCTGCTCTCAAATGCATCATGAATCCTCTCCACTTGCTCCTCTGTAACACGTGGTCTTCCGGGACTCTTTCCTTTGCACAGGCACCCACTCTCTTTAAACTGTCTAACCCACCGTCGAATGCTCTCACGATGGGGCGGATCAATGCCGAATTCTGTTCTGAAAGCACGCTGCACCGTGACAATGGCGTTTGTTTTCGCGAACTCAAGCAAGCTGCTGAGGAGTCGCCATTTTGATTGATCTTCCCATAATTCAGCTGTACCGGAAGTTATACTAACGACAGCGGTGAAACTGACACCCAATCAAACTTTGATAACTACTCTATCAAATAACCACTGATTGAGTCCACTACAATGCTATAGACCTGAAAAAACAGCGTAATGATTTTGGCGTATTCTTTTTGAAACACCCTGTATATGTATATTATATTTTATATATTATAATTGAATTTATTTGGGACTAGTGTCGTCATCTTTGTTATCATTACAATGTTTTGGTAGTTGTGCCCTCCAGCCTTCTTCAGGTGTCTTTCATAGTTGGTAACTTTCTAGGAATTTCAAACTACATCCTCTATTCAATACACAGGGGTAGAGTGTCCTTATCTCACTACCCATGCTTGTACATATTTCATATCAGTTAATTCTTCCAAATTGATTTGACCTTGTGTTTTAATTTTTCTCTTATATTGAACTATATTTGGCAATAGTAGACAGTAAAATGAGAAAACTACACCAGTAGATTTTATGTATAATTTTCCTTAAAACATCTTCATTACTTACATGCCCCATCCGTGGTTATCTCAACATCGTTCTGTAGAACCAGATCTCTGTTGCCTCAAGTCTTCTCTTCGACCGTGAGGAAATTGTCCAGAATTCACGGCCATAGAAGGATTGATATTACATAGCAATTCAGCACTCATTCAATTGTTTCTATTAATTTCTAGTTTTTTTAATACTTTGTTTAGTTTTTAAAAGAAATCATTTACTATTCAAGTACACATTTAAATTTCTGTATCCCAGTTTCCATCACCTGCTAAAACACTCTCCAGATATTTAAATTTCTGTACTTGTTTGATTTCGAGATCTGTAATTCATCAGTTGAAATTTCTGGGATGAATAATAAGAAAAAAAAGGGGCTTGGAAAATTTAACACTGACAGGACATATTGAAGGCAAGATGGAGATAGGAGACGAGAGACTATCCAACCTGATGTGCTTATATAAATGGATGGCAGAACAGAGAAGATGAGGATAACAAAAAGACAAATATTGCTAAGAACTCCAAAGGATAGGAAGTTGTGGGGCGTCATGACTGAACAAGTCCTAAAGAGACATGGTATATAGAAGAAGATCCCAGTGGATAAGATAAAGGTTTCTGTTTGAAATTCTCAGGTTACAAAGTATAACAGCCACCTGAATAAAGTCAAAGTGTACAACGGTCAAAATATGGCGACAACAACCAAAATGGGGCCACTAGTCTGTTTAAACCAGTTTACAATGATGATAATTCATCATCTCAAAGTTTCAGATGAAAATAATTGATAAATACTAATTTAAAGAAAGGGTTTCTTGCAGTAAGTGTGTGTGTATGCATTTCATTTGATGCATATGCATAAACTATACTCACGAGTCATACTTAATAAATTTTCTTAATTTAATTTCTGTTTGTTTTGCCTTCTTGGGTGATGTGTACTCAATCCCTTGTCGCTCAAAAAAACCAGTCGATACTTTTACAACAAGTAAATATTGGCTGGAAGGTGATAGAGGCCATTGGTTAGCTGTCAGAGTTGGTAAATTTCTGATGCTGTAAGCCAAAAATGGAATACATGATAGTAATCTGAATGAAGAGAGAAGCACTGATTAATTAAATGATGTGGTCAAAAACACTGTATGAACAAACAAACATTTTTGCTCTCTAAAGTTGTCTTTGAATAAATCAAATTTAAGGAATGTGATCTCACAAGCAAATTGCTTTTACTTTGTTTTGTTTTTTTGCTGGGAAAGGGGTATATTAATGAAGGATATTTATTCTTTTATCCAAATTTTGATATTTCAGACATTTTTGAAAAATGTGAAAAAGAGGAGATGCTGAAAAGTTTTAGATTTAACAAAAAAAGCAATAAAACAAAATTAAAAATCTTACAATATTTGTTCAAATTTTGGGAAGTAGGTAAAGTTGAGATATTTTCAGCAGCCCGTCATAAGTGTGATATAAAAGAAGGGTTGGTGTCATATTTAATTGGATAATGATATTAATTAATTAATGAACTAAATTTTTAAAACCTTAAGGTACTAGATTTTCAGTCTGTCATGGGTCATTTTAAAGCATGCATTAATAGAATGAAAGCTGTGTGGTATAGCACTGTACACATTACCTGATCATCAGTTGAAAAGCAAGAGAAGATGAAAGAAATACTCGTGAAAAATGAATAATAATTGACAATGCTTCATCTAAGAAGGCTAACCAGCAGGAGTCATTCAAATTTAGCCATAGAGCTATATTCTCTACTTCTACTTCTTATGGATGGGAATTGCAATAAAAAGCAAGAGAAATGAAGATGAAAGAAATACTAGTGAAAAATGAATAATAATTGACAATGCTTCATCTAAGAAGGCTAACCATCAGGAATCATTCAAATTTAGCCATATAGCTATATTCTCTACTTCTACTTTTTATGGATGGGATTTGCAATAAAAAGCAAGAGAACTGAAGATGAAAGTAATCCTAGTCAAGAATTAATAATAATCGATGATCATTCATGTAAGAAATTATATATAAAATTCCATCTACTATTACAAGAAGATGCATGTTTGATCAAACTTTCAAGTCCAAATACAGAATAACTTTTTCTTTTTTTTTTTTTCAAAGTTAAAATGATTAATCTGATGATATTAGGAAACAGAGCATTGTACTCTGTTTTGAAAAGTGGAAGGAACTGTGTGATAATTGTTTGAGTTCCTCAGGGGAGTTCTCTGAAGTGGTTTGACATTGACCAATATATCATCAATAAGAAATAGATGAATACTTTCTGGACATATTTTATAATAACTTCTGGGTATTAGTAAGATTCTGAAGCATCAGGATACCTTTTCAATATGGATTAATGTTTCAGTAGTCAGACTAAATATATTATAGGCCAAAAGGTTTTCTTTTTTTTTTTTTTGTTGCAAATCTTACAGGGTGTTTCCCTTCCTTTCAAGTATGGATATGAGATTTAAACTCCTGCAGGTTGATGGTGTGGTTAGAAGGCCATTTTGTTAAAAGTCAAATTCCATGTTTCGATCATTCGTCTGGAAGGAATCCAAGGCTTGATAAATACCTGAAATGGGCAAAGACAGGAAGGAAAGGCACGAACAAGTGAAGTGGAAAATTGTTTAGAGTGAAAAGTGCAAAGAGTTTTAGCAAAGATGGAAGAGAGGGTTGTGTAGAGGTTTCAAGTGATGAGAACCTTCCGGTTTGGCACAGATCTAAGAGAGCAAAGAGGCCTAGGTCCATTAGCCAAAGTTAGTTCATTAAATCCTGTTACCTGAGAAGATGCACCGAATGACTGCCAAAATGTTATTGAAGCCCAGCGGCACAAAAGAAAGGAAAAACCTGCTGGGAAGATTGTACTGAAAAAAAAAAAAAAAGAATCAATATCTAGGCACCATTGAGGCATGAAATTTGTCTGACGAGTCTGAAAGTGTAGAAGAGAATGGTGAAAAATAAAGGAAGGGAAAAAAAAAGCAAAGAGAAAAAGCATTTAAAATATAACAAGGAGAAAGTGAAGAAAAGTAAGAAGAAGGGAAGAAGGAAAGGAAAAATATTAAAAAGAAATGAGAAAATGGCCGATGAATGTTTAAGATGAGAAAGAATTCAAAGAGAATGAAAGAAAAGGAAATGAAAAAAAGGTTAAAAAGTGAAAAAGAGAAAGAAGGTGAAGAAAATTAAGTAGAAAAAATAAACAAAAGGAAAAATATTAAAAAGAAATGAGAAAATGGCCAATGAATGCTTAAGATGGGAAAGAATTCAAAAAGAGAATGAAAGAAAAGGAAAGGAAAAGGTAAAATTGAAAAAAGAGAGAAGATGAAGAAAAGTAAATAGGAAGAAAGAAAAAAGGAAAAATATTAAAAAGAAATGAGAAAATGACCAATGAATGTTTAAGATGAGAAAGAATTCAAAGAGAGAATGAAAAAAAGGAAAGAAATGGTAAAAAATGAAAAAGAAAGAGAAGGTGAAAAAAAGTTAGGGGAAAGAAAGAAGTTAGGGACAAATATTAAAAAAAAAAGGAAAAAACTGTTGAATTTTTAAGAGGAGAAGGTATTTAAAGAAGAGGAAAAGGAAAAAGGCAAAAAATTTAAAAGAGAAAACGCGACTAAAAAGTGAATAGAAGCAAAGAAAAGAAGAAAAAATATTAAAAGAAAAGCAGAAACAGACTGATGAATGTTTCAGATGAGAAAGAATTTAAAGAGAAAAAAAATCAAAAGCCTGAAGAAAATAATGATAAAGGAATTGGAAAAGAAAGAAGAGAAACCAAAAAAAGAATAATCTGAAGGCAGCAACAAATTATGGTTAATATGAAGAAAAAAAAAAGATGGATGATACGATAATTTTCCTTGTGACTATTTGCAACATGCATGAGCTTGAAATGAGATTTTTTCTGTAACTTTTGCTCTGACATTTTGTTTAACCAGCTGAAAAGAAAAAACATTTTCTGATTCTCCATTTTCCTTCTTGTCAAACAAATTTTGACCTTGCCTAACTTTGGTGATTATACAGGAACCAATGTTTCAACATGATGTGGTCATATCTATGCTGATGATACCAACTGTATATGGATGCACCTCCACCAAAAATAACCCTTGGTAACCAGAGCTTGGCAGCTGATCTCTCTTCTGACAGCTCAGAGGGGGAAAATCTGGTTAGTCACATTCAATGTCTTTCTGGCACTGATGGGGTCTGTTAACTATGCTGGATCATGTATGTGAGCCTAGAATCTCTCTTCCTTAAAAAAAAAAAAAATGTACATTAAAACATGTATGATAAATAAGCTGCCACTATAGTACACATGAAAAAGTGAAAAGCTGTTAACTGTGCTGACTCCTACCTAGGATTGAACTCACCATCCTTGATTAACAAATTAGACTCCTACTCCTCTGCTTAATGGATGTGTTTTAAGCATTTCCCTTCCTGCCAAAGTGGATTTAAAAATTAGGCACTATTTAAGTTTTTTTGGAATGCATTGAGATGTTTAATAACTGTACCATTTATTTCTACCTCTTCTAAGGTTAGGGGTTGATGCTCCATAATTGATGGTAAATTAGGGTGGTTACCCAACACAAACTGAATTGAACTATATCCAAGGTGGTTTTGCATACAGTTTTTTTTTTGCATTGACTGCCCAGGCAAGAGCAACATTTATTTCCATTTTGGGATCTTCCTCCATCAATTTCTGTATGCACAAATCTATAATGTAGTGGTTTCTCTCCCATATATCACTTGACCATGGTGAGTATGCAACAGTGGCACAAATCTCTACATTAAATTGTTTATCCAGCTTTTTATATTCTACATTATCAAATTCCACACCATTGTCAACTATTGCAATTTTCGATGGATTTGCACCAAAATTTACATGCACATGCTCCAAGTTAGCAGGAATTTCCCAACTCCCATCGATAGTGGAAATAATTGATTTTTTCATGCTTCTACGGGAGTTTTCATGTAGTTTGCGGCCATTTTGTACTGGCCAGAGTGAGAGTCTATAGCTGGCTTCCACGAATAGGCAGGAAGATTCTATTGGCCAGCATGAGAGCCAACAGCTGACTGACACGAATATTAACTAGCTTGCTAGCATGCAAAAAAAATCGATAGCTGCATTTGTCACAAGTGAGAAAAATTTAAATCTGCATGGCACTTTACTCCAATTGGCTCATTCGCTTGCTTAAACTCAACGTTGATTCTGATTCCGCAGAACTGAGTTGGGTGTGAAAAAGTATTTGTTGTTAACATTCTTTTTTCATTTGGTTTTTCCTGTTACGAGTCCTTTTTTAAAGCTGATTGTTTTGTGTTCATTTTGTTTAGTTCTTTTTTCCTAATAGATTTAATGTTTACTATAGAGGTTAGAAAAAATTTGCAGTGTGAGATAGGCAAGAAGTAAGGCATGTAGCAACATCAGCATGGCAAAGGGCACTCCTTTAAAGGCAAGGAAGGGCAGAAATATTTTAAGTCAAGTGATAGCGATTACTGTATGAGTCAAACAATTTTTGAATCAAGCACGGGCAACGCCGGGCCATGCTGCTAGTGTTTAATAAGAATTTTACACTCAGTCTTATATATAAAAAAGAAAAAAAAATCTTTAAATTTTATTCCCAAGTTGCATACATTCAAAATAAAAAGGAAGTCACTGAATATTATAAGCATTGTTAGAAAAAAATAAACAAAATGACTGATGAAATGAAGGAAAACAAATTTTTGACTGCACCAACATGGAAGACTGAAACATCTTTATGATGACTGGAAGTTTGATGTCAGTTTATGAACTCAATTCACCAAGACAGAAAAGTGGCAACAGGGATTTGCAAGCTACAGCATCTTACCAACTGAAAAAAAAGTGTCAATGAGAAAGTAAGATTGGCCATGCAAAATGAAGAAATCAGGATTGAAAATAAGAATGCTCTTGAACAGATTTTTATTATCTTAGATAAGTTGTTTAAGGAAGATGATCTGAGTGTTATATGTGAAACATGGTGTTCATATAAAAATATTTTGAAGAATGAGTCAGATACCATGGATCAATTTCTTAATTCTTATGAGAAGAATGTCAAAGAGCTAAAACAAAGCAAGACATCATTTTACCTGAGGTAGTTCTGGCTGAGCAAGTTATCGACAGCAATGGATTGGATAAAAAGGACAATCAAATTGTTCTTACAGAGGTTGATTATACAAAGAAAGAGGAACTATATGAACACGTGAAGAATACCCTTAGAAAATTATTTAGGAACCAAGGAATGTCATACAGACACAGAGATCAGATGAGATGGTTATCAAAAACCTGTGTAAACAGCAAATTCAGAGGAAACATGTTTCTGGAGTAAAAATAATAACCACAGAACAAGATTCAGTTATGGTGGTGCATGATCAGGATATGGTGGGAGAGATGTCTAAACTGGATTAAGCCCAATTTAGGAGTACAGGTTTCCAAAGAGGTAGAACATCAGGAAGAGGAGGATACTGGGAAAGACTAAGTATAGCTTACATATATAGAAGCTGGTAATTACCTTAAATGCTTGGTGTGTGAATCAATTATGCAGTTCAAAAAAGACTGTCCACACAGAAGGATATCAAGAAGCAAGTGCTTTTGAAACATCAGAAGTGCAGGAAAATGCCGAAGTTAGTGAAGCTTATAAAGTAGGTGCTTACTCACATGAGGATGGTATTTATCAATCCACCCAAGGGGATCGAATGTGGCACAAGGCCTTTTTAATGTGGGTATCTCCTAGCCCGTAGGCCCAGCCAAAAATAAATAACCATCCCAACCCGCCAAGGCGGGCCAGTTCCGCCAACCTCCCCCAATGAAACCCTACCCTTCGGCAGAGCTTCGTCCAGGTTCCTCTCTGCAAGCAGAGAGTTCGACAGACACCCGACCCGGCAGCTCACAAAGCGCAGATACTACACTTTGATCCTAGCCACATGAGGATGAAGAGGTTATCATGAGTGAAGCAGTCAATGCTGCCATTCTGGATCGTGCTTGCAGTAAAACAGTTGCTGGGTGTGAATGGAAGGAGATGTATTTGGCTTCATTACCGGAAAGTGAAAGAAAAGAAGTTAAACTTCTACCAGGTGGAACAACATCCAAGTTTAATGGAGGAAGAAAAATGCAGTCAGATGAAGGAATGGAGATTCCTTGTAATATCAGGGGTCAAAAGATAACCCTTAGAACAGAAGCAGTGGACAGCGATATCCCCCTACTGCTATGCAAACCAGACATGAAAAGACTGGGATTCAAATTAAACATGGAGAATGACACATTGGAAGTCAATGGAATATCTCTTGAATTGGATACAACGTCCTCTGGACAGTAGAATAATACATTTCAGATGCATCAAGGATGGTCTTCAGTGATGCACTGTCTTCATCACCGATTTCAAGTTTTGCATCATATCAGCTCAAACAGCAACCCTGACCTGATTCCAAAAGGGTTGTCATGCCACCTCCTTGAAAGTGTCGTGCTACTCACCTCAATATTGCTGTTGTTGCTGCTGTTGCTGCAAAAAAAAAAAAAATTATAATACAGATATGGCTAGGAGTCTGACCATTCTTATTGACATACGTCAGTTAACATCAGCCAATGAAATAAAGGCTTTTCACCCTTACCTCCTATATAGTACTATACATTACTATATTCCATTGAAAAATATGTGAAGTAAATATGGGAACTTACACGTGGTGGCTGAACAGAAATCATGTAAAGAAAAGAAGACTGTGATCTATAAACTACATCGCCAGTTTGCTAAAGACCTGAAAGCTACCAGAAAAAATGCTGATGCACTTGATGAAGAATGTGAAGACTTAATTGAAGATATTAGCAATAAGTGTAACATTTGTAAGAGATTCAAGAAGGCTCTTGCATGATTAATGGTGTCTCTTCCCTTGGCTAGGCAATTTAATGATGTCGTGGCAATGGATCTAAATATAAAGATGTTTACTTTTTACATTTTATTGATCTCTTCACAAGATTCAGTAAAAATAAAGTGATTAGAAGAAAAAGTCCTAAAGTCATTAAAGATAATGTTGCAATTGAGTAGATAACTGCTGGTTTTGCATCTCCAAAAACAGCAGCTATCCGCCCACTGACCAGGCTCAATGTTGCTTAACTTGGGTGATCATATGGAGCTGGTGTTTCAACTTGTGAACATATCTATGCTGAAGATACAACAGTATATGGATGCACCTCCAAAACCCTCAGTGACCAGAGATTGGCAGCTGATCTCTCCTCTGACTTAGCTTTAACAGTTTAGTGGAGTGAAAAACATTCCACCATTGCTGATCAGACCAAGAAGTTTCAGCAATTGTGATGAACAGATGTTCCCTCAGAGAGACCCCATGCCTTGACCTATTCTATCACTTTTTCCATGGAAAATGTTCATATAAACTACGTTCCTACCAGTCTTAACCTTCATGGCAAAAACCTGCTATGCCACACAAAGTTCAATGCTAACAGTACTACACTTAAATTCATAAAGTGTGGGTACCATAGAGGAGAGTTTATCAGAACAATTAGCATGAAAGTATTTCTAGAGAAGGTGAGAGAAGAAACTGTTAGCATTGAACTTACAGTTACATCTAGCCATTTCTAGCATAAAATGATGAGACCTTTCTGGCAATCTAGTACTGCACTTAAATTCATAAAGTGTGGGTACCATAGAGGAGAGTTTATCAGAACAATTAGCATGAAAGTATTTCTAGAGAAGGTGAGAGAAGAAACTGTTAGCATTGAACTTACAATTACATCTAGCCATTTCAACCATAAAATGATGAGACCTTTCTGCCAATCTAGTACTGCACTTAAATTCATAAAGTGTGGGTACCATAGAGGAGAGTTTATCAGAACAATTAGCATGAAAGTATTTCTAGAGAAGGTGAGAGAAGAAACTGCTAGCATTGAACTTACAATTACATCTAGCCATTTCAACCATAAAATGATGAGACCTTTCTGCCAATCTAGTACTGCACTTAAATTCATAAAGTGTGGGTACCATAGAGGAGAGTTTATCAGAACAATTAGCATGAAAGTATTTCTAGAGAAGGTGAGAGAAGAAACTGCTAGCATTGAACTTACAATTACATCTAGCCATTTCAACCATAAAATGATGAGACCTTTCTGCCAATCTAGTACTGCACTTAAATTCATAAAGTGTGGGTACCATAGAGGAGAGTTTATCAGAACAATTAGCATGAAAGTATTTCTAGAGAAGGTGAGAGAAGAAACTGTTAGCATTGAACTTACAATTACATCTAGCCATTTCAACCATAAAATAATGAGACCTTTCTGCCAATCTAGTACTGCACTTAAATTCATAAAGTCTAGGTGCCATAGAGAAAAATTCATCAGAACAATTACAATGAAATTATTTGTAGAAAAGGCAGAGGGAAGCTAAATTATAGTGGTGGGAAAGTGACTGAAGCCAAGATGCCAGGTCAGGGCCAATAACATTACAGATTTTTTTATCAAAAAAACTCTAAATATATAGCAGAAGAACCAGACCAGATGTCAAAGTCATAGTCAAAGCATGAATGAATGGCAGACTTATAAATATGTAACATAGATTCTGATGATAAAAACTGAGTACAACACAGTGAACCAACTTTCCTATCAGCAGACCTAGTGATTGATTCAATATAATCTTTTCACTTCACGTTAGCAGAAAACATTTGCCTGAGAAGGTGCAATGAGTCACTCTTCTGGCTTCAGGGAATTTACTAAGGTTTGAAACATATACTATAAATGCTCTCTTTGGGTTTAAATCTGGTGAGCATGGGAGCCAATAGGGTAGCTGCAACTGGGCTGAGTATTCTATCTGCCCCAAAACTGTTCTAAGCATTAAAAATAGCTGTACAGAAAATATGTTTCAAAGTATGGTGTTATATAGTTTTGCTTTTAAAAGAAAACGAGAAATTGTATCCCTGTAAATTATATTGAAGACCAGTAAAGGGCAGATTGTTATGAATTGAGGGTTTATATTTGGGCTTCCCAAGAGAAAGGGCCATATTGATTTTGGTAGTCCTATGGCCTTTCCAGTATCATCACAATGATGGTCACAAAATTAACCAAGTACAATTGAAAGGAGGCATTTTACTCAAGAGAGTTGAAACTAATATTCACAGCTGAGAATGACGACTCTGATTAACCCCTGCACAAATGATGTACATGAGAAATACAAAGAGAATTAGATGTGCATTGAAAAATATTAGTGAAATATTTTTTATTAATATCATAATGGAAAGACTTATTTTCATGCATGGCTAATGCATTAAGTGTATTGTTATATAAAAGTTCACTTTTATGGTCAGATAAACTTTTCTCAAGTTACTTAATCAGAGATTCTCAAACTTTTTTGTCCAATGCACCTTTTCACCATAAATCAGAATGCTGCCTGCACCCTTTCCAAGATGGTCTGATTGAAACAGTTCATACCAAATAATATGAATATAATATTGAAAATCACCATTTTTTTCCATATTAATAAATATACATCCATTAGTTTTATAGATATGTTGAAATTTAAAGAAATAGAATTCTGTAAACAAGAAAAAGTAAAAGATTTTCCCTATATGGCTAAATTTGACAGGTTTTGCCATCCATAAGAAGTAGAAATAGAGAATATAGCTATATGGCTAAATTTGAATGACTCCTGCTGGTTAGCCTTCTTAGATGAAGCATTGTCAATTATTATTCATTTTTCACTAGTATTTCCTTCATCTTCATTTCTCTTGATTTTCATTGCAACTCTCATCCATAACAGGTAGAAGTAGAGAATATAGCTATATGACTAAATTTGAATGACTCCTGCTGGTTAGCCTTCTTAGATGAAGCATTGTCAATTATTATTCATTTTTCACTAGTATTTCTTTCATCTTCATTTCTCTTGCTTTTTATTGCACGTCCCATCCATAAGAAGTAGAAGTAGAGATTAA
Source organism: Acanthosepion lycidas (assembly GCA_963932145.1). NCBI lineage: Eukaryota > Metazoa > Mollusca > Cephalopoda > Sepiida > Sepiidae > Acanthosepion > Acanthosepion lycidas. Next base: position 31,651,371 of record OZ010611.1, read on the forward strand.
GCTATATGGCTAAATTTGAATGATTCCTGCTGGTTAGCCTTCTTAGATGAAGCATTGTCAATTATTATTCATTTTTCACTAGTATTTCTTTCATCTTCATTTCTCTTGCTTTTTATTGCAACTCCCATCCATAAGAAGTAGAAGTAGAGAATATAGCTATATGGCTAAATTTGAATGACTCCTGCTGGTTAGCCTTCTTAGATGAAGCATTGTCAATTATTATTCATTTTTCACTAGTATTTCTTTCATCTTCATTTCTCTTGCTTTTTATTGGAACTCCCATCCATAAGAAGTAGAAGTAGAGAATATAGCTATATGGATAATTTGAATGACTCCTGCTGGTTAGCCTTCTTAGATGAAGCATTGTCAATTATTATTCATTTTTCACTAGTATTTCTTTCATCTTCATTTCTCTTGCTTTTTATTGCAACTCCCATCGATAAGAAGTAGAAGTAGAGAATATAGCTATATGGCTAAATTTGAATGACTCCTGCTGGTTAGCCTTCTTAGATGAAGCATTGTCAATTATTATTCATTTTTCACTAGTATTTCTTTCATCTTCATTTCTCTTGCTTTTTTATTGCAACTGCCATCCATAAGAAGTAGAAGTAGAGAATATAGCTATATGGCTAAATTTGAATGATTCCTGCTGGTTAGCCTTCTTAGATGAAGCATTGTCAATTATTATTCATTTTTCACTAGTATTTCTTTCATCTTCATTTCTCTTGCTTTTTATTGCAACTCCCATCCATAAGAAGTAGAAGTAGAGAATATAGCTATATGGCTAAATTTGAATAACTCCTGCTGGTTACTCTTCTTAGATGAAGCATTGTCAATTATTATTCATTTTTCACTAGTATTTCTTTCATCTTCATTTCTCTTGCTTTTTATTGCAACTCCCATCCATAAGAAGTAGAAGTAGAGAATATAGCTATATGGCTAAATTTGAATAACTCCTGCTGGTTACTTTTCTTAGATGAAGCATTGTCAATTATTATTCATTTTTCACTAGTATTTCTTTCATCTTCATTTCTCTTGCTTTTTATTGCAACTGCCATCCATAAGAAGTAGAAGTAGAGAATATAGCTATATGGCTAAATTTGAATAACTCCTGCTGGTTACTCTTCTTAGATGAAGCATTGTCAATTATTATTCATTTTTCACTAGTATTTCTTTCATCTTCATTTCTCTTGCTTTTTATTGCAACTCCCATCCATAAGAAGTAGAAGTAGAGAATATAGCTATATGGCTAAATTTGAATGACTCCTGCTGGTTAGCTTTCTTAGATGAAGCATTGTCAATTATTATTCATTTTTCACTAGTATTTCTTTCATCTTCATTTCTCTTGATTTTCATTGCAACTCCCATCCATAAGAAGTAGAAGTAGAGAATATAGCTATATGGCTAAATTTGAATAACTCCTGCAGGTTACCCTTCTTAGATGAACCATTGTCAATTATTATTCATTTTTCACTAGTATTTCTTTCATCTTCATTTCTCTTGCTTTTTATTGCAACTCCCATCCATAAGAAGTAGAAGTAGAGAATATAGCTATATGGCTAAATTTGAATAACTCCTGCAGGTTACCCTTCTTAGATGAAGCATTGTCAATTATTATTTATTTTTCACTAGTATTTCTTTCATCTTCATTTCTCTTGCTTTTTATTGCAACTGCCATCCATAAGAAGTAGAAGTAGAGAATATAGCTATATGGCTAAATTTGAATAACTCCTGCTGGTTACTCTTCTTAGATGAAGCATTGTCAATTATTATTCATTTTTCACTAGTATTTCTTTCATCTTCATTTCTCTTGCTTTTTATTGCAACTGCCATCCATAAGAAGTAGAAGTAGAGAATATAGCTATATGGCTAAATTTGAATAACTCCTGCTGGTTACTTTTCTTAGATGAAGCATTGTCAATTATTATTCATTTTTCACTAGTATTTCTTTCATCTTCATTTCTCTTGCTTTTTATTGCAACTGCCATCCATAAGAAGTAGAAGTAGAGAATATAGCTATATGGCTAAATTTGAATAACTCCTGCTGGTTACTTTTCTTAGATGAAGCATTGTCAATTATTATTCATTTTTCACTAGTATTTCTTTCATCTTCATTTCCCTTGCTTTTTATTGCAACTCCCATCCATAAGAAGTAGAAGTAGAGAATATAGCTATATGGCTAAATTTGAATGACTCCTTCTGGTTAGCCTTCTTAGATGAAGCATTGTCAATTAGTATTCATTTTTCACTAGTATTTCTTTCATCTTCATTTCTCCCATCCATAAGATTTCCCTGTATGGCTAAATTTGACTGATTAGCTTTTATCCTATTTCTTTTGCATTTTATTCCATTTCTTAAGTTCCTTTTCCATTTCAGTCAAGACAAGAACTACAAAGATATTAAAATGTCAGATAATTCATACTTGATACTGGATTGGTGAGTTTATGTTAACATAAATGTGCGTATGATTGTTTTATTCAGTTTTCATAAATAAAGGAATTCAATGAATTTGTGTTTTCTTTTGTCTTTTTTAAAGATGTTTTAATTAAAAAATAATAGAAATCAAAAAACAGCCTTCTTTATATGAATTGTTTTGCATTTATTTGTATAATTTCAATCTTTCAGAAAATTATGCACCATTCTTGTCCCTCGTGGCTCGTCAAAGTCATTTCACGTGTGATTCACTGATAGCTCCTCCTGGTCCTGGACATTATGATCTTTATCAGCCAGATGATACGATTAAAGTAAGTCGTAATTTACATACTTGATTTGCACTTTAAATTGTGCATAATGTTGAATTAAATATGCATCACATGTACAAAAATAAATTTGTTTTATAGATGGTGTAAATTTTTGTTCATACTAAAGTTCAATCAATACATGGTTTGAGGGTTTGTATTAAAATGGTTATGATGAGTGATGTGAGAAATAAAAATGGAGGAGAACATCGCAGGAAGTGAAGATTATGAGAATAAGGAGGATAGATAACAATTGGCCCTTCATTTGAAGAGTTTATGATTGTAGTGTCCAAGGAAACATTGTCTGCTCAACTATGTAGAAGTTCTTTGAAAAAAAAAAATCTTTCGGACTATATATCTTTCTTCTTATATTTGGAATAAGAAGAAACTGAAGGTTATGCAACTTCATGAAAGTGGCAAGGCAATTTTTAGTTTTAAAGGTCTTTTTGGTTCCAATCTTACTGGCGAATGACTGCAAAACAATTTATCCTCCCCAATTTATAGGCAGAAGGGCACAAATGCATGGTGGGAATTCATTCTAGCCAATAAAACAGGCCAGTTTTCAGATTCATTTGACTCAGTCCAGATTTTCCGATTCAGGCGGTTCGGGTTGACTTGTCGAACTCTCTGTCTTTGGGCAGAGACGAACACAGACGAGGTTATGCTGAAGTGTAGAGTCACATCTAGGGTGGTAGACAAGTCTGACTCTGTGTATGGGGGTGTAGGAGAATTTTTGCCCAAGCCTACAGGCTTGGATTTGTCCCACATAAGAATCGGCCTTGTGCCACATCCTGCCTTGTGGAGAGGGTGAGGTAAATAACTTCAGTTCTGGTCTTCTGAGTCAGGTGGTTCACTGCCAAACTCATTACTGACTTCTCAAACTTTCTGCCTTTGGGCAGAAATGAACCCAGACAAGGGCAAAGTCACATCTGGGGAGGTAGACAAACCCGACCCTGTGTATATAGGGTCTACGGGAAATTTCTGCCTGAGCTTATGAGCTTGGAATCACCTTACATAAAAAAAACGGTCTTGTGTCCCATTCTGCCTTGTGGGGAGGTGAGGTAAATAACCTCAGTCCAGGTCTGCCTTTTCTTGAAGTCAGAATGCTATGTTTGCTTGTACGAAGTTGTTGTTGTGTGTCACCCCCGATTCTTAGTTTGTGAACTTTTTGCCATATTACTCTTGCCTTGCCTTATTACTGTTAATTTGCCTTGCATATATTGTTTGCTTGCTACATATTATTTTTTGCCCTTTTCTTTTCTTTTTATTGTTGTTGCTTATTTCAAATATAAAAATTAATTATTAGGTTGGTGCAAAATTAATGACGTAATAATGTTGTTTTTTGACGTATTTTTTAACGTCAAAAAACGACGTTATTTTTGCACCAACCTATATATATATATATATATATATATATATATATATATATATATATATATATATATATATTATGAAATGGACAAAGTCTGACAATTATTTTAAGACATATTTATGTTTATATATTCTTTTTATAGATACAAGTATTTAAGTAAATGCTCTGTTTATAATAAACAGTATTCAATAACATTTACCGGCCTGAATGTCCGAGAAATTTTTATTGAAAATATTTGTCCTCCGACAAGATTCAAACCTGTATCCTATACGGAACCGTCATGTAGCCTGACGTTCCTTTAATCGATCTGGCCACAGAACATCCATCGGTTAGCAAGGTCAAATTTACTGCTTTTAAACTTCAATCATCAATTAATCTCTCACGTACATTCATATCGGCTCATGACGTCTCCAAATGTAAACAAATGACGTCACACATTATGAAATGGACAAAGTCCGACAATCATTTTAAGACATTTTTATGTTTATACATTCTTTTTATAGATACAAATATTTAAGTAAATGCTCTGTTTATAATAAACAGTATTTAATACTGTTTATTATAAAGCAGAGCATTTACTTCAATATTTGTATCTATAAAAAGAATGTATAAACATAAAAATGTCTTAAAATATATATATATATATATATGTGTGTGTGTGTGTGTGTGTGTGTGTGTGTGTGTGTATATTTGTCTGTGCGTCTGTGTCTATATGTATGTATGTATGTGCAGATAATATAATGGTTAGTCTCTCAGAGTTTGAACTAAGTTTGAATTCTGGACAAGTTTGTTACATTCACTTTGCCCAAATGCCCTTATCCATCTGTGTTCCCCCAGCTATCAGTTAAATAGTCGGGAAAGATTTGGCTCTCTACCCATGATTGGCAACTGAATTCAAAATTTCATATACCCCTATTGAAGTGGAAACTAAATGAGCTAAATCAGTTTGTGCAAATATATACATATATATATATATATATATTAGGTTGGTGCAAAAATAATGACGTAATAATGTCGTTTTTTGACGTATTTTTTAATGTCAAAAAACGACATTATTACGTCATTATTTTTGCACCAACCTAATACTTGAGAAGCAAATATGAAAATTTCAGGGGTCTATGCTTGGTTGGCAAAAAATTGTTGTAGCTGAGTCAGTCAAAGTATGCCGGATCTATATATATAACTCTCCAAGAGGTATGCAACAACACCAATATCATCATCAGACGTGCTGATAAAACCGATTAATATTTTATTCTCAATCTATCCTAGATAGCAGAACAAATGTCACTAAATTAAGGAAAAATGCAACAGAATCAATAAAAATGTTTGTAAATAAATTGATCACAGAAAACAATACTGAGATTAGTAGATTAAAAATCAAGAAGATTGTCAGGGATTACCAACCAAGATATTTGTACGGTAATGTAAAAACTCATAAACCAGGTTTTCCACTCTGACCTATCATATCCCAAATGCCTAAATCTGTATACCAGCTATCAAAAACCCTCAATCACATAATTTCTCCATACACAAACAATCATCACATCAACAAATGAATTCCTCCATATCTTAAAAACAACAAATCCCACTTTGCTCAATGTTGAAAAGCTTTTTACCAATATCCTGGTTGAAGAAACAAGATAATTAGTGATTACATCTACAAATACCCGTTAATCCCTTCTCCAAAAATTCAACCAGTAACTCTTCAAAAAGTAACCTCACCTGTACCACGAAAGCCCTATTTTTATGATCATAATGGCAACACCTACATTCAAACTAATGGTGTCAGCATGGGAAACCCATTAGGCCCTAATTTCTCTAATTTTTACAAGTCTTAAATTAAAACCAAAAACTGAGAAACCACAAATCTACACATGGTATGTTGACAACATTTTTATTTCAATAAAAAAATAAGGATGAAATTATAAATCTAAAATCAACTTTTGAAAAAAAACACAATTCTAAAATTTACATATGAGCTCATGCTTAATAACAAAATTCCTTGATATTGATATAGAACTAAAATCCCAAGTATTTAACACCTACCCATATAAAAGAATCCACCAGTATGAACTCTTCTAAACTATGATAGCCAATGCCTGGGAAGACATAAAACAGCAGTGATAACAATGTACGTAAATAGTGTAGAAAAAAACATAACTTTTGAAGGCTGTAAAAGTGTTGGGGGACCCAGAAGAGAGCAGCAACAGCCTGGTCTAGTAACTGAGAAGAAGAAAAAGTAATAATCTTTCAGCATGACAATTAACCAGTCACGCTAGTAGAAAAAAAAAAAAGAAGGTTTTGTGAGAGTACGGAGGACAATTTTTATAAGGTGGCTAACCGCTTCTCACAATCCTCCTCCTACCAAGACCATAAGTATCAATTGGTCACTTGCTTCCGGTTTAGCTGGGCACAATTCCAATGCTCATGTGAATTCCAGTTGCATGCAACATGCGAATGCTCAGAATGAATGCTCCTGTTCCAAATAACACAAAAATAAATTACAACATAACAGTCAAAACAAAAGTTGGCTAGGAAGTTAGAAGCAAGAACAGAGTACCACAAATGAGAAGGGTGATAGAAGAAACTGAATTTACAGTTACATCTAGCCATTTCAACTGTAAAATGATGAAACCTTTCTTCCTATATATATATATATATATATATATATATATATATTTGTGTATTTAGGCAGCAATCCTTCATTCATGCACATTTCATTGAAAATGACAAAGAAGATGCTTTTATTTAGTTTTTTATCCAATTTCTCATGCGATCTAATAATTTTTTTCTTTTCAGATGATAAATTATATAAAAACTGCCCAAATGTTCTTTTTATCTGAGCACTTTTGGCTATACATTTAACCATTTTCAAGGATTATATTTTAACTGTTAAAATAAGAAATAGTGTGTTGTATGTATGTTTTATGAAATGTTTTCATTTTTTTTTTGTTTCAAAACATGATCAAGATATTATTTCCATGTTCAAAATTAATATTATTAAGTATTGGTTTGTTTGTTTTTATTAATAAGGCTTCCATTATTTTTAGCCTTTTTTTGCATGTAGATGATGCTATTATTTTAGTGTTGTCAACAAGTATGTTCCAAAATGTTCCTTTATCTGTTAGCTTGAATAAGATAAAATGTAATTAAGAATGTTTCTTGAATAGAATGTTCAAAGTTCTATGTTGAAAAAGAATGTTGCATTCAGAAAAAACATACAGTTAATTCAGTTGAGTGTTATTTGTATAACTAACAGAGTGTTGGTTTGTAACTAGGCTTGTTCACAGAAAATGAAATGTAATTCCAGTTCTGTGTCTGAGTGTGCGTAGTGAGTATACGCGTGTCAGTTGCTGAATTCTACTGTCTATTTTTGGGACAAAACACTGCTTTTATAACTATTGCTAGGCTCCAGGAACAAAGGCGGGAGAATTGAACGAAAACAGAAAATATATGATTAGATGAAAAATTAACCAACCGGTGATTTTCTAACAAAAGCATGTTTGTGAAATTCACGGCAGAAAAATCCAGTGTGGTGACTGCGATTAGTAAATTGTCCTGTGGTAAACAGTGTTTATAATTTAACCAATCACAATTGAGAAAACTGTAGGCGTGGCAAACGTAATAGTAGTCACTACACTATACTTAGTAGGGAGATATGGGGTAATAATATCATTGAGAAATTTTGATAGTTGGTATATGCATGTTGGAATCTGGGAAATGATAGGTCGTAACGGGTATCCTGGTTTGTGTATTTTAACATTACCATATAAGTAGCCAGGTTGGTAATCTCTAATAATTTTGTTTATTTTTAAGGATCCTGCAACAGCATTGTTGGATGTTATAAGTTTATTAACATATTTCTTTAGAGATTCAGTGGTATTCTTATTCAATTTAGTAAATTTAGAATGATCAAGAGATGCTGAAGTTTTTTCTGATAATCTAATTTATCCAAAATTACGTAAATATTGGATTTATCAGCTTTTCTGATGACTATATTAGGGTTGTTTTTTAATTCTGTAGCCACAATTTTGAGTTTTGTTGGAATGTTATTGTTTCTATTACATGGAATATAATATTTAGACCTTCTACCTTGAGAAGATCTTTGAGGTTTGGATGGAGTATTACCTATTTGTCCTTTTCCAGTTGACATAATGATTGATGTAAGATTTCAATTTCAGTCTTCTTTGTAAGAAGGTCAAATTTAGGTTGAAGATGGCAATTTGGTCCTAGATTTAGAAATTCCTTTTGATCATCCGTTAATGTGAGTTGATAGGTTTAGGTATTTATCATGGTTGTTGGGAAGTAGAATATTTCCTTGGTATAAGTTGCACAGTTTTTTTTGTAATTATTTGTCGCTGGTCAAATTCATCATTATTAATATTTATATTGACGTGGTATTGTGCTTCATTATATTCAGTTTCGGTTAAAGTGTTTTTTAATACTGCAATATGTTTTTGGATTTCATTATTTTTTATGTTGGGTTTTGTTCTTAGCTTTTGTTATTTGTCATAGAACAAGATTTTTTCTGAAAGTTATAGTGTTGCTTTCCTTGCTGGCTGCCATGTCATGCAATTTAAAATTTGTGTATTTAGGCAGCAATCCTTCTTTCATGCACATTTCATGGAAAACGACAGACAAGGTGCTTTTATTTAGTTTTTTATACAATTTCTTATGTGATCTAATAATTTTTTTCTTTTAGGATGACAAATTATATAAAAACTGTCCAAATATGTATGTTTTATAAAATGTTTTCATTTTCAAAACACGGTCAAGATATTATGTCCATGTTCAAGGTTAATATTATTAAGTGTTGGTTTGTTTGTTTTTATTAATAAGGCTTCCATTATTTTTAGCCTTTTTTTTGCATGTAGATGATGCTATTATATTAGTGTTGTCAACAAGTATGTTCCGAATAGTGTCTGGTAAGTCTCTATGAATATTTAAATATTATTGTTGTTGTTCTATATATATCTATATCTATATATATATAACAATAATAATAATGATGTATATATACACTCTAGTTCAAATGTTTGATGTTACCCTTTGTAATTTTTTAAATTGGTCCCAAAATTTGTTTTGTACTTTAAATAAGAGAAAATTATTATACATGTTGAACAAAAAGTGACACATAATTATTATTGGATATTTGATTATGACAAAAAGTAAAAGATCATTTTATAATTACATTTTGCTCTTGTCAAAATATTCTCTTTTAGCCTTGATTACTGCAGCACAGATTTTTTGCATTCATTGCAAAAGTTTCTCAAAGTACAAGCTTGATAATTGATTGTATTCTTTTTTCAATGACTCTAACAACTCTTTTTCATTTTTGGGATGGAATGGTTTCACTCTTCTGTTAGGTTCATCCCATGCTAATTCTGGAGGTTAATTCAAACTTTTGAACTGTAGTATATATATATATATATATATATATATATATATATATATATATATATATATATATATATATATAGCACAATCATGAGAGACAAAAATAGCTTCAAAAGAGCATATTTAAATGACACTCCAAGACAAAGTAATCAAGGACCAAATGGCAGATGTAGTATTCTTTAGTGCTTGGCCACAAATAACGTCACAGTAAGCAAGGCTCCATTTTCCCTTTTTTTAATTTCAAATACAAAGTCTCCACTATAATAAAATCTGAAGCAATAAAAATAAAAATAAATCCATTAATTCTTAATTGATTGACTGATTAATTTTTGGGATTATCAACCCATTGCAGGTTATTTAAAAGCAGAAAATATTCTAAGAATTTTTTTGAGACAATAATGGTATAGTGATACAAGTCCTACTAATTAGCCCATAGCTGGGGGGAACAATTGATGCATACCTTTCCCAAGGGTATTTGTGCATAAGTGAATAAAACAAAATCTACATAATGACCAGGCTTGACTTAATTTTGTTCATATCTCTCTGTCTATATATCTATAGAAGATGTGATATATAAATCTATATATCACACTAATAATGAGTTATTGGATAAAAAAATGGAAAATAACATTATAGGGAGAAAAATTATATATTACAGAGTGATTAGTCTGAAGAAGTGCCCTTGTAAATGCTGCTTTGGTTTATGTGTTGAAGTTATTAAGTGTAATTTCGTGTTTTAAGAGCATTTATCTATTATACATTTAATGATTCAAAAAAACTTAAAAAACAACTAAACTCCACTTGTGGATCAACAAATAAATATATTTTGAAATATACAAACATACAAAACAATCATGCAATGAAGTGTAATGATTAAGGAGAAAAAAAGTTGTTCCCCTTCAAATGTATTCTGATTTATGATTGAATGTTCAAAAGTGTTTCTCTTGAATAAGAATGTCCAGAATTCTATGTTGAATAGAGTCTGGTGTTAGAATAGAATACAGTTAATTAAGAAGTGTGTTGTTTGAGAAATTAAGAGAGTTCTGGTTCATCAACTTGCCTTAGTCACAGAGAGGAAGAATATTTGTAATGTGATACAAAAAATCTATGTCTTTGTGTGTGTTGTGAGTAAAGTCGTGGATTTGTGTAGACAGGCGTAAATAGCTGGATTCTATTGGCGACTTGCGAGAAAGTTGGTAAGAGTTGTTGGCAATGTTTTTAACGTATGACCACACGGTTAAGACGGGAGCCTTTGAAGATTATATCTTGTCAGCAAGAAAAAAGATGAATGAAGAGAACACGAGAGATGTTTATTCGTGTTTTATTTTGTTATATTTTCGTAAAAAAAAAGAAAAGAAAAAGGAAACTAGCTTTCTTGTCCACGTTCCCTTTCCTCTTTAAAAGCTGCGTTCTCCTTCCTTTTAATTCTGAATTCTTTCCTTTGTTGATTACTGACTGTTGTGAATTAAGTTCAGTAAAGCCTTAAGAAAAGGTTATTCTATTCTAGCTTTCTTCTCTGTACTACGTAACAATTTACTGAACTTAATTCCTCATGGACAAGATTATTCGTCTGGACAAGTTTGATATATCTTCTGCAGACCCTCAGGCTAGCAAGCTCTGGAGACTATGGTACCATAATTTTAATTATTACTTATCAACTATTGCTTCTTTAAACCCGGACAAACTCGAAGTCCTTTATTTAAACATCAGTGCTATCGTTGCTGTTATCGAGGGTTGTTCTGGATTTGAACATGCTGTTGAATTGCTGAAAAGTGTTTATCACAAGTCTCCAAGTGTTATTCATGCTAGACATTTGTTGTCTACACGTCTGCAGCAGGAAAATGAGTATGTAGACCAATACCTTCAGGCCTTGAATCGACTTGCTGCTGACTGTTGCTTCCAAGATATTACTGCTACTACTTACAGGGATGAATCTGTCCGTGATGCATTTATACGTGGTCTCCGGTCCCCCGTAATACGTGCCAACCGTCTCAGCGCCACCGAATCTTTCCGGCCATCATTGTGACGTATTTTGGCATGCGTAGGGTTGGCCTCAAGGAGTTCCACCACCTCAACGATAGGGTCATATTTTCCTCTGCCACCGAATCGTTTTAATAATACCTCCCCAGGCTCACAGAGCCAAACAGGCAACGCAGTACGCGGAACGGAATTCCGTAATTTCCATGGCATCATCTGCCATTTCCCTTAAACTATCTGAATATTGTACTGAGGACATTATCTTCAATGGTTACAAATATAAACAAATTGACTTTACAGTACTTCCTGATTCCTGTTATGGATATTATACTCGGAGTGCCCTTCTTAAAACTACACCAGAGTATCACTATTTCTTTTGGTGGATCTCAGGATATTCTAAAAATCTGCGCTTTAACCAAGATCAGTTGTGCTCCTGTTAAGTTGTTCCGAAACTTGACCCCTGACTGCAAACCTATTGCTACTAAATCCTGAAATTACCGTGCAGAGGATGCTCGGTTCATTGAAAAAGAAATTCTACAACTGCTTGAGGATGATATAATTGAAACAAGTTACTCTCCGTGACGTGCTCAAATTGTAACTTCGTCACCTAATAAAAAGAAACGATTGGTAGTCGATTTCTCCCAGACTATTAATCGGTTCACCTTACTTGATGCCTACCCCTTGCCTCGAATTGAAGATCTCGTAAACCAAATAGCCCAGTATCGTATCTATAGTATAATTGACTTGTCCAAAGCGTACTATCAGATTGAAATTTGCCCCGAAGATCGCGCATATACGGCCTTTCAAGCTGGAAATCGTCTTTACCAATTTAAACGAATACCCATGGGTGTTACTAACAGGGTTTCTGCCTTTCAGCGATTTATGAATTCTTTCATTTCTGATAACAAATTACCTGGAACCTTTTCATATATAGATGATATAACTGTTTGCGGTAAAACCCAGGAGGAGCACGACGTCAATTTGGAATGTTTCTTAAAAGATGCCTCGACATACAACCTCGAAATAAACCGGGAAAAATCAGAGTTTTCACTTCGTTCTATTAACGTGCTTGGATATCAAATTTGTAACGGAACTATCCAACCCGATCCTGAGCGTTTGAAGCCACTTTTGCAAATGCCTCCTCCTTCCGACTCAAATTCGTTAAAAAGGTGTCTTGGTATGTTTGCTTACTATGCGAAATGGATACCTAAATATTCACACAAAATTCGCCCACTGGTCGAAAATAAACAATTCCCTATGCCTCCTATAGTTATAAATTCCTTCGAAAAACTTAAGAAAGACATTGCCGAGTCATCTGTAAAAGTTATTGATGATGAATTGCCATTTACTATTGAAACCGATGCCTCAGAAAAGGCTATTGGAGGCACTCTTTTACAAGCTGAGCGACCTGTAGCATTCTTTTCTTGGTCGCTAAACCCCTCTGAAATACGACTTCATATAGTCGAAAAAGAAGCATATGCCATAGTCGAATGCGTTCGTAAATGGAGAGACCTCCTTGCTGGGAAACATTTTACTATTATTACTGATCAACAAGCCGTATCTTTTATGTTTAAACCTGCTAATCGCGGAAAAATTAAAAACGATAAAATTATACGGTGGAAAATGGAACTTCTTCCTTTTTCATACGACATAAAACACCGTCCTGGAAATGAAAACACGGTTGCGGATACCTTATCCAGTGCTTTTGGCATTTTGTAAGGTCTCAGAATATGCCGTATTCGCTTGATGAAGTCCGACGTGTGACTTCTGAATGTACGACCCGTGCCAAAATAAAACCCCAATTCTTCGATTCTGCTAGTAATGTTCTGATCCGTTCTACTGCGCCATTTCAGCGTCTTTCCATGGACTACAAAGGGCCTGTCCTGGTATCTCCGACAGGTTACCGATATATATTTACTGCTGTCGACGAATATAGTCGATTTCCCTTTGCCTTTCCTTGTCGCGATTGCTCTTCGCAAACTGCTCTTCAGTGCCTGACAAGTATTTTCTCCATTTTCGGGCTTCCCTCGTTCATTCACTCCGATCGAGGAACTTCGTTTATGTCGGGAGAATTTAAACAATTTCTAACACGACTTGGACTTGGACGCAGTAATACTACTGTTTATAACCCTAGAGGCAATAGCCAATGCGAACGTTACAACGGCATAATTTGGAATACCATATTATTGGCCCTGGAATCGAAACAGTTACCAATTAGTGCTTGGCAGGATGTTCTACATGATGTGTTAAATGCTATCCGCTCCCTGCTATGCACCACTACGAATGCAACCCCCCACGAACGAATGTTCAATTTTGAAAGGCGGTCCTCCACCGGTACTGCGTTGCCTGTTTGGCTCTGTGAGCCTGGGGAGGTATTATTAAAACGATTCGGTGGCAGGGGTAAATATGACCCTATCGTTGAGGTGGTGGAACTCCTTGAGGCCAACCCTACGCATGCCAAAATACGTCAAAATGATGGCCGGGAAGATTCGGTGGCGCTGAGACGGTTGGCACGTTTTCCACGCCTTGATGGACCTCAAAATAGACCTGAAAATACTCAACCCGACGTGGACCATGCAGATTCAACCCTTTTGCCTGATGCAGGTCCCGTTAATATTTCTTCACCTTATACAGAAAATGAATCTGTGAATAATAGCCAGAATCCTGAAAGTCAGCCTTCTCAGAGGTCCAGCTCTTCCAGTGGTGAACTACCTCCACGCCGGTCTAGCAGGATTCGTAGACCAATCCAACGACTGGATTTATAAAACTTTTTCAATTACAATCTCTTTTGCAAGTGGGGAAGAATGTTATATTTTCGTAAAAAAAAAAAAAATTATTAAAAAAAGGAAACTAGCTTTCTTTTCACACGTTCCCTTTCCTCTTTAAAAGCTGCGTTCTCCTTCCTTTTCATTCTGAATTCTTTCCTTTGTTGATTACTGACTGCTGTGGATTAAGTTCAGTAAAGCCTTAAGAAAAGGTTATTCTATTCTAGCTTTCTTCTCTGTACTACGTATATAAGGTTGTGTCTCACATGACAGGCTCCAGTCTTGTTCGCGGGAAAATTATTCCTCGTGTGCAGGCGATTTGATTGGTCGTAATTGACCACTCAAAAAGCTAGTTTTGAGGAGATTAGCCAATGAATGTATGTATCTGTGTGTGATGGTGATGATAATCACTACACCCTCTATGAACAAAACATGCATATAGGTGCTTTTTTTTCCATTTCTTTATTCAATTATCTATCTTCGTAACATTTTTAGATTTAAATCTTATAAATTCCTTGTTTTTTTTTTCAATATATCTATAATAAGTTTTGCCCGAGTGTGTAGACTGGTAATTGAAATCAGTACTGTTTAAAATAAAATAGAGCGTCTACTCAAATATGGGTATCCATAAATATAGCATTTGAAGTAATAAAAAATATGCTGGATTAAAAAAGTAAAATTCATTAATTCTCTTTATACACACACAAACACACACATATATTCAAACATATATTGTTAAATATAACAGACAATGAATGTCTATTATGGTTGATGATCAGCAGTTCTAAACTTCGTATAGTTGCTTTAGTTTAGGGAGAAAATAAAGACAAAATTTTTAGCCCAGTTCAAAAAACGCTGTTCAATATCAAACCCTGATGCAGACTACAAGAGTAGCTGAAGATTTAATATTTTCTATCATTCTCTTTTCCCTATTTTCCTTAGACACACTAGGATGTAGGTCTATCGTGGAAAAACTTTTCTCACTGGGAAACGCACACACAAACGCATGCACATAGATACGTGCACAATTTCATTTTACTTCATTTTATTTTTCTGTAGGACTTCTACACACACACGAACAATTCATTTAAATATTAAATATTTTCATGCATGTTAATTGTATTACAACATACATACAATATCATTGTCTTTGTTGCTCTCAACAATCTAAGGTTTTTGTCCTGTTAATAATACATTATCGTTTGGTTTATATTGTTTTTAGTTGTTTCTTTGTATTTTTAGTACCCGGGCACGCATGCAAGTCCGCCATTTTTGTTTTGAGATAAACATTCCAGGAGGCACGTGTTTTCCCAACTCAAACACCAACGTACAAACTCCCACAACACCATTCATCATCATTGGATATAATAATGTCCATAACGAGGGAAACGTAAAATAGGAGAATAAATCTTTCTTCGCTAGCTCTCTCCTGTTATAAGATAATAATAATAATAATAATAATAATAATAATAATAATATTAATGTATAATAATAATAATAATAATAATATTAATGTATAATAATAATAATAATGTATAATAATAATAATATAATATTATTAATGTATAATAATAATAATAATAATAATAATAATATTATGTATAATAATAGTAATAATAATAATAATATTAATGTATAATAATAATAATGATAATAATAATAATAATAATAATAATAATGTATAATAATAATAATGTATAATAATAATAATATTAATGTATAATAATAATAATAATAATAATAATAATAATAATAATAATAAAAACGGTGCCTCCTTATTGACATGGCAGTCCCTGCTGACTGCAATGTATCTTTGAAGATATTCAAAAAGCTGTCAAAATACAAGGACCTTGAAATAGAAATCTCGAAAATGTGGCATATGGGAACATCAATAATCCCTGTTGTAGTTGGAGCCCTAGGACTGGTTGGAAAAGAATGCAGTAGACTAATTGCAGGGATTCCTGGAAGCCCATGCCTCAAGGAGATACAAAAAATTGTTCTGACAAGTACAGCCCACACTTTACGAAGGGCTTTATCTATGTAATTTTTATTTTATTTTATTTTATATATATATATATATATATATTTTTTTTTTGTCAGTGAAAAGTGTCATGATGCCATTTCTAACCTTAGGTCCCTGGGTGGGACCCGGAAAGAAATGTGTAAACGTCAGAAAGCAAAGAAAATAAAAATAATGATAATAATAATAATATCAAACAGATTGATTGATGTAACTCTTCCAGTATTTTTCAACACATAGAGAAGCGTTCGATTTAAGAACACAAAATGAAAAGACTCAGTGTTTATTGTTTAACAATGTTTAATAATATTTCGACGGTATATGTGCCGTTTTTAAGTTATGCCTAAAAAAATTTTTTTATCACAAACAACTATAATTTCGACGAACATCTGAAGGTGCACATTCTGAAAAAATATCCAAAATACACCGACCTTTCGAGCCTTAAAACACGAGAGGATATTTACGTATGCAAATTACTAAATGTGCCACCATGGATAGGGCTGCCGGATTAGTAAATTAAAAATATGGAACACTCTTAAATGTGTATGAAGCCATAACATTTTTTTTTATTATTATTACAGCATATTTAGTTTTAGCACTTGAAAATTTCCTTGCAATTTTAGAATCAGCAAATACTGTTGGTAGTAGTGTGGGGTTTCGCTCGCATCATATCAGCAGAAATTAGTTTCGTATTTACGGAGATAAAAGAATACTTGACAGAAAATAAAACGTGCAGAAATAACAGGAAAAACATGATAAATTGTATGTTAATTTCATACAATTTATTTATATTTTTCTTGTGTGTATTTTTTAGGATACAGTTGTTTTATGGTAGATGTGATAAAAGGGAGAAATTTACTTCATAGTATTACAAGCCATATTACAGGGAGAAGTCGGACACGTGTTGCCCGTACCAAGGTTTGTGGTGAAGAGGTTGAATTTAACGTCTTTTTGCAGGATGTCTATTTTTCCGGCAGGAACAGCTTTTGTTGAATCCTGGGAGTATTTTTATTACATTTAATTTTTATCTATTTTATACAACGTTTTTATGCTATTGTTTTATTTTATTTTATTTATAATTTTCATTATTATTATGATTATTATTATTTCATATTTTATTTTTATTTATTTATGATAATAATGTTCCTACAGTAGTACGTTCATTCAGTCATTTGAACTGAATAATTGATGATGTCGGTCAGTATGAAAGGCCGCTATTATTTTATTTTTTTCACCTGTTTTTTTCTTGATCAAGAAGTTTGATATGTTAGCAGCTTCATTTTTACTTTGCTTTTTCTATGTGTTGTTTAATACTGTTCAATATTGAAAGTGCAGTGACATACACCACAGTTTGCTTCAAAACAGCTTCTGCCTTGTTTGATAAATTTCCATTCGTTGGAATATTCATCACGAAATTGACACTTACGTTTTGGCATCTTGGGGTGGATGGATGGATGGATGGGTTAGTTTTTAATTTAGAAGAAAAAAGTGGGCCGTGGCAAGTAGTAACAACACTCATTGTTGACAATATGATTCAATGCTGATGCAGGACCGCACAGCAGCGCGGTTGGCAAGAAAAACAGTAAAACGGTAACTGTTCCTGTTCTCAGCCAACCATATCAACTGAACAAGTTGAAAACACGTTAGTTTTGTGTAAAGTTCTAGCAACACTAGTTTTCTCGTTACAGTTGGGTTATTTTCATCAAGAGAATCCGAGAAAAGAAAGTATAATTACTTGTTAAAACCAAGAACCGTAAGAAGGTAGTAAAAATATATTTTTATTACGAAATTTGAAAATGAACAAATTACGGGACATTTTGGTTGTCCTTGGAAAGGCCAGTGCGAAACAGGGGATAAAATTACCCAATACGAGGCATGCCCATTATATAAAGGACGTCTGGCAAACATAACCATTGTGGGTTTAGTTTACCCAGATTTTAGGTGGAAAAATAAAATCAGTGATTTTGTTGCAAATGAGTCTGCAAAGTTCGTATCGATTTTGTTGCAAGCGAGCCTGCAAAGTTCGAAGTGATATGTATGCCAATATGCGTGTGTATGTGTTTGTGTGTGTGTATGTGAAAGACACACTAATGAAACTTGTGTGTGACTGATGACTGACTGCGTGCAATAACTGTAATTTTAAACACGGTGAACAAGGAGACGGGACTTACTTTCGTCACAGCTTTGTATGTTTTTTAATGTAGAAAAATCATCGCTGACTGACGCGTTGTCACGGTAACGTGTGTTAAGACAGGGCCTTGTTCGCTCACTGTTCGTCGCAGATCTAGTCGCTGACTGTCTGTTGCTGACGAGCCATTTTTATCGCTATGGCTAGTCAGTGTTTGGCTTCGAATCACTGAGTTTTGCGTGGGTACGTATTCTGTAATCCTACTCCCAACCCTGTCCCAGGTCATTTGGAGTTCAGCCGCGCGGACGTCGGAGAAAACACATCACATAAATTTTCCTATCCAATCAGGTTCCAGAAACCACTAATTGTAAAAGAAGTTTTCGTAGGTACTGAATTTTGTAAGATTTATTTGTAGGCGTCCCTTGTTTGTGCTTCACGCATTGGCCGTAAAATATAGGAGTTTATATCCTGAACCATGGAGGAAATAGCAAAATGACAGAAGAGTTCCATAACTATTTAATGATTTGCTTTTACTAATTAACTAACAGGAAATTTCAAGGTGAACACGATCATCATTATGTTACTTATGATAAAAAGTAACACAACTAAAGTTATATTACGTTCATCATGGCTGTTTGATTTGTTTTTTTTTTGTTGCATTGATTAACACGGTAGAATTATTTTTCTCAAGACAAATGACATTTTATAAAAAAAAAAAATCATACTGTCGAAATATTGTTAGAAATTGTCTTTTCTTTTTCTTTTCTGAGATCATTAAAAATAATCACGATAATAATAACAATGGCGATAAAAATGGTAACATACACAAGTAAGAAGGGGATATTATTATTATTATTAACTGACTCTAGGTAAGATCAATCAATCTATCAATTCAATATGTCTTTATGTGTGAAATTCATTAATGTTTTTACTCAAAAGAATGGCGATTTTTGTCTTTTTTAATACGTTTTCAAAATGTGATGTTTTGAATATTGTTTTTCATCGACAAATAAAAAACTAAAACGCCATGAAAACTTTTTTTGCTGTCTCTAAATCTAATGTTATTGTCTCCCTTACACTGGCACAGCCTTACCCCTTACCCTAGCTGAAAAATCTGTTTAATAACCTCCTACTCCCATCCTCGACACCTAAACCTCTGTTCCTTCACTATTTGCAAGTGTACCTTCCCATCTCTTTCTGAAACCAAACCTATCTTTCCCTGAACTCAGGTCAACTGTTTCTTGTCAAAATGGCTGCTTTTTTGGTTGTGTTTTCTTTCTATCGTCTTCTCTTTCGGTGAAATGTTTCTTTTTCACTCTTCCATTTAACCTGTCTCTCTCTATTTTTCTTTTTTTTTTTTTGTCATTTTATTAGTTTTTTTTTCTTTCTTTATCTCTCACTTCTTCAAAGTGCTGTTTTAGATAGGGGCAAGGTATAAAGAAAGTTATACTTCCCTTATCCGAGTTGCCCCCATACCTTACCCCTCCCCCATTCCTTACCCGTCCACCTATCTTACCCCTCCCTACACCCCCCACACCCCTTGCATGGTGCAAGGGGAACAACTCCAGATCTTAATTCCGCCTTTTTCGAGGGGTTGGAAATTAATATAGAAAAGTATGTAAAAGTGATTTTTTAACCCTGTCTGCAAAAGAAGAAAGAGGAAAAAATAAATAAATAATATGTGACGGTGTGGACGAATTTTAGTTTAGTTTTTAAATTTTAACCTACTAGTTAATTCTGCTAGTATTTATTAAGAACCCCCCTCCAAAAAAAAAAAAAAAAAAAAAAGAAAAGAAAGAAAGAAAGGGTGGAAGTAAAAAAAAAGAAGAAGAAGAAAATAAGGAAATAAAACTAAGAGTAAGAAAAGAAAAGAAAAGAAAACAAAACAAAAGAAAGAGAACGAGTTGAGAGAAGTGATTAAAAAATGAAAATAAATAAAAAAGACGAAAAAAATTAAAGGCATACTTGAAAAAAAATACATTTAAAAAAAATAAAAGTTAAGAAATAAAAGGAAGACAAAGAAAAGAAAGGAAAAAAATGGAAGAAAAATTAAAAAAAGAAAAAGAAAAAACAAAGAAATAAAAAGAAAAAAGAAGATTGAAGAAAATAAATGAAAAAAGAACGTAAATGAAAAAGAAAGAGTGAAAGAAAATAAATGAAAAAAAAAATAGATTAAATAAAAGGAAATAAATGAGTGGAAGCAAATAAATGAAAAAGAAATAAAAAAAGAAGAAAGAAAGAATGAAGAAAGAAAATAAAACAAACAAAAAGAAAAAAAGAAACCAAAAAGAAGAAAAGTAAAAGAAAGAGTAAAAGAAAAAAAAAACGAAAAAAACGAAAAAAAACAAAAAAATAAAAATAAACAAAGAAAATAAATAAATAAATAAATAAGAAGAAAATTAAGAAAGAAAATAAAAGAATTAAAAAGAAAAAGAAAGAAAGAGTGAAAGAAAAAACTAAAAGATTAATGAAATAAATGAGAGGAAATTAAGGAAGAAAGTAAATGAAAAAATAAGAAGAAAAGAAGCACAAAAAAGAAGAAAAGTAAAGAAAAAGAAAGAGTGAAAGAAAAAAGGTTTATTTTTTCTTTCACTCTTTCTTTTCCTTTACTAAAGAAAAAAACCAAAAGAATGAAAATAAAGAAGTAAAAAGTAAAAAAGAAATAAAAAAAAAAAGAACAAGGAAAGAAAATGAATGACTGGGAGAAAATAAATGAAAGACAAAAAAATATTTCTGGAGTTTTCTGAAACAAGATAGCAATACTTTGGAAACCAACACCGTTCCTACTGTTTCTTCCCTCTCATTTTATATATATATATATATATATATATATATATATATATATATATATATATATATATATATTATTTATTTAAAAATATGATTCCAACACGCTACATAAGAGGTCTCATGTTTCAAAACAAGAGCTGAAAACTTCAATATAATTATTTGAATTAAATTGAATTAAATTGAATTAAAGTAAGCTCTGTTCCATCTTCAAGCGAATGAAACATGAGAGCTCTTATATAGCGTGTTGGAATCATATTTTTAAATAAATATTTATATTTATGCTCTACTTTTGTATCGAGCACTATTTTTTAAAAATAATAACAAAAATAATAAAGAACTTTGGATTATTTACCTAACCAGTTCTTTCCTATTTTCTATATATTTTCACACACACACACACACACACACACACACATATATATATATATATATATATATATATATATATATATATATATATAAAAATTATTAGGGAATCAGAATAATTATAATTAAATAATTAATTCATCGAGTCTAGAAGAATCCTCAGTAGAATGCAGAAAGCACTAGACAGCCATTTCATCCTGTTTTGGGATTCATCAAGCATCCACTACCGAGAATCGAACCCAGACCGTTACGATATAATGCAAGTGCCATACCCATTAGACGAACAGGTCTTGGTGATGTAGTAAACTAAACTTGATATAGCGCCTTCTCTTCACAAATTGTGTTGCGCGACTCATCCAATATATGTGTGCGTCTGTTTGCGTGTGTGTGTTTCTTTCTGTGTGTGTATATATGATGACAGCAGAATACCCAAACATATGCTCTATGGCAAGTTTCTCTCTGGCACTTGACCACAATATAAACCAAAGAAGAACATAAAGTATTGTTGAAAAGAGTTTCTTGAAGACTAACATATTGATTATCATGAGCGGGGAAACTGCTGCTTGCAGTCAAAATAAGTGAAGGTGTACAATTCATAAAAGGCACTAAGATCTTCCGAGAACAAGCAATGAGTTGGGCAAATATGAAGTGGGCAGCTAGGTAAGGAAAAATCACTGATCCAGCAATCCATCAATTTACATGCAATGAATGTGTTAGGGTATGTCTCCAATGCAGGACTTATCAGTCACAAGAAGAACCATATTGGTAGACCTTTCACATATTATGATCAGTACTATACTAGAAATAACATACAGGGTATTATGCAATGTGATTTCCTTCATATTTTTATCAGTTCAGTGGTATCTATCTCAGTCTGTTTATATCTATCTATCTATCTATCTATCTATCTATCTATCTATCTATCTATCTATCTATCTATCTATCTATCTCAGTCTGTTCATATCTATCTATCTATCTATCTATCTATCTATCTATCTATTTATCTATCTATCTATCTATCTCAGTCTGTTCATATCTATCTATCTATCTATCTATCTATCTATCTATCTATCTATCTATCTCAGTCTGTTCATATCTATCTATCTATCTATCTATCTATTTATCTATCTAGCTATCTATCTCAGTCTGTTCATATCTATCTATCTATCTATCTATCTATCTATCTATCTATCTATCTATCTAGTCTGTTCATATCTATCTATCTATCTATCTATCTATCTATCTATTTATCTATCTATCTATCTATCTATCTCAGTCTGTTCATATCTATCTATCTCAGTCTGTTCATATCTATCTATCTATCTATCTATCTATCTATCTATCTATCTATTTATCTATCTATCTATCTATCTATCTCAGTCTGTTCATATCTATCTATCTCAGTCTGTTCATATCTATCTATCTATCTATCTATCTATCTATCTATCTATCTATCTATCTATCTATCTATCTCAGTCTGTTCATATCTATCTATCTATCTATCTATCTATCTATCTATCTATCTCAGTCTGTCATATCTATCTATCTATCTATCTATCTATCTATCTATCTATCTATCTATCTATCTATCTATCTATCTATCTCAGTCTGTTCATATCTATCTATTATCTATCTATCTATCTCAGTCTGTTCACATTTATCTATCTCAGTATGTTCATATCTATCTCAGTTTGTTCATATCTATCTATTATCTATCTATCTATCTATCTATCTATCTATCTATCTATCTATCTATCTATCTCAGTCTGTTTATATCTATCTATCTCAGTCTCTTTATATCTAATTATCTCTCTCAATTTGTTCATATCTATCTATCTCAGTCTGTTCATATCTATCTATATCAGTCTGTTCATATCTATCTATCTATCTATCTATCTATCTATCTATCTATCTATCTATCTATCTATCTATCTATCTATCTCAGTCTGTTCATATCTGTCTGTCTATTTATCTCTATTTAAATCTAACTCTATGTCTGTCTGTTCAGATATATCTCTCTCACATTATATGATAAATTTGTGCCATAAAGCAACGGATTCATAAATCAATAACCTCTTAAAAGTCCATATCTGCTCAAAAGTCTATATCTGTTGACTTTTTATTTTCATATCCAAAATGTAAACAAAGTAATTTCTAAGGAATAAATGGATTCTTTATTTTTAATCTGTCATTATTTCTTGTCACTCTAAATGTTGTTTTTAGTGTTTCAAAAGAGTAACTGAACTTTGCTGAGCTGTGATGCACTCTGTGGTGGAACAGTTTAAAATATGCCAGATCAAGTGGTGGCTTTTTCACTTAAAAGAGGGACAGAGTCTTGAATCCTACTAGTGGGCATATTGGTCTATTCCGCAAGTACACAGACCAGTAGATATAACTGACATTGTTTTAAAAAAACATAAAACATGTGTATCCGCTAAAAATAACCTTTACAGTAATATGATATAGGAATCCATTAATTCCTTAGAAATGTAGATATATATATATATATATACCTTCATCCCGACCGTGTGCCGACAGCTTAGTGGTAGAATATCCGCCTGATACCAATTCAGTCGGGTTTCGATCCTAGCTAGAGGCAACCGGATGTCTAGCCACACTGATGAGCTGTGATACAGCGAAACAGTCTGTCTGTGGATGACATTATATATATATATATATATATATATATATATATATATATATATATATAAACACACACACAACAAACACACACACATATCTCTCCTGTTCTTTGTCTATAAATATATATATATATATATATATATATATATATATATATATATATATATGTGTGTGTGTGTGTGCATGTGTGTTTGTGCATATATATTGATATAATAGGAAAGAACTGTTAGATTGATGATCCGAAATTGTTTAGTAATTTTGATTTTATTTTTAAAAAACAGTGCTCGATGCAGAAGTAGAAAATAGATTATAATTATTTTTTTAAAATTATGATTCCATTGTGACACAGAAATTACTATGTTTCAAAACTGGTCAGCAGTATTTAAGTTTAATTCCAATATTAAACCTTTACAACTGGGTGGCAGTTTCATCCTCAAGCCTTGTTTGGGAATAACAATTAAAAAATAAGGTTTAATATTGGACACAAATCTATTCCTTGGCTGTGGTTCTACAGAAGGATGCTGAGAATATAATGCATTGAACAATATGAAAAATGAGGAATATTTAAGGGAGGTAGAAACAATAAAAGAACACTTTTACTTAGAATAAAAGACCCAGCTGTTATTTTTGGGATACATAATGAGGAAAGAGCATGTGGAGAATTTGATCCTCACAGTTTATTTTGAAAGCAAGAGAGACAGTAGGAAACAAGTAACCAACCTAATAAGCTTGTTCGATGACAGAACATAGAGTGGGAAGAATAGAAGGCTACAAAACATTACTTAGAACTACAAAGGATAGGAAATCGTGGAGAGTCATGTCCTGATGGGACACAGAACATAAAAGAGGCTGCTGAAAAGCGGTCCTTTTTTATGTACCAAGTAATTTCAGATGTGACCAATTGGAGCTGTCCATAACATCCTGTCTCTTTTGGACCCTTTGCTATTTGTATTTGTGATTCATTATTTCTTAAATAGGTAACTTTCATTTTTTTCCCCCTGCTTCTACCCGCCAACAGTGTTCATATCCATTTTTTGGTCTCCATGAATGTCTTGCAAGCATTGGACGTCCACACTGAGAAATCCATTGATACATCTCGGTTTCACTTTGTATGCACTTTCATGTTTTGCCATTTTGCCAAACCCGCTTCTCAGCTGCTGTTTGTAACGAGGCAAAACAGTTATGGGTTATTGGCAAGGAGGTTTATGCCTCTGACGTTGTGGGCTTGCATAACAAAATAGAAGGCATTAATTTTGGAGCCACCCTTGTAGTTTTGTTTTCATGATCAAAATCGAGACAACTTGTCTTTTGTACCCTTTTTCTTTTCTTACAAGATGTACAAAGAAAAAAGTATTTTTACCAAGATGAATGATAGTTTTTATGATTTGGAAAGAAAATCTAACTAATAAATTAGAAATGAAATTGTGCATTTTATGTCTATTATCGATGTCTTGCTGTAGTGCCTGCGATGACACAAGAATTCTTTTTTATTACGAAATGTTTCCTTCTTTAATGTGTTTTTTCTTTGCCTAGTTTACTCTATTTTACAACGTCTCCCTCTTGAAGAGAATGCAGATAAAAGGAAATGAGAGAAAGAGAAAAGATAGGAGGAAAATCAGGAGAAAAGGAAACAGGAAAAGAAGAAAGGAAAAGAGACTAGAAAGGAAGGAAAAGAAGACAAAGAGAAAGGAAAGGAGAAAAAAAAATGGAAAGATGAAAGTAAAGAAGAAAGGAAATGAAAAGAAGAGAAAAGAAATAAGGATAGGGAAAAGAAAAAAGCAAAGGGAAAGAAGAAAGGGAAGGGAAAGAAGAAAGGGAAGGGAAAGAAGAAAGAAAAGGAAAAGAAGAGAAAAGAAGAAAGGGTGCAAAGAAAGATAGAAAAAGAAAAGAAGAAAGGAAAAGAAAAGAAGA
The DNA here is from genome assembly GCA_963932145.1 of Acanthosepion lycidas. NCBI lineage: Eukaryota > Metazoa > Mollusca > Cephalopoda > Sepiida > Sepiidae > Acanthosepion > Acanthosepion lycidas. Next base: position 31,677,478 of record OZ010611.1, read on the forward strand.
AAGGGAAGGGAAAGAAGAAAGAAAGAAAAAGAAGAAAGAAAAGGAAAAGAAGAGAAAAGAAGAAAGGGTGAAAAGAAAGATAGAAAAAGAAAAGAAGAAAGGAAAAACGAAAGGCAAAGAAAAGAAGAAAGAAAAGAGAAAGAAGAAATAAAAGTAAAAGAAAATAGAAAAGGAAAGGAAAAGAAAAAATAAAAGGGAAAAGAAGAAAGGGAAGTGAAAGAAGAAAAGACAAAACGTTAAAGAGAAAAAGAAACAGAAAGGATGATGTAAACAGCAACAGAAAATAATTGTGGAGAAGGCAGAAGAAAACAACAAAGAAAAAGAAGAAGGAAAGATGGAGGGAAATATGAAAGGAAGGGAGAAGAAGAAGAAGAAGAAGAAGAAGAAGAAGAAGCTTGAGTAAATGGATGGTAGAACAGGATTTAGAAAAAATAACAGAAAAGACAGAATTTATTAAGAGCTACAAATGACAGGAACTTATGGAAATATAGAAGAAGATCATTACTACTACTACTACTACTACTACTACTACTACTACAGATGAGGAAAGAATGGAAGATGAACAGTGCTGAAAGAGAGAAAAAAAAAAGAAGGAGTAAGGGAAACAGGAGAAAATTAAGAGAAAACAATAGAGGAAGTGAAAAAAGAGAATCAAAGTGATAAAAAAGAAGAGTCTCTGTGTGTGCATGTGTGTGTGTGTGTGTGTGTGAAAGTCGGGAGGTCGTGGGGGCTTCACTTCTGGAACTGTAATTCAGCCATTATTTTTTTCTATGCTTCATGCCCCATTTAAGGTACCTACCTTGCCAAAATTTTAGGCCTTGTAAATTACATAAACATTGGCCTTCAGTACCACCACCATCACTCTCCACCACAACCTCCACTGTAGTTTGTTTGTAGGGTTTTCACCATTGTTCCTTTCTACACTGTAGTTGATATGTTATACATGTATACATACACAGGTGCACACACAACCACACAAACACACACACATACACAGAAACACATAAGAACCCATATGTAAATATAAACTACATGCTAGTATACTTTTTAATGTTTTTTTTTAATCATTTCACCCCAAATAAGGCAATAATGCTGCTAAGATACAAGGGTTTAGTGAAAAAGACATTAAAGAGGAGAAAGAACAATAAAAGAACAATATTCATGAAGACAGAAGATAGTGATTGTCATTGCATTTAAATTTTTGAAGATCGTATGTAGCAGGGAAAACAAAAAATCGGAAGGCAGTTCCATAGGTGAGAAAAGAAAATATTAAAATAGAACAGGTTAGTTGGTTGGGTTTTATGGCATATCAATCACTGTGGGTCATTTAATGCCAAATTAAGGTATATATATATATATATATATATATATATATATATATATATATATATATATATATATATATGCACACATACATATACCTATACCTATATTAAATACACAGTACTATTGAACGTATAGCTGGCAACATTATTCTTTCCAAAAAAATGTATAGCTGGCAACATTATTCTTTCCAAAAAACATATAGCTGGCAACATTATTCTTTCCAAAAAACATATAGCTGGCAACATTATTCTTTCCAAAACATTACCTGGAACCTTGTTGTTGGACGTAGTTTATCGTCATACACAGGACGCGGATGTAGTTTATCGTCATACCCAGGACGCTAAAATAGAACAGACACTTGCATCTTGCTAGTTCAACAGTAAAATAATGAGACCTAATTGCCAATCTAGTAGGAAAATTAAATTTGTGCAGGAGAGGAACAAAAGAAGAAAGCTTGTCAGAACAATTGCCACGAATATAAAGGGTGTTTCATTAAGACGGATCAAAGTCAGTAGTAAATAAATCAGTGTTATTGGTGAAAATTTATTTATTTCTCTATTGTATTCATGACAATTATGTGTGAAAAATAATATCACCAAATGTCTGCCAAGTCTTCGGTGGCACACCTTCATTTGATGGTCAAAATTTTTGATGACGTCTCTGCGTAGTTGCTCCTCGATCGCACCAATATGCCTTATTATCTCATCCTTCAGCTGTTGAATTGTTGTTGGCTTGTTGGCATAGACCTTACTTTTGAGATGACCCCAAAGGAAGAAATCTAAAGGTGCCAAGTCGCACGATCGTGGTGGCCAACTGACTTTGCTACTTCTTGGGAACTTGTTGAAATTCTGTTTGAACATCCATTTTCGTAATAGGCTTCAACAACTTTAACACATTCTTTGATTGTTAATCTTTCCATGGTTGAAATTGCCAAAAACTTAAGTTTTTAAATCTGAAAGTAAAAGAAAAAACATTGTTAGACGCTTAAACTTAATTCCCGTTTAAAATTAGTCCAAGTTATTGAAACAACCTTATGTGAAACATATTTTGGCTTTGGTAACAAGTCACAAGTATGAGTTTCCATAGGGATTACATTCCCTAAATAGTAATTGTTATAAAAGATATATGTTATATATAAATCCAAAAGATATAGTTTATATATATTTGATTAATACAAATGAATGGAATTAAATAAATTATTATTTTATTAGTGTCTTGTTACTATGGGCTCCTCGACATTCTATAACTTTAAGTATTCTTTTAATTATTGATTTTAACTTTTCTACTGTTTTCACATCAACAACCCCAAAGAAAATTATTTTTAAATTCTGTGGATAAATAAGTCTCGTAATAAAAGTTGTTTCATTAAGACGGATTATATATAAGAATGTTTCATTAAGACGGATTAAAGTCAGCAGTAAATAAATCAATGTAATTGGTGAAAATTTATTTATTTCTCTATTGGATCATCTTATTTAAGTCATGGCATTTATGTGTGAAAAATAATATCGGTCAAATGTCTGCCAAGAAAAAGAAAAATCATTAGACACTTAAACTTGATTCATATTTAAAATTGGTCCAAGTTATTGGAACATCTTTTATTTACTATTTTTCCTTTTTCTTGTTCTAGGGTAAAGACCCAGCAAGAGAATGTGCTGAATATAAAGGAAAATACTACTACTACTACTACTACTACTACTACTAATAATAATAATAATAATAATAGTTTTCCTTTTCAATTTGAATGTGCAATAGAACGATTGAATTACCATGAAGCCTCTTTGAATGTTTGAAGCACTGTGACCTGAAAATAGGAGCTGAAAGTGTGATCATGACTGCGTTAGGACAAGCCTCGTATATGGAAGCCATAGCCAACAATGTGTACCACACTACAGATGACCTGGTGTGTATGCTTTAGCAGAGGGAAACAAGATAATAATATCAGCCAAATGTCTTCCATATCTGAAAGAAAAAAAAAATCATTAGACATTTAAACTTAATTCCCATTTAAAATCAGTCCAAGTTATTGGAACACCCTTTGCAATAATATTTCCATTCTCTTTTCCTGTATCATGTCCCTTCAAGACATAGGTGATCATGACTCTTCAAAACTTCCATATCATTTGTACCTCTCAGCAATATTCTTTTTTTAACCCTAGAACACTAACCATGGCTATATAGTACCCAGTGCAAATTTTCATACTTTTTAATCACAATTTTCAGTACCTGGTTTTCGTACCTAAATAATATTTTTCAGTTCCTATTAATGTTAACTCAAAGTACAAAGTTTGAAGTGCCTGCATGTAAAATATTTCAAATAAAGATTTATATTTAAAATTTTTTTTTATATTTTCAAAATCGGGTATCATATACCCATGGT